>BMAU01015650.1:0-86532 GCA_019973935.1 Trichonephila clavipes | reverse complement strand
AATGACAGTAGCTATAGGCGAATGCGGTGCCGACAAACCATTTTCAAATAGGTATAATTGTTTTAAATCTAAATTAATTAACTCAAATTTTTTACATGTTATTTACAAAGGATTATAGTTTCAAATCAAGTACAAAATGTTTGAAATATAATCATAATTTTAAAAATTATAAGCATATGAAAATAAGTTATAGATATTATGTACTTTTTGCGTTGCGTACTCTCTATTTTCTAAAATAGTAGCCTCTAATGTGTAAAACTTTATAGAAATATAAAATGTATCATACTCTTTAAACCATACATCATTTAATAATAATACCTAGTTTGTATTTCAAAATATTTGAAAAATATTGAAACTTTTTAAAAAATATTTAAAAATGTAATTTTTTTATTTTTTTAAAAAATATAGTTTATTATTCTATTTATGAAATATTACTACAATGTAATAAGGATAGATTTAACTTTAAAAATCAACCTATAGCTAGTAATTAAAGCTGCTATTTTAGAAAATATCATGCGTGGCGTAATAAATATTTCTTATAGAAAAGTTCCTTGTTTACATATACTTATAATTTTTTAAATTATAATTATATTTCAAACAGTTCATATTTTTCTGAAGTCTCATTCCTTTATAAATAAAGTGTAAAAGATTCGAATCATTTAATTAAAATTTAAAAGAATTATAACTCTTTGAAAACTGTTTATATTTTAACACCTCTGGAGAAATTTAACACCCTTGAGACCCCTTTTAAAGGCATTATTGACTAACATCATCTGTCAACAGCGTCAAATGTCAACTCTAAGCACGCTTACAAACTTTAGAAGTATGTATAATACACATGATTCGCATGCTTAAAATAGCGTTACTAGAGCATCTCTGATGCATCTAACGGTAAATTTGAATTGAAGTAATCCTTCAAATGCATTAAATCGCCTTACAAATTCCATTTATCCAGCACAATTTCTTTTGGGTGTTTAGGCGACCGTGAGAACCTAGTGGTAAAAGTAACGGATTCATGATCGGCCTGTCCTGAGTTCCAGTCTTGTGCCGATGAAGACCATCCAGGCAGAGTGGGACTTTGCAAGTTAAATATGCCCATGCTCAAACTTTTTCCCATTTGTTTTGTGTGTAAATTAGGAGAGAGGGTGCTAGCCTAGGTGTCGTCACTGTTCCTTTAACATGGATCAAAATTACCAGGTCCGTCACCAATAAGTCTCGTGCAACTTTATACTGCGACATAAATATAATAATCTCTCACTGGGAGTTGTGTTTTTATTTAAATCAATGAATGTTTTTTGCGTGCATGTCTTCCCTCCAGAAATATATTTACATGGAAGTTTTACATGTGTTCTGATATGTCGTAATATTTGAAGCAAATACTTTATAATTTGTGACTACATTATTAATTTCAAACACATTAAATTAGCCGATCAAAGTATTGAGATTGAAAACATTTCTTGATTTTGCGACTTAATTTTTTTAAATTTCTTTTTATTCTTTTTAGATTTATTTTTATTCAATTACTACTATTAGCCCACACGCTCTACATATTTGTTTATCTTAGTGGAATTTTCGATCGTTAATAAAATACATTTTAAAGCACCACTCAGTCGAGCTGAAATTTTATATATATGATTATTTTCGATGACAATACAGTAATTTAACTGAAAATGAAGTGAAATAATTGATTAAAACTAATTATTGAAAGAATTGCAAATACAGCGACGCTCACGTCATTTTTGGTGACACAGCGACTATTTTGACGACTTGTGTGAAAACTTGAAAATGTTTTTTTTCTCACATTTTAAAGCACTCCTTTGAGCTGAAATTTTCTATATACTATTGTTTTGAGAAAAAATACGATAATTTAATTATAATTAATTAAAATAAATTGACTGACACTAATTATTTAAAAAATTGCAGATACATCCACATTGGTTTCCTTTTTAGCGACTTGGGTCAATATTTTAAAATATTTTTTCTCACGTTTTAAAACATTCAATTGAACTGAAATTTTATGTATACGATTGTTTTGGATGACAACACAATACTTTAAGGTTGATTAATAAAAATTAATTAACACATAATGTGATTCTGTCATATGTATATACATATTTATATTAATTATAACTATTTAATAAAAAGTATCTTTCTTTGTCGATCTAAATAGGACTTGATTTATTTTTTATTTTATATTACTTGTGTGTGTGTGTGTGTTTTAGAACAGTTTCCAAACTAATTTATGTAATTATAATATTCCATTCTTGCAGTATCAGCAGTCATTTTCACATAATCCTTTCTTCTACATGGGTAATATTGTTCTCTAATCTCTGTACTCCAAACATCACTCCCAAATCAGAAAATCATTACATATCCCACTATTTTGAAACAAAATTAATACATGTCAGTGTCTCGATTCGCCAGGATTATGTATGTTAGTCAAATTCAGTGGAGTGTTAATTCCTGCCGTTACACATGAGTTAATTAAAATGATGGGGAGTAAATATTTCGCGAAAATTCCCTTTTCCCTTCCTTTCGATTTATTACGTTTTGTTGTGGGATAGCTGGAAACAAGTAGTCCCAGTTTGGTATTCACGATCAGAATTTGAATATCTTATAAACAAGGACATAAATCGACTGAATATCATAATACTTTGTAAAGCGAATAGGATATGACGTAATTGAGTTGATTATGCAAAGCAGATTAAATATGACGGATCTCTGATTCTATAATTGGAAAATGAATAGATTCATCTAAATTGGTTGTTGTATTATTTGTGTGCGTATACAATCTTATAACCAATGATTAAATGCAGCTTTTTGGTGAAACTATTAAAATATGCGTAAAATTATGAAACTCAAATCTCTTTGTATAAGATTAAATATACGTAAAAGTAATTTTATTATAGCTTAACCCATTAGCAGGCTATTTATTTCTAAACAAATTATGCTTTAAATTATCTTTGGAATTGAGATTAATTTAAGAAAAGAAACTCATTTAGCTTATAACATAAATTTAATTTAATAATTAACACCATTTGTTTGGCGGTAACTATATTTGCCGGGCTTATTGGGGGTATTTGTAAACTAAAAAAGCTAAAGTTTTGTATTTTTTTTTTATATTTATAAAATATATTTTATAAGAACTACTAACTAGAAGAATAATTGTATACTGTAGATTGTTTTTATTCTAGATGAAAAATTATAATATTATTTTTCATGAAATTTTGAAAAACTAGGATATATGCATATGACATTTCAAGTTGTGCGCACGTGACGTATTTTCTTTTGATGTGCCTTATTAGAGTACCATCGAAAGCACATGTATACATTTCTTAAAATTGGAATAGGGTTTCATAGTATTACGAGCTTTATGTAATCTACGATTAAAATAGTGTAAATAATTTATATCTAGATGTGCAAGACATTAATATTACCCTTTGCGGTATATATTTATGCTAAAATTGTATTACTCACAAGCCACTTACACCATAACGGCAATTTAATGGAAAGTAGCCGATAGAGCCAAGTTGCCATAATTTTTCGCGACCATGCTGGTGACTTTTGAAACCATTTTTGCCGAGTTGCCGACCATATGGGTGCTTATTAATTAATGGAGAAATCTACTAATATCACGATCTTTGATGCAGCGGATTTGACGTACGGTTCCTATGGCGCTATAGATAGGGATAGGGAGTCATTTGCCGAAACTGGTTAGTATTGTTTTAACTAGGGAATAGTAGTATTGTTTTGACCTTTGAACAGTTATTATTGATTTCACCTTGATGAGTAGATTAGCGATGAATTATTACTTCAGTTTGTTGAGTAGGACGAGCACGTGCTTGTGAATAAACTTTAACTTATTTGTATTTTAGACATTGATATTTACTTAGGAACACCGTAAAATGCAGGAAGGCCTTATTAGAATTTTTTCTGAATATTGCAGATGCATCCAGGATTTCAAAAATTGCTTTTCGAGAATAAATTCCCATCGTTCCTTAAAAACTGTTTTGCTTTCTGCAGCTTGTTGCACAAAATTTCTGATCTTTGATGTACGAAAAATATTTCATTTAACTTCACTTCATATGGAATTTTTTTTTAATGACCAGGAGTCACCCTTTTCTTTTCCTAGTTTAAATTCCTGAAATCAATTGGTGTGATAGCCGAAGAATAACTGACACAAAATAAAGGAACCATTGTCAGGTCAATGAAGAAGTAAAAGCTTCAAAACTCTCAGTTCCAAAACCGTCGTCAGATTTACATAACGCTCTTCAAGTTGTTCAAAATGATATATCTCTACCCCCATAATCTCATAATATGTAGCAACAGCAGTTGGACATGATACCTCAGTAATGGACCCATGCCATTAGGATATTAACCTCGTTTCTTAATCATGTTACTATGTAGAGGATGGGTTGGTAACAGGGTTTGTAATGATTTATAACTTTTTTTTAAGTTTCTGATATTTTTAAGAGATGGCAGTACGTGAAAAAATTGTAATGTAACACCCTATGGAGTTTAAAATGTTAATGCAGAATAGTAAAAATACTTACAACGGTCCTATAAAAAGGGCTAACTTAAGTTCTACTTCCCATTTTACCTAAGTTATCATGAATTAAACATTCATATGCGTCATTCAAAATGTAATGTTTCCTCAACAAAGAGAGATCACCGGTTTTTAAATTCTATTTTAATATCATTCCCGTTTATAGAAATATTCGGAACTGTTTCAATCACTACTTTCTACTTAATGCCCAAATTTTAGAAGCTAATTGAGAAAGAATTGAAATTATTGTACTATTCAAATTGACAAATTGCAATGCTAATTGGATTTTCGATTGTAATGTGTGTGTGCATTTGTATTGGATCGCAATGCCTATTTATGTTCAAAGAAACCAATGAACACTGAGTAGAAATAACTAGTAGTTTTAATAATTAGAAGCAGAAGTTTCTTCAACGGTAAGGTTATTTCCTTTTATTTGACCAATATGCATCCATAAAAATTTTCAACTGTTTTATTTCATAATTTATACCGTAAAAGCCTTTACGCACTGATTGATTAGGACTGTGAAAGTGGGCAGCTAAATGCGTTTTAAGCCATAGTACATTGATAAATGTTCATAGACTTTGTTAAACTCAGAGCAAAACGGATCAATGTTTCAGTTATCCACAATCCTAGATTAAAAATATAGGAATGCGCATTAATTATTGAACTATTTGCATATAATGGGTGTTAAGGTAGATTTTACATGATATTATTTTCGCTTTTGAAAAAAGGTTTACTTATTTTCATCCCACTATTAATTTAACATTTCGGAATAAAAATAAAAATTAATATAACTCAGCGCTATATGCTATTATTTATCTAATTTTTAGTTATCATACTTTGCAGGTGATATAATTTATATTCACCAAATATTATACCATACGTTAATTAGTTGAATATACTTCATGCCTGTACAAGTAGTTTTACGTTAAATGTATCTCTATGAGTGATTTATATCCACAATATATAACACATAATACTAATATTAATAATATAATAAAATAATTTTAAAGGTTGTTTTTTTTTCAAAAGAATTACTTTTTTTCAAACTTAAAGTATATAACTGATATTGTAAACTCATATACAGAGAGTTTAATAATAAACTTTTTTTTTATAGGTGAACGCGCAGAAACGCCTGTGTGGCAATCGGGTGTGAAAGAATAGTTCCATCGTAGCCCATGTGTGTCGTATAAGAGGTCTCAGGGGTGTTAAATTTCTCTAGAGGTCTGAAAATATAAACAATTTTCAAACAGGTATAGTTCTTTTAAATTTAAATCAAATAATTCGAATCTTTTACAAGGAATGAGGCTTCAGAAAAGTATAAAATGTTTAAAATATAATCATAATTTTAAAAATTATAACAATATGAAAAAAAGAAACTTTTCTATAAGAAATATTTATTAAGTTTTACGTCACGGATGCTATTTTCTAAAATAGTAGCTTTAATTAATATCTATAAGTTGATTAATAAAGTTAAATGTATTCTCAACACACTGTAGCTATTTTTATATAAATATAATGATAACTTACATATTTTAATAAATAAAAAAATTACATTTTTAAAAAAATAATTAAAAAAATGCAATACTTTACAAATATTTTGAAATACAAAAGATATATAATACTAAAATTAGGTAGGGTTTAAAGAGTATGATGTATTTTATAATTTTGTAAAGTTTTATACTTCAGATGCCAATATTTTAGAAAATAGCGTAAAAATACTTATTATTTATTATAGAATTTTCATATGCTTATATGATTTTTAAAATTTTTATTATGTTTTAAACATTTTATACTTTTTTGAAACTCCATTCCTTTATAAATAATTAAGGTAAAGATTGTAAGGTCATCTTTGTAAAAGATTCGAATCATTTAATTTAAATTTAAAAGAATTATACCTGTTTGAAAATTGCTTTTATTTTCAGACCTCTAGAAAAATTTAACACACGTGAAACCACATAAGGTGACTAAAATGGACTGGTCCAACAGGTTCGGGGATTGTACTTAGGGTGAAAAACAACCCCACCCCTTAAAAAACTATTGTTACGAAATCCCAAGAAAAAAATTTATCCGGGCTGACTTCTAGGAAACGACTTGGAAAGGGTTTAAAGGATTTGAGAATAGGATTTTGGAACATTCGGTCTCTGTACAGAAATAAATGACTGCAAATGCTAATAAAGCAGATGGACCATTTACGGATAGATATTCTAGCCATACAGGAAATTATATGGATAGGAAGGGAAATTGTTGAAAAGAAAAATCACCCAATTGTTTATAGCTGCGACAAAAACAAGCACATATTCGCCACTGCTTTTATTTTGAGTAAACGCCTGAGACCATTTTTAATTGATTGTGTGACAAAGTCACCTAGGCTATGCCAAATAAGGGTAAGAAGAACCTTTTTTACTGACAGTTTTATTAATATCCATGCTGTATCTGAATACAAAGATAGTGTGGAAAAAAAACTATTTTATGAGGAACAAAATGCACTTTATGCATCATGTCCAAAAAGCGATGTTAAAATTATACTAGGGGATGCAAATGCAAAAATTGATACGGAGAAGGAATTTAGACAAATTTTTGGAAAAAAAATAGTAGTCTACATCATTTTTCAAATGATAATGCGAAACGGCTAATTGATTTTGCAGCTGATCATAATACGATAGTACCAAGTACAATGTTCCAACATAAAAATATTCATAAAACTGCTTGGAGATCTCCTGATGGAAGCACATGTAATCAAATTGACCATATTCTGGTTAAATCCAGACACGAATCAGATGTATTAGATGTGTAAGGGTTTATCGTGGAGCTAACCTGGATTCAGATCATTTCTGGTTATGGCAAGTGTTAGAGCAAGAAATTCTAATTTCCGAAAGAGTGATGGAAAATATTTGGAAAAATTTGACTGTGGACGGTTTATAGATAAGACATTGAAGCTAAAATTCCAGGAACAGTTTGAAAATAAATACAATGAAATTAACAACATTTTTCGTGATGAAGATTGTACAGACAAAAAAAATGGAATACACAAAACGAAACATTCATCAAAACAGGTAACCAAGTTGTGGAAAAGGTTAAAAAAAGAGTAAAAAGGACTGTTTTGATAATTATTGTTTCATGGTTACAAAGAGGAAGAATGAGGCATATAGTAAAAATGATAAGTAAAAGACTATCAAGAGGCTCAGTGATTGTATACAAAGATGCAAGAAGAGTGGAGAAAATAATTCATAGGTAAAAAAAAAAAGGATTTTTAAAAAATGTTAAACATCTGAGAGA
This sequence comes from Trichonephila clavipes, assembly GCA_019973935.1. NCBI lineage: Eukaryota > Metazoa > Arthropoda > Arachnida > Araneae > Nephilidae > Trichonephila > Trichonephila clavipes. The sequence goes on along the minus strand of BMAU01015650.1, from coordinate 78,707 downwards.
ATCCAACGAAAGCAGAGTTTTCTGTCGAGAAATAAAACTTGGACGCAAAGCATTTAAGCAAAGAACCACCTCTTGTCTTAATAGGAAAGGAATTATTTTGAGTGATAAAATTGAAGTGTTAAGTAGATGGAATAAGAACATTTCGACAACTTATTTAACAGTGATAATGGTGACTATGAAGCAGAGGAAACACAAAAACTCAGTGCCAATGTGTATTTGAACCACCGTCATTGAAGCCATAAATAAACTAAAAGACAACGAGGCACCCGGCCCTGACGCTATTCCATCTCAGCTACTAAGAAATGGAGGAAAAGAAACTTCTAAGAAAACTTACGACTTAGCTCAATCAATTTGGGAGCAGGAAGTAATATCTAAGGAATGGAAAATGAGTATAACTAGTGTGGTACATAAAAAGGAGATATACTCGAGTGTTCAAATTGTAGATGAATCAGTCTGCTCTGCACAAGTTATGTTATTCTCAAATATTCTATTTAACAGACTTTCTCCATTAGTGGAAAATACATTTGGAGACTACCAAAATAGGTATCGGAAAGGAAGATCCACTACAGAACAGATATTCAACATTCGTCAGGTTTTGGAGAAAACAAGGGAATTTGGAATCGACAAGCATCACCTTTTTATTGATTTTAAAACCGCTCATGATAGCATCAACAGAAATGCTCTTATTACAGCCATGGAAGAGTTTAAAAACCCTGACAAGTTATTATAGCTGATAAGCCTGACATTAAGTCAGATGAAGATCGTAGTCAAGGCGGGGGATGATCTTTAAGACCCATTGGAAATAAAAAAAATAGCGTCCGACAGGCAGATGCACTGGCGTATCTTCCGTTTAATATAGCATTAGAAAAAAGTGGTTAGAGATTCCAATATGAATAATAGGGGAAATAGTTTTAATAGTCGAAACTTTTGTTGGCTTTTGCTGATGCCATTGATATCATCGCTCAAACATCCACCGCATAAGGACAGGCATTTTTATTTTAGAGAAAGAAGCCCTCAGGAAGGAACTGAAAATCAATGAGAATAAGATCAAGTGCATGCCTTGCTCTAAATAATGTTTTGACTGTTCCATTTTAACATTGATCAGTATAGTTTTAAAGTCGTTCAAAGCTTTACTTATTTAGGTTCAGAAATTAACAATAGAAACGATTGTACTACTGAAATGCTACAGATAATAACAATTGCTAATAGATGTTTTAACGGAATTCGAAAATATATGAAATCAAATTTAATCAAAAGAAAAACAAAAAAGTTCTATTGTATAAGAGTATTTTAAGATCATTATTAACTTATGCATGGGACACTAGTCCATGTCTCGACTAGATGAGAGTTGGATAAGTATCTACGAAAGGAAGATTTTTAGATCCAGTTTTGGAGGAATTCATGAAAAAAGAACAGACCAAAGATCAAATTTAGAGCTCCATCGATCATACAAGAAATCTGACATTGTCAACTTAATCCAAATACTGCGAATTAAATGAACAGGTTACCTTATCAGAATAAACGAAGACCGCACCACTAAAAAAGTCTTCAGTTCTCAATCAATTGCCTCACGAAGAAGAGGCAGGCAAACCCAGATGGATTGATGACCTAGGAAAATATCTCCTAGTTTTGAGAAATAGGAATTGGACAAGGCTGGCAGGAAGGAAGCTGGCCTGGAAAAGGCTTCTTAAAAAGTCCAAGGCCCCTCCGGGGCTGTCGTACCACTAATGAAGGAAGGAACATGCAGAAAATCAATTGAAAATTATAAAAATTTCATGAAAGATGCAATTTTGTATTAAAATATTTTTTTTTTCTGTCTGTACGAAGAAAAATATAAACGAATTTCGTTCTGAAAGTGAGTTATTAATATAAAGGTGACGCAACTAATGGTTAGGCTGATTTAAAGAAAAAATAATATTTGATAGTATTTAACCCAATGATTCTCAAACTTTCAATATACGCAACCCACTATTCAATTAACGTTTTCATCGATCCCCCTTTATATAACAACAATGTATTGAATTCAATAATACTATGCTTTGACATTAAAGCTGCAATACGACATTAACCTCTTATGTGTCTCCGACGTATATAAACGCCTCGCTCAGCCAAAGGATTAATTTTCTGGTCGTAAATATGCGTCTTTCCAAAATAAGATCTTTTCTGTGCAGGGCTATTCATAAAATTATGACTGAAGGCTTTGGAATGCAGTAAGAGGATCTTGACAGTGTTTGCGAAGGATTTACTTATTCAGAGGATTTGCTTATTTATTCATTTTCTCTCCTCCCCCACCCCCTGACAAAACATCAAAATGCGCTCATCTACATGGAAAACGGTGGCATTAGGAAGCGAATCGCGTAACTTTAAATCGGCAGTTAAGGAATTAAGTATAAATCGATCAAATTATCAAGATAATATAAGCCCATGAGGTCACTGATAATTATCAAATTTGTTCTTAACTTATTACTGATACATTAATAATAAAATATATTTTGTACAGTACTGATATATTTATAAGTGTATTATATCAGTGTAAATGTGTGTATTTTATATTTTATTATATCACAAAGTATTTCGTTTCTTTACTTTCAGTAAATTAATATTTTTTTTAAATAACCTTTTGTTTTCGACTTTTCAATATGCTCGCCCCCCTCGTAAAGTTATCACGCCCCCCAAGGAGGGCGCACCCCACAGTTTGAGAAACACTGATTCAACCAATTAATTAATGGGAATATAAATAAGTGTTACCAAAAACACTGCAGTTGTGTGAAGTTCTGCTTTCATGTCTTGTAAACCATGAGTTAAGCATTAAAATTTTTGTGTGCACTTGTTTCACAGTATAGAAATTTTCATTTGATATCAAACTGTGATTTCCGACCTAATTCCACACTATATAATGAACACAAAACACAGGACAAGGAAATTCATGAAGAAATGTACACGTTTTAGATGTTGCAACACAGTAACAGGCAAAGACAGGCCCCCTGTCAGCGAACCGTAAGTCAGTCAAAATTGCAGTGTCTGCAGTGGAAAAGGCTTTTTGTGTTCTTAAATGTATCAAAACTGAATCCGTAACTGATATGGAACAGTCCATCTGGCAATAGTATGAACAAATGTTAACTACAGGCTGTTTCTGCAAAGGTAAAATTCCTGGACGAGAAGCTAAAACAGTGTTTCAAAGGCGATAGTGATAGGTTTAATCTAGATACCTTAACACACGTTTGGGCGGAAATGTATTATCGGTTCAATGTGTCTGGCGTGAGCAGAGGTTCGCACATAGAACATCTATGACTGTCTCCAAAAGAACATAAAAACACCACTCCCAATTCTGTTACAAGTGGATCTTGAAGAATAATTTTGGTTATAAAAATCAACAAAGAAGTAATTTTCTATGGTATATATTTTCTAAATGCAATATAATCTGTGATAATCCACAAACGTGGGTTAGATAACAAAGTATTTTGTTTTTAGATTACACAGTTAAAAATTTACTTTTCTCTTAACTTTTTAACTGGATGGATCCCTGCTGTTTAAAAAATGAATAATGATTCATTACACTCTCTTATTATCATTGCTTGGCGATACTTATTGTCAATTATTAACAAAGAGACAAGGAATGGGAGGGCATTATATTGGGAGTTCTATCCTGAAAAGAGAGAGCAATTATGTCTTTTGGTTAAAAGGCATGACACAAACGTAGAATGGTGAAACTACATAAACGTAGCATTAGAAACAAATGTCAGGGTTATTGGTAGAACACCAAAATGAGCCGACCTCGCACGAAATTAGCTTAGAAATATAAACTAGTTCATTTCGGAAACAACCTTCCCCACGTTCAAGCTTTGTTGAACCAAATCTTTGTTTACATTCCTACAGAAGTACACAGTATATTAACATAATGCAAATGAAGGGCTTATTTACAGTATACACATTTAATTATTGAAAAAATAATCGCTTAGCTGCCGATTAAAAGAAAATGCGATTTGCTCCGCAGTGACGACGTTTTTCACATAAGCGCCCATGTGTGGTGTATTGGAGGGGGGGATTATATAAACAAGGTTTCCTCCAAAATAGGTGAATCCTTCCCAAACACAATCAAGACCATTTTGTTGCATTTCAAAGTCTTCGTAATTGTTTTTCTGACAGCTACGCAAATGAAAGAATCATTCTTTTGAAGGACATATACATAGTTCAGAGGCAATTGAGGGGTTAAAGGTAAATCCACAATATACAAACATAAATACATAATACGAATATTTATGGATAATTCACAATATACATACGTAATTCAAACGCTGCAAAAAAAGATACTTCATTCAACTTCCAAGGAAAAACCATCCAACAATCAAGCTCAATCTTACTGGATATGTATGTCAATCGAGTAATCTGTCAAACATTTTTTTTTCTTTTAGTATCACTCAGAAAATTCATCAACAGCAAAGACATTTTTTATTTTGGAAAGGGATATGCAGATATAGCTTCTACCAATCTTCTATCAACACTTCCCCTTGTCGCAAACACACCTGATTGTTAAACTACAAACCCTAGCCATGCTTAACAGAAAAACATGGCAAATTCATGGTAGAATTTTCTATAAGCCAGCGTTTCTTCAATTGGGGGAGGGGTGCGCCCCCTAAAGGCGCATGTTAATTTTACAAGGGGGCTCTAGCATATCAAGAAGTCGAAAAAAAGAGCTTAAAAAATTACAAATTCGCTGAAAGGAAGCAAAAAAATACATTCTGACATCATAAAAGTAAAATACACATTTACACTGAGATGATATACTTAAACATGCTTCCGAACTGCACATTGTAATTATTAATTTTATTATAAATAAATACTAAGTAAAGAACAAGATTAAATAATTACTAGTGACTACTATCAGCTTGTCATATACAAAATTTAATACTTATATGTATAATTTGAGAGTTTATAATTAAAATCATGTTGTAGTTTTAGCGTCAAAAGCATTATTATTGAATTCAATACATTGTTATCGAGCAAAATGACCCCCAGAAATTAATGTGAAAAAACACTCGCGTCAAATGAGCTACGATAGTAAGAAAATAGCAAACCCAAATACCGATGGTGGTTTCACCTCCCCCCAAAAAAAAAAGTTGCGAAAAAATTAAAACTTTTTGATCCCATTGCCGGGATCAGTCAGCCTATCATCGTTCAGAATAAATTCAGTAGTCTTGCCGGAAAGGAACTTGAAATAACCCCCCGACCTCAAATCAAGCAACGGCTCCAATTACTGCCGTCCTAAAATCCCCCCAATTATGTTCAAACATAAAAAAAAATAATTATAAAATAATCATCAAAGACTTAAATAAAGATTTCCCCAACTGCGACGTAAAGTTAGTAGGAAAATGCCTTAAAATCTTCACGCAAAGCTCCGACGAACATCGTATTGTAACGGCCTACCTCAAAGAAAAAAGCGAGGAATTCTACGTGATTCACCCGCCAGATTCCCGCCTCCTGAAAATTGTCATAAAAGGACTCCCGGTTTCCACCGAAATCGGTGAGATCCAAGCAGATTTAACTTCTCAAGGATTTTGTGTCGTAAAGGTGGCCCAGCTCACCAGATCGAAAACAAAATCCCCGCTCCCCATTTTTATGGTCGAGCTCGATCGGAACCCAGACTCCCCAGATATATTTCAATTAAAAAAGTGCTGCTACCTAGCGGTGCAGGTCGACACTTTTAACAGGCGACCGGGGGTTTCACAATTTTACAATTGTAACACTCATCAAAAAATTGCTATATGCGCACTAGGTGCCTAAAATGCGATGAATCTCACCGAACCAGTGACTGCCCCATTAGAGAAAAAATAGCAAACCCCGTATGCATTAATTGCATTAAGACAAGAAACATGGTCGACTGGAGCCAGTGTGAAGAATTCCCTAAAAGAAAACCGAAAAAAGGTGAAACGGTTCGCAATCGTAACACCATCACAGAAACTATCAAACCCTCCAAACCGGTCACACCAAATCTCTCCTTCGCAGCCGCCCTCTCGGACGCTCCAAATAAAAATAATATTCCCGGAACTTCGGCCGCCCCCGAAGAAGCCCCTACAACTAATGGAAAAAACAATGAAAATCACTTTGGTTTTAAAGACGCGATCAGCGAATTAAGAAGATTCTTCCTCGACTACCCCTTTCTCTTAGAAATGGGAAGACAGTTCAGATATGCAAAAGACGAAGAGAGGATTGATATCTTTTATCAAAATCTCGTTAAAATTCACGATCGAAAGGCCTAAAACTTAGCTCCCTTCACTGCAAATTCCTCTCCAAATTTTAAGATTTTACGATTTCCTTAAACCGAGCGAGAATAATGGAGAGAGTTCCTCTCCCGTTACAGATCGCATTCCTTCCCCAGCACCTCCCATCTCAAAGACTCGTTGAAAGCTTGCCCGCCCATTGGCCGGGAAACCCTCGGCCATTGGTCGAGCAAGTCACTCCAATTGATCCTCGGTCGCACGGCGACCCCGATTATCTAGCAATCCAGTACTCATTATTTCTACTTTAATTTTAACAAGGGCAAGTAAAGAGTTTTCAATGCTATTCCCCAAATGTTCTGATAGGAGATTAAGATCTCATAGGAGATCAGGTGCTCCGGGATAGAAACCGTCAACACCTGTATTGAGGGGGGCTCAAAGAAAATTATGATTGAAAATTGGTTCGCAAGTATTCAAAAATTGAATATTACTGCTATAAGCCGTTTCTCCGAAATTAATGTTACATCATTATTACTTTTTACGAGAATTTTCACAAGAAAAAATTTATAGGCTCTAAAGTTGTACTTTTTTATTGTTAGTTCCAATAAAATATGTATCAACAATAAAAAACAAAGAACATTAAAAATACATCTAGATATAACAATACAAACGTTAGTATTGTTTAGGAATAAGGTTGTCTTATAATATTACGTACTCATTTCGCAGTCTCCCAAGTGTTTTCAAAAACAGGTTAGATAGGCGCATTACAGTCAATGAAGTAAGTTAACTTTTTGAACTGAATTTAAAATACAGAAATATTTATAATTATTTCATGTTGCTCTTTTTTTTTAAAAGAGGATAAAAAAACACAATTCCATTTTCAATGTTTTTACAAGTCATTTAATTAAAACGCGTTAAAACTCTTTAAAATAAAGTGGGAAAAAATAATCTTTTTTAAAAAAAATTAGCTTACTCATACAAAGAATTAACTTAAAGTTTTTTGCACAATGGCTACGATTAAAATATTTTTTTATTCTGAGTAGCTAGGCAAACAAAAATACCGGAAGCGTTTTTTGAAAGTACAGAATTGGAACAAACTATTTTAATTAAGATATTTTTAAAACATTTTCAAGTATTTTTTTAACATAAAACGCAACCATCTGTTTTCTCCATAACTTAAAGAAAAAAAACATAACGGGACAAAATATAATTTAGAACAAATGTATATACTTTTTATCTGAAATGACATTTAGTTACACAAAAACATAAATAATTTGTGAAAAAGCAAAAAAAAAATATGCATATGCCTGAGGTTTTGATTCTAAATTGGCTTAAGAATAAAAAAGCATGCCCGCAAAACACAAAGACACAAATGAAAACAGCATTCAGAAAGTTTTTAAGATTTTATATTATTATTTACGTATATATATATATATATATATATATATATAAAATGAGGTTTTTTATTTTACTTTATTTATTTATTTATATATTTTTGCAAAATATCTTCAAGGAAAATCTTCAGTTATAATTAAAAATCTTTATCTTCTATCTTAATTATAATTACAATGGCCAGTAAGGAAAAATGTTGAAAAACACTAGTCGTAAATATTTTTTAATTATTTAGTCAATATTTTGTTTAATAAAAATCCTTTTTGCAAAACATTTCATTTTTCTTTTCGAGATTGATCCATTTTTATTAACAAGCGCATTATTATTTTTGATTCCAGAGAGAGAAATATTTTTCAAACATTTATTCTGGTAATATTTTTAAACGAAAAGGAATTTTCAATAAATATAGTTTTATGAAATAAAATATTACATGAATATTTTCTGCATATATCTTTTCATAAATATTTTGTTGCAAGTTTTATCATGAAACGTTTTCCGAAATGTAGTTTACAACTTTTTTATATATATATTTTTTTCCTTTAAATTCCCTTAACACTAAAAAATATTAAATAACCTGTATTACATTTTTTTTAAAAAAAGATACCTTAATATTCTAGCTCATGATGTGCAAATTTTAAACATACCTTAAATGATTTAAATTGAAACCTTAAAAGTAGTGAACTATTTCATTTAAAGTAGCGAATAAATTTTATTTATCTGTGATCATATTTTTTAAAAACCTATTATTATGGGAATTGAAGGACTTAATTTGTTTAAAAACTTTATTTTGACTAACACACGCATTTTTTTCTTATTCCTATGCTTATATATATACATACACACACACACATATATATATATATATATACTATATATATATATGATATATATATATATATATATACTACATAGATATATACTATATATATATATATACTACCTGATATACCCGTTCTCGCAAGGGTGAACTGAAAAATTAAACAACACAGATTGAAGGATAAAGAAATTTTTTTGAAATAAAATCTTTTTTTGCATATATCGGCTAAAAAAACATATTTGTTAAATTTTTTATCAGTAGATCTAATAGCTGATAAAAAAATATATATTTTTTAATTACAACGCTCAGTAACGCTCTTGTGTGGATCCATTTTAAAAATGACCCTCCTAAACAGTTTTGTGCTCAGTAAAAGTAACATATTTTTACAAATTTTGTGTAATGAATGCTTAAAATTATGTAAATAATTTATATCTGGATATATAATGTGTTAATATTATTTTCTGTTGTTTTTATTTTATGCTGAAATTGTATTATTAAGCAAACATTACCATTCCTTACATTATAATGGTGATTTAATGGAAACATAGCGAAATGTTGGCAATCGAGCCAACTTGGCATCGTTTTTGACTAACATGTGAGCAAAACGTGGTGATTGATTGAACAGTGTAGAAGTTGATATGCTATAGCAACACCCGGTGGAGAACTGCTGCAATACATATACATATACTCCTTAAAAAACTGCTCCATAAAAAAGTACATATTCAGGCAATTTTCAAAGTGATTGGTTGAAGGGTGTTGGAGTGAAGCGAGGCCATACATACAAAAATTTATTTATGTATATATATTATACATAAATATTTCAAAATTCACTAAAATAATAATGCATAAAAAAATTTTATGTTTCATGTTGTCATGAATTTCTCACAAAAAGTCAAATTCTTCAAAGTCATTCTTAACATTCCATTCAAAGCCAGAAAAAAAAGTAATAAGTCATTTCAAGGTTTTTAATTATTTTTTATTGAAAGCAGTTGCCCCTTTTACCACAAAGTATTACATGTTAATCAGTTACAGAAGAGAACATGCAGTTACAGAAGAAAGCATGGAGTTACTTAATAAGTTACTGAAGAAAGCATGGAGTTACAGAATAAGTTACAGAAGAAAGCACGAGGCTCATGTCAAAGGGAATGAAAAAGAACATTTAAAATTTAAGACGGATTACAAATATTTACAATAAATGCGCAAAATATTCGAAAGACCTGTTGTTGGAAATAAGTTTGTGAAAATCTGCTGGCAAATTTATATCAATTCCATTAATAGATAGTCATAGGTTCTTTCTTTTACCAATAAGCTCGGATTATAAAAGGAACAGTGTTCATATGTGTTGAAATAACTTTTAAAGTTACAATGTCCCGTGAAAAATGTGATCATTTTATCATTTAAAAAAATATATGGGCATTGCAATATTTTATCAATCGAAGGAAACACTTCCTTGATAAAGATTACTTTATTTGAAGTGATATATTTTTTGGTTCCAACTCTCTACCTGAATTTGATTTAAAAATATTAAATCACAGCATGATGATAACTACAAATACACAGTTAAACTCCTCCATATTACAAACCTTTATATTGATAATTTTCAATGTAGTGAACTTTTTCCTGGAACCAAGAGCATTTTTATTGATATAACGAATTTTTTTCTGTTGTGATTCAACCTCTTTTATCCCAATTGTTCAAGTCAATCTGGACATTTTAAGCTATTATCTCTTTGAACACACTTTATAGTGGTCATAAATCTTGAACTGGTTTTATATATACACTCTGTCGCAAAAAAAATATATGCACCCAGAAGAAATTGACATTCACGAAATTTGGTATGCATGTAGTGTATATGAAAATAAACAAATGATTAAAAATTCAGAACAAAATATCATTTTTAATAAGCGGTTACAGCTTGCAAAAGGTTAAAAATCAGTAAGTAGTAAAGCCACCTCTGGCAGCTATACAAGCCGAAATTCGGCGTGGCATCGATTCAATTAGATCACTTATGACCCCTGTGGAAGATCCTGCCATAGTCTTTGCATCTGCGCAGTTAATTCTCCTGTATCTCAGGACGGCTGCAGTTGCCTTCCCAGCGCGTCCAGACATGCTCTATTGGCGAAAGATCTGATGACCTGGCAGGCCATGGTAGGACGTCATATCCTTTTGAAGACATTGTTGGGAGAGTCGTGCAGTATGTGGACGAGCATTATCCTGTTGATAAATGGCACCTGGGCGACTTGATAGCATGGGTAGCACAATCGGCGTTAAAATATCGTCCACGTATCTGCGAGCTGTCAAAGTGCCTTGAAGGACCACTAAAGATGATCGTGTGTCCCAAGAAATTGCTCCCCACACTGTCACACCTTGTGAAATTGTGTATGCCGCTCGACAATAAATGCCGGATCGGACCGCTGGCCGGTGCGCCTCCAGACACGTGTGCGGTGGTCATCATCACTGAGACTGAATCGGGATTCATCACTGAAGATGACACGTCTCCAGTCTGTCACACTCCAAGTTGCCCGAGGTCGGCAAAATCCAGTCGACACTGCCTATGATGTGGGGTCATTTGGTAAGCGTCTTAGCGGACGTCGGCTCCTCAAGCCAACTTCGGTCAGTCGTCTCATATGGTTTCTCTTGATGGCAATGGATGTCTGGAAGGAGGTAAGTGGCGTTGAATCGATGCTCGACGTTGTTGGTGCCGAAGTGGCCACTCTTCTGATTGCACGATCCTCGCGATCATTTGTGTTCCTGGGACGTCCTGACCCTCCGCGACGGTACACTCTACCTTCTGTGATCCACTGTTGCCAACACCGAGCAACTACCATATCGCTCCGACCGAGGTGGCGGCCGATACGTCTATTCGACCAACCTTTCTCTGAGGCCTATTATACGGCCCCTATCAAAGTCCGTCAGCTGCTCGTAGCCGCCGGTTACGTCTTAGAGGCATTCTAAGTCTCAATATCGTCTATCAAAAATCATCAGATTCGTTTGGATAGCCGTTCATACTCATGCTTTTAAACTCTCCCAGTTGCGCAACTAATATGCGCATAGCACACTTAGCCTTGTCTCATTGGCTTCGAAATTTTAATCATTTGCATATCTCTTACCAGACTACATTCTTGCCGAGTTTCGTGATTGTAGCTTGATTTCTTCTGGGTGCATATATTTTTTTGCGACAGAGTGTATATATATATATATAAGGGTCTAAATTCCTGAAAATATATAAATTATGTGTGCTTCATCCAAGAAGTGCAACCTTTCACCTTCGATGTCCAGTTCACCAAAGAACATCTTCGATATTCATTTTCAACCTCAGTGGAGTTGTATCGTGTCCTTGTTTCTTTGAACTAGTCTCCGTTCATTTGTAGTGTTCATCAGTCGTACTGGTAGCTTCGTTTCTTGTAGCTCGAAAAGTGCTTGGAGATCAAACAAAAAATCTACTTTTTCAGGAGGAGGATAAAGACGTCAAGAGAAAGGAAATTACTTTAAAATTTGGTATTTCTTCAAACAGCTTAGGAACTATTATAAAAAATCTAGATAAGTTACAAAATTATGATTCATCGAATACTTGTTCAAAATAATTAATACTAGAAAGACTGAAACTTAGAAAATACCTATATTGCCCAAAAGCAGTCAAAATGAACGAATTGTGAAAGAATGATTATTGAGTAAAAAAAAAAAAAATTAACTTTTAATAAGTAGATAATAAAAAAAAAAAAATTAATTCACTTTGAAAAAAAATATTCTAAGAAACTCTGAATTATATATATGTATAATTGTTTCTCTAATAAAAATTAAAAAGCCGCCAAAATGACTTCCTTGGGCAATACACAGTTAAAAATATGTGTCTATGAAAGTGTGTCAATGACGCAATTTTTAAGTAAAAACACATACAATGCGAGATAAAAATATTCCGATCTCTAGAACTTTGGTCATAGAGAAAACTCTTCAATTTGCGAAGGCATTGTGAATACGCCCAATTTCTAGTTAGCAATGGATATCTAGAAAAATTTAAGAGAAGACACCGGAAAATACACTTTAACTGATTTTTGGTGCATTACAGAGATATGAATCGTATTATGAAACAAAGCCTTTTTTCACACAAAAAAAAAGCTAACAAAAATTGATATATCTTATGAGTAATTAAATTCAACAATGTATAAGATCATGTATGTTTAAAGTTTCTAGTTATATAAAGTAATGTGTGTGTTAAAATTGCTGGTATGCTTTAACCTAGACAATGTTCTTAAATTTCATTAATTTTTATATAAAGTTCATTTTTTAATATTAAAGATGCAGTATATTCCTCGACGTTCCTTTTTCTCTTGTTTTCCTTGAAGCTTTTCTTTCTTTTTTTTGATGGGTGAGATATATAAAACAAATAGATTTTAATTTACAGAAAGGTGTGAAATTTTTTTTTTTTGTAATATATATTCTTTATGAAATTAATTTTTTTTCTGTGGTCTATAAAGTAATTTGAAAGATGAATATTTATACAACGCGCTTATTTTCCATATGATGAGCATTTTTTCGGGATTTATGGACTTCTCAAATCAAAAATATTCTCAAATCTACTTATTCCAATCCTTACAAATTAACTTAAATAAAATATATTACTTCGCTTTTATTTTTAAAAGAGATTGTTCTATTTTATTATTTTCCACGATGTATTCAAATAGGATTGAAAATTTCGATTACCTAGAACAGTGATTTTAAGGCCTTTTTTTTGTTTTAGTACAATGTAAAAATTAGGTTACACACTAAGGATACAATAAGTCCGCGTTTCTCAAACTTTGGGGCGCCGCCTAGGGGGTCGTGATAACTCTACGAGGGGGGTGATAACATATTGGAAAGTCGAATGCAAACGGTTATTTTTAAAAAAATCATTAATTTACTGAAAGTAATCAAACAAAATACATTCTGACATAGTAAAAAATACGAGTTTACATTGATATAATACATTTATAAATGCATGACTACTGTAAAATGTATTTTATATTTAATTTAATAATATTGAGTTAAGAACAAGTTTGATAATGACTAGTGACCTCCCATGCGTTTGTATTAACACTTATCTTGATATTTTGTATGGTTTATAATTAATCCCTTAATTTTCAATTAAAAATTACCCGATTCACTCCCGAATGACACCGTTTTTCACATAAACGCACATATGTGATGTATTTTTTTTCGGGGGAGAAATAAATAAGCAAATCCTCCGAAATAAGAAAATCCTTTGCTAATAGCGTCAATGTCCTTTTATTGCATTCCAAAGCCTTCGTAATTATTTTATGATAGGCAGTGCACAGAAAAGACCATACTTCGGAAAGAAGTATATGCATGTCCAGAAAGCCAATACATTGGCTGAACGAGACGTTTATATACGTGGAGGTTAAATTCGCATTGTAACTTTAGTTTCAAAGTATAATATTATAGAATTCAATATATTACAGTTGTAAGGAGGGGGCGCGATGAAAGTTACGATTGAATATTGGGTTTCAAATATTGAAAGTTTGAGAAGTACTACAATAAGTTTACTTACCTGTGAAGCACTTCCAACTGTTCACAAAAGATTGATATTTAATGAACTCCAAATACTCCTAGTTTATTTTTAGAAAACGACCGAAAGATTCAATTCGGGGAGTTATTTTCCCCCTAAGTGTAATTAATAATTTTAAAACAAACTATTGTCACACTTTAAGAATTTGGCGGCACAATGTTTGATAATCACTGACCCAGGAAATACTGCAGCCTCCAAGAGTCCATGTGATCTCTTTAGAGAATTTTTTTTAAGAAAGAAAATAGAAAATAAGAAAGACAAGAGTTAATACCATTTTAAACTGAGATATCAATCTTTTAAAAAAATGATTCAAGATAATAAGTTTTTTGTCTTTTTTAAAAAAATTATTTTGGAAATAAGTGTGTTTAATTAAACATCTTACGGTCTAATACGTGAATATTTTTGTATAGTGAAAGCATCTGGATTTTACAGAAGATATTTAAAAGATTTTAAAAGTATTCAATCCCTACATAAAATAAAGGAAAATTAATCCTAATTTAGAAAATAAAATATTTTCCTTTCTGCAGGCGTTTTTCCAAGACACGCCCAAAGCATGTTATGTAATATGAATAACGTGTGAAAAAAATAATGGCAATTAAATAGTTGCATTTAAATGCGAAGACTGTTATTTTCTTTTGTGTAATAAAATGTTTTTTTTTCTTTATAATATTGAATAAAAACTTTAAAATGTATAGCTTCCAAGCAATTTGTAAATTTCTTTCAAAAGTAAGTGGTGTTTGAAGGAAAAAAAACTTTATTATCCTTTGAATTTGAAGATGCGTTTATCCTAATGGTCAGTAATTTAAAAATATTTGTTTGCTTTTTGTTCACAAATTACTTAGTTTTTTTTTTACATTACTTTTTCTCATCCGTTAACAATGAGTACAAAAAATTGACCAATTATAAAATTGTCTCTTTTTACGGTACAAAAGTCTTTATAACAGTGCTTCTCAAACGTTTACTATTTGTGATTCAATATTCAGTCATAATTTTCTTCGCCCCCCCCTTCCACACAATAACAATGTGTTGAATTTATTAATACTATATTTTTGACCCTAAGGCTACAGCACAGCATGAACCTCTTAAAGGCCACCAACGTAGATAAACGTTTCGCTCAACTAAAGTGATGATTTTCCCCGGACGATTATATACGTCTTTCCGAAGTACAATCTTTTCTGTCCACTTCTATCCATAATGTTATTTCGAAGGTTTTGGAATACAATAAAAGGACCTTAACAGTGTTTGCAAAGGATTTACTTATATCAGAGTATTTCTTCTTCTACCCCCATTACATAACATACACTGCTGGACAATTGCTAAGGACGGATAACACTATCATCCATAGCAACCAAACAATGAAAGGAAGCAAAATGTGGAAAATTAGAATAAGTGCGGGATATTAATAAGAAGAAGTATGAGTATGCAATTTTTTTTCCACGTCTGTTCATCACGTGATAGCGTTCATAAGTGCTTTAAAGGTTTTGACGCGTGTGGACAGTTGTTGTTTCAAGTCAAAGTTTTTCAGGAAATATTTAATAGACGAACTTAAAATTTTTGGCATGTCTTCCCGACATCACATAGATGATTTTATGCGTGGCCGAATTATTGGAAAGATCGAAGAAGGGCGAAAAATAACACATGTTGCCAGGGAGTTCGACATCGCTCACAGCGTTGATTCACGGCTGTGGAAATACTTCAAAACTACTGGAATGTGTAGTAGACGGCACGGGGGAGGTCGTGTTAGAAGTACGACACCTGCAGAAGACAGATATATCGTCCTATCAGCAAAAAGGAACAGACGCACAAGAGCTCAGCAGGTGGCAAATCAGTTTCTTGCTGCCTCAGGAAAGCAGATCTCCCGAAAAACTGTTGCCAGACGTTTGAGGGGAGGAGGACTATACGCACGCAGACCTGTTGTGTGTGTCCCATTGACCAAACAGCACCATACTGCCAGTTTGCAATGGTGTCGTGAGCATCACAATTGGACTGAACAGGACTGGGCATGCGTACTATTCTCAGATGAGAGTAGCTTCAGTCTGTCATCGGATTGTAGACGCCAACTGATCTGGCGCGAGAGTGGTACTGCTTATCGTCCAGAAAATATCCAGGAAAAGGACCGATATCCGACATGAAGTATCATGGTGTGGGCCGGCATCATTATCAATGGCCACACGCGCCTACATGTGGTTGCAAATGGGACTATGACGGGCCAACGATACATTGATGAAGTTCTACTTCCTAATGTTCGTCTTTTCCGTTGTGCTGTCGGTGATAAATTTATTTTTATGGACGACAACGCAACATGTCATCGAACACTCGCTGTTCAGGATTGTCTAGACAGCGAGGGTATTCAACGTCTCGTATGGCCAGCGCGTTCTCCAGATCTAAACCCCATTGAAAATGTGTGGGATGCTTTGTGGAGGCAAGTTGCTGGTCGAAACTATCCTCCGACAAACAAGAACACCCTCATCCGTGCACTCACAGAGGAATGGGATAAATTGCCTCAACAGCTGCTGGATAATGTTGTGCAAAGTATGGTACGACGTGTGGAATGTTGCATCACACTCCACGGTGGACATATCCCGTACTGATACCTTTCTTTAAGGTGCCTGCTGACTTTTAGATGCATTGTTCCATTTCTCCGTACGCAGATCAAATGAACATTTTTTTCCTTCCAGATGTTTCACAGCTTTTGTACTTTCCAGAACAATAAATATTCTTTATTCTAATGTCTGAACAGTGTGGCAACTATATTTTATCCTACTAGGCCTCATGTCTCGCTTAATGTTATGCTACATCGCAATTTGTGATCCGTCCTTAGCAATTGTCCAGCAGTGTATATGCTTCCACGTAGGAAACGGTGGCACAGGGAAGCGAATCGCGAAACTTTTAAACGGCATTTCAGGAATTAATTATAAACCGTACAAAGTACCAAGATAAATATTAATTTTTGGATATATTTTCTTATACAACAAATCCATGGTGTAAGTGGTAACTATTAGACTTTTACGTAACTTAGTACAGTTAAATTAATTATAAAACACATTGTGCAGTACTGATGCATTTATAAGTGTATTATACCAGTGTAAATGTGTATTTTATTTTTTATTACGTCAGAATGTGTTTCACAATAACTTTCTGAAAGTCTTTTAATTTTGACTCTTCAATATACTCTCACCCAAGCATAGAGTTAACAACTTTAAAGTTATCAGCACCCTACAGTTTGAGAAACGCTGCTTTATAAAATGTATCTTAAACATACTGCTGAAAGGGGACAAATCACAAAATAACGCAATTTATTATTTATCTTTAAATTATTATGCTAAAATCCAGTATATGGTTTTGATCTCTCTGGGAGTTATTTTTTAACTTAAGTTTCGAACATTCTAAACTTTTCAAAAATTTAAATGAGTTTTTCTTAGAAGCTCTTTCGCTTTTTTCGTATTTGTTCTTGAATTGACGATGTGACCGCAGTTTTTTGTAGATCATTGTCACAAGCTTGTGAACGATGTGTCATGAATTCGATCCCTATCTCGTTCATGAAGAACTGATGTGCTGAGATATACCGATCAATGTTAACTGGTTCGTAGCTCAATGTCCTCTCATTGATATATGTGGTTCAATGTCATCACCGTTGGCATTCCAGGCTCAATATCATTCCCATTGGTATATGTGACTCAATAGCATTCCTGTTTGTGCCCATGGTTCATTAAAATTCTGGTTGGTATCTGTGGTTCAAATGCATTCCCGTTGGTGTGTGTTTCTCAATGGCATTCCTGTTGTGGTATTCATGGCGCAGTGTCATTTCTGTTGGTTTTCATGGCTCAATATTATTCCCTTTGGTGTCCGGGGTTCAATGTCATTCTGGTTGGTGCATGTAGTTCAGTGGCATGCCCGTTGCATTCCATGGTTCAAGATCATTCCCGTTGGCGTTTGTTGATCAAACGCATTCACTTTGGATTCCGTATCTCAATATTATTCCCGTTGGTATCCGGGGCTCAATGCTATTCCCGTTTGTGTTCACGGCTCAATGACATTCCCGTTGGAGTTCATGGCTCAAAGGCATTCCCGTTAGTACCCTTGTTTTAATGGTATTCCCGTGGGTATCCGTGGCCCAATGGCATTGCCGACGGTATACGTTGTTCAATGTACTCCGTGTTAATTTGGAGAGAGCTGACAGGTCAGGATTCGGCCACTTCACTTGTTTTGAGGTCCAAAATTATAAGCTCTTCGCCAATAACTTCCGTGTTTGACGTTCAAAAACACAAAACACTCATTCGTTCTTAATTTAACAGATAAAAAAAAGTTAAATGTTTGGCAGAATTTCCAAACTCAAACTTTCCAAGCGTTGTATTTAATTTATTTAACCGAATACTTTTAGATTTACCTTTTCAAGTGTTACAATATATGACTCACACCTCCAATACTTACAATAAATTTCATTAAAATACAATAAACTAATTCAATGAACTTCATTATGAAAAAATTGTACTAAAATCTATTTTTCCTTTGATGCATATATTTTTTGTAATTGCAGAATAGTTAAAAAAAAAAAAACTTAATGCAATAACTGCTAAGGAAAAATTACGAAATTTACCACACTGTGTCATCGTTTTATTCCACATGCGCGCGTTATTACGTGGTTTATCGGGGGGAAAGAAAATATGTGTTTATTTCCCACCTAAAAGTTGTTTACTTTCACTTTCATAAAGAAAGAAAAGGAAATGATAAAATAAATAAAATGAAAAAAAAATCTCTAGAGTTACAATGTAACAAAAAATAAATTATTACTTATCTTTTCTGTGATATGCCCTGGAACATGGTTGTACACATAAACCAGTATCACATTCAGTGCATTAGTACAAAAAATTTAAAAGCTTCTTTTTCATACGGTAATTCAAAATGACTGCAAATGAAGAATAGAAAATAGCACACTCAAACAAAAAACAAGAAAAACTGCTTAGCTATGAATTTTATCGTTCCTGAAATATACCCTGTAAATTCCTTCCCCACCTCTTCTCCGAAATAAGTTTTTAAGCGCTGCGTCAATGTCATGTTATTATATTCCAAAACCGTGGGACAAGTTTTAAAGAGAGCCGCACAATTAAAAAATCCTACATTGGAAGAACGAGTATACATGTCAACGGCGCGCGAAAGGGGTTAAAAACTTATTTTACATTCATAGACTCGTTATGCATATTCCAAAATGAATAATGAGATTCATATCATTTGCTTTTCAAAGTTTGGATATGTGAAGTTAAATAATAGTTGTTTTGATATATAATAGAATCTAAAAGAGTATTACATAAGTAAGGACTGATGTCTTAATTGATGATAGGTGATATCAAAGCTTTCATAAAATTTAGCTATTGTATAATAAAAATTATTATGTCTTATAGCCATGTCCTTGGAAATTCACTTGTTAATTAAGTAATTTACATAAAATTTGTATTTCGTAATTCTAAACTCTTTAATAATATCGTTTTCAATACATATTTCTCATCTTTGCATCATCATTTGCTTAGTGGGATGTGATATTCATTTCATTAATATGCAAAACTTTGTCTAGAATATTATACAATTAACAAAATATGCAGTAATTTCACGAATTAAAATGCCGTTTACTATCAAAACATTATAGTATGGATATTACTTTAACATCTATGAAAAGAATACTCGTTTTCTAATTTAATCATAAATTATAATTTAAAAAATCTCTTTCGGTATGACATCGTTAAGTGATAATAGTTATCTCTTATAAATCCCCTTTTAATTTACAAATAATTAATTATAACGTTTTTAATTATTTTTAATTGGTCTGAAATTCTTCAAATATTTTTTAATTAACTTTCCTTTTCAATAACTTAATCAATTTCAGTTACATCTCTTCACTGTATTTTTGTCATATGTAGATTATGATATAATTATGATAAAATAGTTTTGTTCTTGTCAAGTACATAAGTTTCCATTTCATTGAGTTTGAATAAGAACTTTATTATAAATGTATTCAAAATTTATCAGCAGAGAACTTTATTAAGTGTACTAAATATCAAATACAGAAAATAAATTATTGTTTTAGTTTTATTCTTTAAATTTCCATATCATAACACATGAAAATTTTGAGATTTTGCGTGACATGTGGTTCAACATTTTTATAATTTAAAACATGTATTTTATCGTAAAATGTTCATTATGAAAAAATACCTTAAAAATATTGTATTAGTTTGTTTTCTTATGTAGAGTTTTACTCAACTAAGGTAAAATACTGCATAAAATAACATCACTTTACAAGCATTTACTTACGCATTCCAATAATTGCATTTGCTTATGTAATTAGAATGCGAAATAAAAAGCATAATAGAGAAAAATGACGCATTTAGTCAAAACAATACTATAAATATCACTAAATGATTGAAGAATGTGTGGCGGTCTCCAACAAAGAACTCACTTCATGTTAGGGAACTAATGACTTCTGAACTGTTGCGTAGCTTCGCGTGGGAAAGTATTTAAGGCCGAACACTTCTACGCTCATTTTCTAAAATAATTCAAAATTTGATCTCCTTTACCCAGCCAAAAGAGAACAGAAAGTTGCTCGGTGTATTTCTCACGCGTAACTTCTGCTTTAAATTCCTTCTCGTGAGGGGTAACAATGACCAATAGCCGGATATATTCCCGGATACTTCTAAACAGAAATTAATCTCCCTCACGTGTCGCTTTTGTGCCTGTGACGTATTCTACCTTTAAATTGACACCAGAATGGGAAATCGGCATACACGATGACCATTCTACATCCCTCAAAACCTCTATGGCACTCTTACATAAACTATGGCGCCCCAACACATTCTAACGGACTCTATCTCTCCGATGGACTTTCAGATTCGCTTGGACTTTGTGGACCATATCTATGTAGACCTTCACAGGATTAATGCGGCCTTAACATTGACTTCAACAGTGAGGCTCCTTAGCAAGTGCCTCACTAAATATCAATATACAATGATTTAACTACGCATTCATATAATAGTTTTTTTTGTTTTTTAAGCAGAATGCAAAATAAAAAGTGTAATATAATATAATGACAGACTTAGTTAAAAAAGTTACTAAAAATGAAGAAAACAGTTGAAGAACCAAGAACAATTAAACGAATTATTTTACTGATTTAGATAACGTAAAGTAGAGACAAATAAAAAGTTATTACGTTGCTGCAATATATAAAATAAAAATAATAATAAAGTTAGTTAGAAGGATGTGTGATGATTTTTTGCTGTAATGCAACGGTCAACATCTTTGTGGTTTGAGTCCAAGGAATTGAGCCGATTGCTTGCATTAATCAATAAGTGTCTTAAGTAATAATTTCCTTTATTATATACCTCGTATTTTTATTTGAGGCTGACTCGCCCCCATTAGCATTCTTCAAAATAAGAATGCTATAATCTCAATCAGTAAGAATAAAAATATTGTGTGTTAGATATGTGAACCAACACGAGCAAAGAAGAGTTATTCTATTGGGAATAAATCATAAATTCTCAATGGAATTTAGGTCTGGTGAATTACCGAGCCATTTAAGCACTTTTATGTTATTTTCCCGCATAAAAGTCAGGACCAATATCGAATTCTGACAAGAGGCCAAATCATGTTGAAATTTTCCGTCAAATACTTCCATGGATGGAACAATTCTACTGCGTTATATTTCTATGTATATATTTGACGTTATATTTGAAGTAATTCATCTTGCATTTAAGACCTAAGTTTCCTCAGTGGCTTTTGTTGGGAAAAAAACTCCAAAACGTATGTTTAGAAGGATGTTTTGCAGTGTGTTGGATAGGATCAGGCATCAGCGTTTCAACTTCACTTGACTTGTATCCCTGCTCAAATAAATGTGTATCGTCACTGAAAATCACCGTCTAATTATTAACAGTCCAATACAGGTATTTTAGACATATGCTAAATGTTTTATCATCGCTTTCTGAATTAGAAATTACTTTTTTCTCAGCTTTGATGCCTTGCGGCTCAATCTCAAAACCTTTCTGTACTCACCTCAACACCATAATCCAAATATTTCCATTCGAATATCTGTGTTCGTCTTATTTTGATTTAGTTTTTTTTTTTTTTTTTTTTTTTAGAATTTTATCTCTTCTTGGAGTAATTTTCCGTTAACGCTCAAAATTTCCTTTTCCGTTTTGAATACTATGATCAGTAATCTTGAAATGTTCTTAAAATTCTTGTAACACTTGATTTGTCCCCACGAACTCCGAGCTATATCTCTCACAGTTATAGATTGATTGATTGATTGAATATTAACGTCGCACTGTTCAGCTACACGAGGGCTTTTGGCGACGGACCACGTAATTTTGAACCATGGTCAAGTGACGTGGACGACAGCTGAGCTGGCACCCCCTCTCCTAACTACCAAACCACCTCAACGGGAGGACGTTTCAGTTCTCGACAGATTTTACGTGCATCGCTGCCCTACACGGCGGGTCTTAAGTGGTACTGGGCTCGAACCCGTGACAAATCAAGCCACTATACCACTCGGCTACCGCGGCCATCTCACAGTTATAGAAGTGTGTTCATTAAGAGCAATTATTTTACAACACTTTCTCTGAGTAATATTTGTCTCTGAACAAACAAACGTAACACATGTTACAAGGAACGAAATTTATAACCACCAGCTACCACACTGAAAGGCTCTCAACTAAACTAGTAATGTACTAAAACAAATCAAAATATTAAATTATAGTCAAGTTTGATCCGTCACAATACTTATGGGCATATATAACAAGTTTTAGTTGACTCGAGGCATGGCTGATAACTAGAAGCAAACTCTGACAAGAAAAAAATGTTTGTCCCAATTAATTAGAACAGTATATAAATAGATTATGTAATTTTTGTGACAGAAAATTTTTTATTCCCTGCAGACGGCTGTCTGATTATATAATCCTGTTACTTCTCTCTCTCTCTCTCTCTCTCTCTCACGCAGTTACGCATATAAATCACTCTTGTTGTAGTTATTATTATTCTCAACTGGTATGTTTTTATTTCTTGAAAAGTACTCGTTTTGCAATATTGAAACCGGATACTCTTGAGCGTGACTGTCTACTTTTAGATATTTTAGTTGAACTTAATTATAAAAACAAGTTAATTTGTTTTGATTATTCATAATGAGTACTTTGGAAACTGTTTAAAAGCAAACGAACACAAGCAATGGGCTAAATTCATGCGATGCAACAGCTTCATTATGATGACGATCACATGTTTCTAGCAAAGTTTCAAGCGACGTCATTATCACAAGATAAATGCACCAGTTCAAGTGCTTCACTGTTGCCAACTTTTGCTTTCTACAGAAATTTTCTTTAGAAAAGAACATATTTGTCAACAGTAATAAAGTACATTAGTAAGAAAAATACACTTGATTAAAATCAATATACATAAAATAACCTTTCTTTACTTTAAAATTGAGAAACTTTTTGATGAAATTTATTTCATAATATATGTAGAAATTTTTACCCAATCTTACAATTCAAATAAAGTGGAAAACAAGTTTTATTAATTGAGCAAGTATAAGTTAAATTAAAAAGTAAATTTTGAATTTAATGGAGATCACGGGTATGTCTTTATCATGCAATATCTTATAAATTATAAGATGTTACGTGATACCCCCCCACGTTAACCATTTAGAATCTCTCAAAACTATATTTACTTTATTCACTAACAGCATTCTTAATAGCTTCTCCTCTCGCTTTACTAAACTGAAAAACAGTTTGGATTAACATAATAATTGGTAATTATCAATACACAGTGTTTGGTTAGTTATAAAAGTATTTCTATTCCCTTTCTACAATTTCTCAGTTATTATTAACGTTTGAACACCAGTTTCAATTATATGCTTTAGAATTTATAAATATACAGAACTCTTATAAGTCTGCACTTCTTTTACTCAAGTCTAAGTATACATTTGATATAGTTGTGGGGAATTTTAAATGAATTACCTGCAACAAAAATTTATTTTTTTCTTAAAATTAATTTTATATGGAGAAATATTTTGAAAATAAATTAACTCGAAATGTGGGATAGTTGTGAATATTTGTTTTAAACTTCAATCAAATCAAACTTTATAAGATAAACTGTGTGGTAATAAATTAATTTTAAGTTAATAATTTTTAAGGTATATTTATAGGTATCTGACAATACACATTCAGAATTATAATATTAAAGAAGTGTAAAAATGAATAGAGATTTTATACATATATATGAATATAAATTTATTTTGAGTTGAATTGGGATATACATATAAAATGGTTTACATAATACTATTACAATAATAAATTATTGGCAATTTTTTAGCAAAAATAAATAAATAAGAACGTAGAGAACAAAATATTTTTTCAAAACATTACCTTTTTTTTATGGAAAAATATTATTTAACGTTTCTTCGTCATGCAATATGTTTCGTAATTTACAGTGAGTCAGACTTTTAATGTTAGGTTACACTACAAAATTTTATACTTGCTGTAGATTGAGAAAAATTATTCTAAAAAATAAAGAACATTCAAAGTCATAAAAAAGAAAACGTAGGAATAAATTCATATTCCGAATCGCAAAAAAATTTCGATTAAAAAATAGTATATCTTTTTTCTAAAAAAACATTTTTCTGGTTTCTTATTCCTAATTGTTACAAATTTAATTGTGAATATTTATTTGTTCAGCATAGTCTCTAACTTTTTTTTCCCGTTTTCTGTTCCATCGAAGAATAGAATGATGTACATCAATTAATGGGTTTATTTTTTTTCATATTTTAATCCCAATTATATACGTCACCTTGACGAATATAACTGTCGCTGTACTAAATGTTATACACATAAAGGAACTCTTGGTGCGATTTGGCACTTTTTCCTTTTCAGTCCCCAAAGTTGTGAATTAAACAAACATTTTACAGTAAATTATGGATAATACTTGCTTTGTTCAGTATAACAACGTTAACTTTTATGAGTTAATGATTATTGTTTATCTTTTCAAAGTTATTAAATGATTATTTTAACATATCTGGGGTTAAGAAGAAAATAAAATACCTATACCGAATAGTTACAAAAATGCATCAATGATAAATGAAACGATATTTAGTATACCGTTTTTCCTTTATTTTTTCGATTGACAATACATAGCTGCAACATATTTGAACTAGTGATAAATACTAGATATAGATTCTGAAAATGTGCTCTAATAATTTTTGCATATTTATAGATTTAAAAAAATAATTTAATAATAATAATGGTGGTGAAGAATGTTCTAAAAATAGTGAAAAAACTAAAAGAATTTCAAAAAAATGTACTTGTGGTGTAAAAAAATATTTTGAATATTACTGGATTTATTGCAATGCATGAAATATACGTAAAGCTAAAAAATATTACTCTTTCTTTAAGTTTTTAAGAAAATTTTGTGTTATTTTCTTCTTAAAAGAAATAGGTGAAAATACGTTAATAACTGCATTGAATACATTAATTAAGATGAATGAATATATATTTCATAAATATACCTAAATATACAAAATTGTTTACTCCAGATCAGTCAATAAAACATTTTTCAAGGTGAATCTTAACAAAAACTAAAGTATTAAAATAAATAAAATCATATGTCAAGTATATTCTTAAATATTATTTATGAAATTTTATTTAATAAATAATTATTTTTATTTCAAAATGCTTGTACATCATAAATTGAGCAAATATTATTTGCTCTGTAATTTAACTTATCAAATACAAATAATAGCAATAACAATAATAATAAAACAGAAATCTTAATTTTCTTGTCATGTTAGGAAAAAAATACATTTGAAACAGTACCTTCATAAAAATGATTAATGACAAAGTTTTAGTGGTTTTGTTAAAATAAAATACATTTCACGGAATTTGGTCAAGCACTTTCAGCTCTTTTGAGGAGGACAGGCCTGAGTCATGTTAAAAATCTCAGAAGATTTTAAGTAATGATAATTAGCCTCTTAAGTGCCACCGGCGTGCATATACGTATCGCTCAGCTACTGTTTTAACTAATCTGGACATATATATACGCCTTTCCAAAGTACTCTCCCGTGTGTTCTTTGCGCTGTTGTCAGTAATACACTGGTGTGCAAAACTTAAGCAACAGGTGGGTTTATTGCCATCACTTCACGAAAAATCCTCTGAGAGACATGAAATTCAGAAATGAGGGAGAGTATTATGTACGTAAAGGATGACGAAAGCATCGGCGTTGAAAAAGGAATACAATGCATACGTTATGGAATCAAAGAAAAACAAGCTTTATTGAACGCATAGTATCGTGACTCATAATGGTCTATCCAACAGGAAGAACAACAAGCAGATGTTCCTTAATATGGTATATGCCCTCCGCTCACTGCAATGGTTGCTTCCCACCATCTACGCATACTCAGAACCAGCTTGTACCACATTTCTTGCGGTAGGACTGCTCATTATTCAATCAGCATCTGTTCTTATTGCTGAGTGTTCTCCGGATGATGTAAGCGTGCTGCAATGCGTCTCCCCAAAGCATCCCACACATGTTCGATGGGATTTAAATCTGGGAAGTAAGCTGGCCGATCCATTCGAGTTATATCTTCACTTTTCAGCAGCTCCTCAAATACAAGAGTCTGATGTGGCCGTGCATTGTCATCCATAAAAATGAAGTCTGGGCCAATGACACCTCGGAACAGACGCACATGGGGAAGAAGTACCTCCTCACAATAGCAATCCCCGATTAGAGACACTCTATCGAAAATGTGGAGCTCAGTTCGCCCGTTCAGCATAATGCCTCACCAGACAAGAACTCCAGGACCACCGTAATGGTGTCTTTTCTTGGTGTTACTGATATAAAACTGTGTCCCGATCTCTCTCCAAATCAAAACGCATTGAGAATCGCTTCTGGTACTGAACCGACTCTCATCCGTAAAGAGGACACGACTCCATTGGCAGTTGTCCAGTTTTTTTGCTCTCTACACCACTGCAAATGGTGGTGTCAGTGGTCAACTTTCAACGGGAGGCAGCGTTCAGGACGGCGGGCGAATATGCCCCTTTGTGAAGGCATCTGGCCACATTAATCCGGGACAGTTTCTGTAGAGAGTTGCTGAGCAATGACGCTTGCTGACTGCCGTCGGCCTCTTTTCGCATGCATGATGATATATCGGTCATCACCTAAAGTTGTCATCCTCGGGCGGCCACCACCAACCTTTCTAACAGCTGTAACTGTGGTTTGGAACGCTTTCCAAGCGCGCGAAGCGACACTTTTGTTGATTCTGAACTCTGCAGCTACACTGGTGACGGTACGCCCCTCCTTCAGCTTTCCAATCATTCTTCCACGTGTGAAGTCGTCCAGGTGATTTCTTCTAGCCATATTTCACAACTGACTCACTGGCACTTGCAGCGAATATGTTGAATTGCGTCAGCGTCATTCATTTTATTTTACTGTTGAACAGCACGCGCCGACATCACGCGTTTTGCGTACGCTCACGTCGCTTCTGGGTTTTCGTTCCTGATATTTGCATACGTATGCTGTTTCTACTGACATACGTGTTCACTGTACTGATCTCCAGACCTCCTTTTCTGCAATTTCATGGTTATCTCTCTCTCTCTCTCTCTGCTTAATTTTTACATAGTTTCTTAAGTTTTGCACGCCAGTGTATTATCCTGAAAGCTTTGCAAAGTTATAAAATGACTTTGGCAGTGTTTTCAAACGATCTACTTATTTCAGAGGTTTCCTTTTTTTTATTTTAGCCCTTTCCTCCCCTATAAATCGCATACGCGCGGTTATGGGAAAATGAATAGCATTGCGGTGGAAATCGGGTAAATTTTAATCAACAGTCAAGGGATTGGATATATATTTTCTAAGAAAAAAAACTATGCATTTTTTGTCAGATTTAATTTAACAGAGAAGTTTCATTTTCTTATAGGAATATTTAATACTTGTGTACTTTTACAAACTTGAATTTTAAAACCTATTTCTTAGAAATTCTTTTAAACGTTAGGTCTTTTTTAAATATAACGTAAAAAAAATATGACAATTTTTAGCCGTAACAAATAATAAGGAAAATTAAAATGACGCTTGCTACGTAAATGCAGCTTAATCGCACCGCTTAAAACATTTATTTACATGGAAAATCATTTATCATTAAACTGAGAGGTAATGTTATTATTTTTTTTTTGGTCTTAAAAGATATTCCAAAAAAACATATGTTTAACACAATCAAGTTTAATAGTGTAAATTTAATTTACATAGATATCCATGTAGTTAATAAGAATCAATTAAATAAAAAACATTCACAAGAATTTAATGAAGGTTCTATAATAGGCACATTCTGAGATTTTTTGAAACGCTTATTTAAAACGAACAAGTAAAGTCGTCTCTAAATCCTCTATTTTAGCCTTTCTGATCTGTTTCGGCAAAAATTCCCTCTGTTCAAGCATTTCCTTAATTTGCTGTCTTTTTTAAAAAAATATTGTTGATGTCACAAAATTAACAATACTGAAATCTTTACAGATCACGGTTTTCGTCTTCTGTTTTGGATGAACAGCAATGAGTAGCTCCATCTTCATTTTGAGCAAAATAAGGTTTTACTTCTCTCTAAGCTGTTTGTCATTGTGTTAAAAAATTCATCTGAAAATAAATAAATAAATAAACTAGGATTTTTTACTCACACAGCAATGATTCACCAACAAATTTAAAGCCTACTGAAAATAAACGAGTAGTTTATGTGTGTCGCCCGTAGTGGCTTAGGGTGAAAGTAGCTAAGATAAACAAAATTGGCTGAGGTCCCAGGTTATTCCTATGTTATCAAAGTCAATTTAGTATCATTTCTTCTAAACACATGAATCCACCTGTCTTTTATTTCCCACCCCTCTTAAATCTCTTTGATGTGGCTGGAGTTTTCCGTATTTTGTTCATTTTCAAAAGGAAAATTATTTCGTGTTAAGCAATTTTCGTTTCGTCGTAAAAGAAAATACTGAATTGAAATTCACAGTAGTTTGTCAGGACTCTTATGTTATTTCGAGTTAATCGACATTGAACATTTTCGCATTAAATGTATTTCGCTGTATTTACAAAGAGCTGTGAGGTATGATCTGAAGGAAGTTCATTGTAATTTATGAAAGAAAAATATCATTGTTACCATGTATATTCCTTAAATCCAATCTCACGAACCAACCCAAGAATATGAAAAAACGGTAGAAGTTTCAAAGGGGAAAATCGCCTGAGATATAAAATTAGTAGTAAAATTGCTAACTAAGTTGAACTTCACGGGAGACTGGATCGATGACTCGATCCTCCTCTCCCTATCTTGAAGCTACAATTTTGATGGAGTTGTTAGCTTGACTTGTTGTAGGAGGAAGGGCTTCAATAAGTCAAGGATTAATGGGTTAGCTAGTTTCGGTTACTGGGATTGAGCACTGCTATTGGTTATAGAGTAATCTTACAGAGATGACTGCCCTTATCAGAAAAAAAAAAAAGTAACTATTGATATGAGAAATTTATTGAGATAAAAATACTAAAACGGACAAATTAAAATTAGAAAGAGAAAAATTTTAAAAAATATATATAAATAATTAATTACCTGAGAATGGTTCTACAAGAAAAAAAGGCCTTTTGCCTGTCATCTTTGGATATTTTAAGAGCTGGGAGTAGTTGCAGTGACTTTGGCATTTTTTTTTAACAAGATCAGAAAGAATTTTAAAAAGTTCGATTAAACTATACATTTCTGAAATATTTGTTTCAGATGTAGATAAATAATTGAATTGTGACATCGTTCTGTTTTACTATTATTTTTATTTGAATTTGAGGACTTGATATTATTTTTCTCTCCGCTAACAATATTAGCGAAGGAATTCCTTTAGTCACATTGTTGCTACAAAAATTATTATTTATATTTAATTAAATGGTAGTTTCTTTCTTTGGTTTTAGTAATAATGCTACTGATGAGTGAGTGAATATTAACGTCGTGCTGTTCAGCTACACGAGCGCTTTTGGAGACGAGCCTCGTAATTTAAAATTGATACGGGAACACTACGCGTAATACTATAGGTGCCTAAGGTCTTCTATCTCCGAGTAGAATGAAATATGGATAGTTAAAAAAGTAATAATAATTCTGGAACTATTGAAACAAACAATTAAAGAGTAGTTTTCCATTTATAGAAGAATTGAAATTTATAGTATAGAAATAACTATGTCAATTATATAACTCTGTTTTTCTTATACTCTTATAATTTCTACTTGAACCAATGAAATAATTATTATATATTACAGAACATCACTTAATAGATGCAATGATATAGCATGCTCCTTTCAAGCCCCACCTCCTTTTTTCCGGCCAAGTTTCCAACACACAGGTATTCTCTACTAGATAGAGGGCTGAATATTGCTGACGCAATCCAGATATCTCATTACCCAAAAAACACTGTCAACGATATACTATCATGAATTTTCTAAGCTACTGCTTTTCTTGAGAAAGAGATATATCTTGTAAAAAACTATAAGTAGCGATTTGTGAAAAAAGTAGCAAAATTAAATATACATTTTTTTTTCATTACAGATAATATTTTTAGCTTCAAGTGTACTTTAAATAGTTTTAACATTTTTTTTCTAATGTTCATTCTTTTGATACAGTTCTTAGAAATTAAATGATTTATTAATAATTTTATTAATACCTTTCGAAATACTTTACATACATTGCATGTGTTCTTTATAAAAAAAAATATATGTATTTTTTTATTTTTTTAATTATAGAGAATATCGAATATCGTGTGCGCCGTGAAAACCACATATTTTCATGCCTACTGTATTATGTATTATTTTAGTTATCTAACTGATTCTATATAAGAAGAAAAACTTTCAAAAAAATTGTGATAAGCAAGTCATGCAAGTTCTTCTAGAAAGTATTTACTATATTCACAATGTGTGGTTTCAATCACGCTAAGCTGAAACATAGAAGTAAATATAATTTATCGATTTAATCGTATATGTATATTTTAGCCCCTTAACTGTTGATGATTAAAACTTACACGGTTTGCTTCCCAATGCTTCAGTTATTCCCATACGCTAGCGTATTCGGTGTAATAGGCGGGGATAGAAAAGTCACAATTTAAAAAATTCTTCTCTGAAATAAATAAATCCTTCCTAAATACTGTCAAGGCTTTTTTATTGCATTTCCAGCACTAAGGAAAACTTTTACTGAGAGAAGCACATAGAAAAAACCGTATTCTGGAAGGACGTACGTATACGTCCAGAGCACTGAATTCACCGGTTGAGCTAGTCGGGTACATACACCCGCTTGGCATAAGGGGTTATCTTCTTAGGTATTGCTGCTTTAATTTAATAAAGTTGTCCAAACTCCTATCATTATCACATCATAATGGATGAGATCAAATGTCTATCAAGGATTTCATTATTTACTTAACTGTTTTTCTAAACAACATGTATTGTATCAAAAGAAGTTATTATTTACTCTAAGGCACACCAATTAGGATAAATGTTAATGCATTGGATAAATAATTGATTCCTTGGAATACAAAAATTCTTTTGCGAATGGTTTAAAAAGTGTTTTGTGTGCGAAATGAGTGTCTATATAAAGGAAACAATTCTCATTTTAAAAAAAAAAAATCATTATGTTAAAAGTGCTTTACTTCCCAAGTAAGTAAAAAATCCGAATGGCCAGGAACCATTTCGCATTGGAATCATATACATCTTATTCCCGAATTCGACAGAAGAATTCAGAGCTTTAATAGTAGGGCACGAAAAATCACAACAGAACAGTCCGTGAAATTCGTTAAAATAGCTGATGTCTGGAGGAGGATGAACCAAGCGAGGGGAATAGTCAAACAAATGCAGTGATAAATACTTTCTGCTGAAACGCTTCAATGGCGCAAAATACCTTTTTCCTACGGTACTTAATTTTGGAGTTGCTGCTGAAAGTACTGGTCACTGCATGATGGCGCATTGACGTATCTTTCGATTGTGAGGCATAACCTCCTCCTTGCTAAAGACTATCATAACGCTGAATGTGTCGGTCGAAATAGGCAACACCCTGAATAGAAAAAAAAATTAAAACATTGAAACAGAGTGAAAATTAAAGAAACCATGCAGTTAAATCATACCTACTTTCCTTCGTAGGCCAACCCATTGCATGCAATAGCTTATTTCAAGAAATTGCTTACAAAATCCTCTTAAAGAACAAATTCCTGTTAAAGATTAGTTTCAACAAACATTTTTTAGTTACATGTATGCCGTAAAGTTAATTATGTGTTGTAGTCAAAAACTTTTGAGACATATACAAGCTGAAAATACATTTTGAAATTTATTTTAACACATAGTTCAAATCATAAAGATGATATTAAATGTCTCAAATTTCAAAACCAAAAAAGAACCCTCATAAATATAAATATACTTATTTCTCTTGCAACAATGCTATTGAAAGAATTTCCTTCGCTAATATTGTTAGCGGATATAAAGTAACACCAAATTTGAAACTCAAATGGAAATAACATTAAAACCGAACAAAGTCAATCCCATGATCAATCTACCTGTGAAACAAATATTTCAGAAATTTAAAGTTTAATCGAACTTTTTAAAATTCTTTCAGATCTTGTTAAAAAAACAAAGTTAGTGCAACTACTCCCAGTTCTTAAAGCATCCAAAGATGATAGGAAAAAAGCATTTTACTTGTAGAATTGCTCCTAGATAATTTTTTGTTTTCTCTTTCTAATTTTAATTTCTCTATTTTGGTATTTTTATCTCAATGGTTTTTTTTTTCATCTCAATAGTTAAAATGTTTCTCTAAGAAGGGCTATCATCTCCTTAAGTTTAAATAACAAACAATAATAATGCTCAATCCCAGTTGCCGAAACCAGCCACCACAGTGTTCCTTGCCTTAATGAAGACATTCCTCCACCAACAAGCCATGCTAACGACACCAGTAATATACTTTCAAGATGGGGAGCGGAGGATCAAGTCATCAATCCAGTCTTCTGCAAAATTACACTTAGTAAAATCATAAAGAGAAAGAGCATATTTTAGGTGTGTCAAATTTCATCACAGGTGTGTGTGATGTATTACTCGATTTTATGTGTACTTGCAGATTTTAGGATTTTTTCCTCATAAATTAATTCTTCGTGGTATAACTAAAAATGAGTTTGTGGATTGTCTACCAGCGTTTCAATATAAAGTAACGGATAATTTTGTGCGGAAAGCCGCGTGCTCTTGATCTTCCACCAAAAGACAGAAATAAGACAGACAAGGAATATAACAACATACTTGCACGCCACGCCAATTGAGGCAAGAGGATCCTTAAAATAATTAACATATAATCACCCATCTAAATATTGACAACTTGGTGATACATAAGAAGCGGAAAAAACGGTTGGTATATGAAATAAACATGTTATCTATTTAAGGATAAGTTTTCTAGCATATTATAGTGGAAATTTAGTAAGGCGTAAGAGAAACTATGTAGTTACCCGCATGGCCTCGGAAACTGAATGGTCATTATTAGGAACTCATGGTCAAATTTGTAAGGTAGGACAGATACCGATCCTAGTACAATTAAATGTTCTACGAGTAGAAAGGCTGATGCCCGTTTAATCTTTCTAGACTAAAAATCCTTCTGTTGGTTATGTGTCTAAATTTCAACAGAGAGTGCAAGTTCAGGTGTTGCCCTCGTTTGATTGGTGTTTAAAATTGGGAGTTATGTTGCCATTTAACCTCATTTTGCTTTAAAGTGAGACGTGAAATAAAATAAAATCAAAACTCATGTTCTAAAACGTTATTTCCGCTATGCACATGTCGACCGCGGTAGTGGAGTAGTATACATATCGGATTGTGGCTGGCTTTGTTACGAGTTCGAGTCCCATACCACTTAAGACCCACCATGTAGGGCAGTGATGCAGGATTAATCTGTCGAGAGCTGAAAGGTCCTCCCGTTGATGTGGTAGTCAGGAAAGAGGGATGCATGAACAGGTGTCGTCCACGTCACTTGACCATGGTTCAAAATTACGTGATCCGTCACCAAAAGCCCTCATATAGCTGAACAGTGTGACATTAATATTCACTCACTCCTCTATGCACATCATGGTGTAATAATACGTCCCAATGTGACTATAAAAATAACTCTTAAAACTGTTTCACTGATTATTTTATTTTAATTTTTTATATTGAATATTGTTCGAATACTTCTTATATATATATATGTGGGATTTCGAATAAATCTTCGAATAAAAATCAGACTCTTCAGAAGGCAGGATTTTAGATTGGCGAGGTGGTTTGTCTAGGGGTAAG
Source organism: Trichonephila clavipes (assembly GCA_019973935.1). NCBI lineage: Eukaryota > Metazoa > Arthropoda > Arachnida > Araneae > Nephilidae > Trichonephila > Trichonephila clavipes. The sequence goes on along the minus strand of BMAU01015650.1, from coordinate 44,419 downwards.
TATTTAAGGGTGAGTGATGAATTATTAATTTAATCTAAGTCATTTAAACACAAATAATTCAAAGTAAAAGATAATTTATTTAAAGTTAAAGGGAAATATTTACAAAAGGGGATATTTACAAAGAGAAAGAAATGCAGGAATTAGGTTAATTAAAAGTTGAGTTATACCTTTAGAAGACGGGGAAATAAACCTTTCTCATTCTTGGATGTTAGGACTGGTGGTGCCACGCTGGGCGCGGAAATGCGGTAAAGACGCGACGTGTTGAACAAGCAGTGGTTAGTTGGCTTCTGCCGAAAAATTATTCAAGCCGGAGCTACGAAAGCTCACTATATGTTGCTGCTTCGGAATGCAGTAATAAATACAATTGAGATTTATGGTCCTCTGAAAAGGATATGACTCAACCATTTAACAAATGTTTCAAAGGGAAAATCGTACATATATATATATTTCATTTATATAAAATATGTAGTATCCTAGTGGATATTTAATACATAAATAAATATAATTTTTTTTTCATTGAATAAATTATTCCAACATAAAACCTGAAGTAAATAACAACACAGAAGGAATCTGAATCTGCTCCATAAATTATATCGTTAAACTTTCAAATATCAATAAAAAATAAAATGACAGGAAAAACTATCCGAGTTGTCTGCTATATTAATTTACTACACACTTATAGATACGTACCTCGTACAACCGATTATCATTTTAACATGTATCCATATTCCTTCACTCCTGTTGAAGGTCAATATTTAAATGCAATTAAAAGCCAGGACAGGAAATAATATTCAGATTTCCAGATAGAATGCAAAATAACTTTAATTTAAGCTTCAATAAATTTAAATTGTATCATTTTAACTTAAAATCTGCTGCAATAAAAATGCTGATATGTTTTCTGCTAGAGAGAAAATATTCCAAAATTATTTTATAAGAATTTAAATTTTAGAAGCATTTGTGCACACCAATTCTCTCAAGTAAACATGATCAAGTTCTTGACAGAGAGCAATAATGTATGTCAATAATAAGGCCGAGATGCTAATTAGCCTAGGTGCGACATTCGGATTTGCCCCAGCATTCGAATTGTGGCTCGCGTAATCCTGCGATAATGCCTCCCTAAGTGCAACGGGCTGAACTCCGAAGACGAAAGCATATTGCTATTTACTAAGACAAGAATTATGGGGATTACGATAAAATTTGTCGATTGTATTAAATCGGTCAGCAGGATTATCTCTAATTGTGCCCTTAGCTATCAACACAGGGAATATTTTATAAAAAAGGAATCAATTCGAGATGCTGAACTTCTGAAATTAGAAAAACAAAATGTAAATGTACATGTAATAAATGTGTTTTCCATACATTTTTTTGTTTGTAAATGTTACTCTTAACTTTACAAGTAGGGTGCTCCATGCCCATCTAACGGCGAACAACTTCCCATCGTACAAATTATATAATTGTTCATATCCATTGCTCAAATAGTAAAACTATCATTTAGATGTATTATGTAGTTCTAATCTTCAATATATTGTGAGCAGGAAGAAGCAATAAATTTCAAGTCTTCATCTTCACATTTTAAATAGTATTTCTATTTAGTGCCTCTTCAGAAAAATGGTCCTAATCACCTTATTTTCTAAGTTGCTTTAAATCTTTATTCTATAGAATCGTCTTTATTTGAAATAATTGCATTTAATTCATTAAATGATGGTTTATTATAAACTCCAGGATGATATTTTGGGCCAGTATAATAACAGACGTTATATATTCTTGATTTTGGTTTAAATTTTAAATTTCATACAAAGTTCTGTATTTTTATGTCTATGGGGTTTTTTGACATTTAGAGGTAAAATTGTGAATATATCATCATGTTTAACTATTTTTGCACGTTAATGCATAGCTTCACCATCATCATATATGTAAATTTGCCCATATTGTTGTTATGTATAAATAAATGATGTGATACAACATCACGAACATATATATATATATATATATATATATATATATATATATATATATATATATACAGAGAGAGAGAGAGAGAGAGAAAGTGAAATAAAATTGACACATAGAAAATGGCCATATATTTCAAGTATTTCATCCAGGAATCGCCAGGATAAAAAGCACGACATGTGTAGCAGTTGGATTATGACACTGTTATCTTCATAATCAGTAAAAATATTTTTATTAGTAGGTAGAGCTTTCATATTTCACCTTGTTTGCACAGAAACTAAGAATTTACAGTAGCTTAAGACATGAAATGAGGGACTCAAGATACATTTATGGTAAAAAAATTATCCAAAATCGTCATTCCATTTCAAATATTTCCATTTTTTTCTTCATTGCTCGCAACTGAACTTTATTTTCCTTCTAGTATACATGATTCATATGTTTTGTTTGCAGCATTGTCATCATCCTAGATGATCACTTTGTTCTGATATAAGTTCAATCTGATTTATTCATAATTTACAAAATTTCTTCTTGTGAAAGAATTTTTTCTTCTTTGAGACACCTTAAAAAGTTCTTGGCTCAAAGAGTAAGCACAGTATTCCAAGAAAAATAACAAAAGTACAAGCAAATATATATATATATATATATATATATATATATATATATATATATATATATATATATATATATATATATATATATATATATATATATACATATATATATATACATATATATATATATACATATATATACATATATATATATATATACTGCTATAGTACTACTGTGCCTATTTCTTCCTATTTAGTATAGTTATCTTATGTTCTAACTATCTGTATATTTTTATGTTTTGGATTATTTATATATATATATATATATATATATATATATATATATATATTTGTGTGTGTGTGTGTGTGTGTGTGTAAGGATAATTAAAGTAGATTAAAAATTAAATTCCCTATCTAGCACTTGACTCATCTTTCTCAGTTCACATCTTCAAGTATCAAACTATTCATCCATTTATTTCTTCCGAACATATGGCCTAACCAATAAACATGTCTAATTCCAGATCGTTAGATTTAATAGTCAACATATGTCAGCATGAACTTTCAAGTACCAACATAAATCCGTGATACTTACCACATTTTTTTCAAATATTATCCATTTTAACCGAAACCGTGGCGTGCATTTTTACTCCCTTTTTTCAGCGTCAGAAGAGATGTAGAAATGATTGAATATCTTTCCTTTTTAAACTTTAATCTAATTATGTCTTCAAAATCATGACACACACACACACACACACACACATATACACTCTGTCGCAAAAAAATATATGCACGTAGAAGAAATTGAGCTACATTCACGAAATTTGGTATGCATGTAGTGTATATGAAAATAAACAAATGATTAAAAATTCAGAACAAAATATCATTTTATTAAGCGGTTACAGCTTGCAAAAGGTTAAAAATCAGTAAGTAGTAAAGCCACCTCTGGCAGCTATACAAGCCGAAATTCGGCGTGGCATCGATTCAATTAGATCACTTATGACCCCCTGTGGAAGATCCTGCCATAGTCTTTGCATCTGCGCAGTTAATTCTCCTGTATCTCGAGACGGCTGGAGTTGCCTTCCCAGCGCGTCCCAGACATACTCTATTGGCGAAAGATCTGGTGACCTGGCAGGCCATGGTAGGACGTCATATCCTTGAAGACATTGTTGGGAGAGTCGCACAGTATGTGGACGAGCATTATCCTGTTGATAAATGGCACCTGGGCGACTTGATAGCATGGGTAGCACAATCGGCGTTAAAATATCGTCTGCGAGTATCTGCGAGCTGTCAAAGTGCCTTGAAGGACCACTAAAGATGATCGTGTGTCCCAATAAATTGCTCCCCACACTGTCACACCTTGTGAAATTGCTGTATGCCGCTCGACAATAAATGCCGGATCGGACCGCTGGCCGGTGCGCCTCCAGACACGTGTGCGGTGGTCATCAGCACTGAGACTGAATCGGGATTCATCACTGAAGATGACACGTCTCCAGTCTGTCACACTCCAAGTTGCCCGAGGTCGGCAAAAATCCAGTCGACACTGCCTACGATGTGGGGTCAGTGGTAAGCGTCTTAGCGGACGTCGGCTCCTCAAGCCAACTTCGGTCAGTCGTCTTCTTATGGTTTCTCTTGATGGCACTGGATGTCTGGAAGGAGGTAAGTGGCGTTGAATCGATGCTAGCGACGTTGTTGGTGCCGAAGTGGCCACTGTTCTGATTGCACGATCCTCGCGATCATTTGTGTTCCTGGGACGTCCTGACCCTCCGCGACGGTACACTCTACCTTCTGTGATCCACTGTTGCCCACACCGAGCAACTACCATATCGCTCCGACCGAGGTGGCGGCCGATACGTCTATTCGACCAACCTGCTTCTCTGAGGCCTATTATACGGCCCCTATCAAAGTCCGTCAGCTGCTCGTACTGCCGCCGGTTACGTCTTAGAGGCATCCTAAGTCTCAATATCGTCTATCAAAGTCATCAGATTCGTTTGGATAGCCGTACGGCGCTCGTACTCATGCTTTTAAACTCTCCCAGTTGCGCAACTAATATGCGCATAGCACACTTAGCCTTGTCTCATTGGCTTCGAAATTTTAATCATTTGCATGTCTCTTACCAGACTACATTCTTGCCGAGTTTCGTGATTGTAGCTTGATTTCTTCTGGGTGCATATATTTTTTGCGACAGAGTGTATATATATATATATATATATATATATATATATAAATATATATATATATATATATATATATATATTTAAACCACACCATACAAACTCTCGACGGAAAAATCCATTTTGGGGGCGGTAAGATATCTGTGTAAAGAATGAAAATGCGACACCCTCATCATATGTTTGACATAGAAAACTAATTGCAAAATGGGACCAGAGAAAGAAAAAAAGACTCGTCCATGGTAATCCCTAGAAAATGTGGTTTTAATTATATAATTTTATATTTCGGTTTTATATAGACTTCTGTTAAGATTATTGAAACAGAAAAGGAAACTCTCATGGCAAGAACTTACCTTTGGAGCTGCCGTGACTTATGTAACGCCCAACCTGCACGATTGTGAGGGTTAAGAAATCCCGAGTCCTTACAAGCAGCATTAATAAAGTTGAATTAATATATTTTTCTATTTTACAATTATTTGAACATTTATACAGAAATTTGTATGTAGGCACATAGAAATATATCGATAATTACCTTCTTACTTTAGATAAAAAGATGATTTGTTTTAGTTGTATTTGAAAACAAAACTAGAGATTTTAAAGCTGAAAGTAATACATGGACCATAACCATCGTATGTTGATAAAAAGTGATTCTTTAATTTTTCTGCAAACCCGCTTAATCGGTGAATTCAGTATTTTCTTACATGAGAATATTCCAGATGCAGACACGCATAAGAACGCACGATCGTGTGGGATGGGTCTTAAAGGGATAATAATTGTATTTCATCTATATTCATCTTAGACCTCTATACAGAGCCTGAACTAGGATTCTTGAAATATATAAATTGAAGTGGACTAATCCATATTTAAATGCATCACAGTGAAAAACATTTAGCCAAAAAAAAAAAAAAAAAAAAAAACACCGATTAATATTCCAATTTAAAGTTACTGAAAAAAATGCGAATTTTTCAAGAATCCTATTGCAGTCTCTTAGGAAAATATGAGCTATATTTAAGTAAGAAAGAAATATAATAATTCCAATAAAATAATATTCTAAAATTTTATTCTTATAGAAGCATTTTTCATAAAAATAAAGTATTTTAAAATAGGTAATTACGTTTTTATTTTTTGCCAAAATATTGCATTTATGTTTTCCTACAACTTACGTCAAAAAAAATTATAAAAAAGTAGTGACATAGGGAAGTTTGGGTTTTTTTTAAATTTATTTATTAAATTGTAAGAAAAATATGCTAAAATTAAGAAGAAAACAAAGAAATTATTCTTATTAACATGGGAAAAATAGGTAAACATGAACAAAAAGTTACGTAAATGGGGCCCATTCTGTACAAAAAGTTTATGAACAAATTTTCAAATTTGATGTGTTGCTTTGAAGTTTTCATTTTTGAAATGACCTTCAGGATAGGAGATATTTTAATTTTTTACAAAACTGGGGCACTGTATCATAGTTATTGTATGAAACTGCTTAAAAGAACAGTGATTATATTCACTTAAGGGACTGTAAATTTTGCAGTAAAACAGTGAGTGATAAATCTGATGGTTTAAAACACTTCTATTATTTTACAGAACATAGACAAAACACTTTTTTTTATTTATTTTCAAATCTTTTTAGTAGTCTTTTTCCCCGTTTGAGCATTTTCCAAGAAACACATTTTGACTAAAACTCATTTTAAAGTGTGTCACAATTTGCTTAAAGTAATGTCATCTGCTTTTACTGAAACAGTTGCAATTTTTGTTCTAGTTCAAGATTGACTAACGTTTTTGGGAAGAGTGCCACTATTTAATAAAAAATTACTAACCGTGCCACTTCTAAGTTTTCCAACAAAAAAATGTGGAAAGTGAAATAATTGTTACATATAAGCTTTAGCAATAGAAGATAGAACTAAATGCTAATCGAACATTTTTTAATACAAGTTTATGTAGTCGAAATTTATAATTAATATAATAAATAAGATGAAAGTAAAAATTTAGGTTTTTACTTTGACAGACTTTTTACATGTTCAATTTTGAGGGGTTTTGTCTGCATCAACCCCTCTTCAATAAAATGATTATTTATTATCTTTGCAAATTTTTTTAAAAAAAAATCACTAAATCTTCGTCTGCCACTGTTACAACTCCACCGTGCCGCACACATGGTTGACCAACCCTGTTCTAATGAATGGAAAATTTCAAACTTGGTATTTTTATAAGGCTAATAAAATGACCTATAAAATAAAATCATAAAAAGAAAAAAATACTAATTTTGGTGAAATTTACAATTTTTGGGTGGTCGGATACCTTAAATATTTTTTTTTCGAATGATATTCATTAAACAGTTTTATACTTTTATTATAATCTAAATAAAAGTAAACATTAAAAATCATTCATTTTTACGCATTTGCAAACTCACGGTTCCTAACGTAGTCGGATGTGCCATAGTTATTCAAATAATACTTTGTAATTATGTTTGGTAATTACATCTTGAAAACCCAGGCGAGTGTGTAATAGCCAAAAATAATCCGATATATAGTAACTTAATTGATGACTGATGCCCCCAGGGACAATTTGTTAAAAACCACAAAAGATCAACTAACATTACCATGTGATTAAAATTAATGGATTGACAATTAACATGACACTCAGAATCTACTCAGGAACTATGAGTGCCAAACTTCTTAATTTTGAATCACGGTCAGATGAAAAAATTTGCTAAAAGTAGCAATGTTATAGGATAATGTGTAGCTATTGGATTCGCAAGAAATATTATTATCAGAATGCATATGTTCAAAGTGTAGAAATAAATATGGAGGTATGGTGAAAGAAAACATGTTACGTACAATAAGCCAAAGTATATGAAAAAAAAAACATCTAGCGTGAACTTTAAGGAATGAATCATGTTTCAAACGAAAAACTGAAGAAACAAAGAAATACAAGTGAAAATTTATTCCATTTGAAAATTAAAGTAAACGAGTAACATAAAAAAATTTAAGTCAATTTCTACTTAGGAGAAAAAAGAAAATTTTATTTTATTTACATTTGTATATAATTACAATTAATTTGAATATGTATAAACATATGACAGAATCACAATATTAAGTGGCAAAACACATTTTAACTTAACATTAAAATCTTTTTAACCCCATTAAATTTTTAATTGCATTTTTTTTAATAAATATGAAAACAAAAGGGTAAGAATTTATCTTAAAACCAGTGTAAAAGGAATGCTGATGTAATCTAGAATATGATTATTCTAGTTATGTTAAATGTTATTCACAACACAAATTGTACAAATGTTATTTAATCGAATTGTGCTGTCATTTAATGGAACAATATTGGTTGAAATATAACTCATAAACTATAAGTATTTAATTAAGGATTGAAAATTTGAATATGACACGTATATAAATATATAGGGAGCGAGTGAACTAATAGTAGAACTTTAAAAAAAATTAGTAGATAATATAAATGTTGATGCATTTCGTTGTAATTCAAATCGTATACAAAAAATGCAAGCATATTTATCGAATTCATTTTAGTGCATGGATTTTAAAATAAATATTTTTATTAGGGATTGAATACCTCACTACTCTGTCCATACAATTAAATGCTGTCTTGTATTTCAATTCGATATGCATATGATATAATCACGGACCAATTTCAAAGAATGGAATCACGATATTCAGTTAAATTGTTAGTAAATAATTCGAAAGGAATTAAAGCGAGTTTATAAGCGTTGATTCCTTTCAAAGGCTTATTCTCTAGGCAGCCTCTCAACATTTCTATCATATTTTGTTGCTTCCTCTTTGGATATGAAAACACTGTTTAACCCTCTAACTGGATACCTTCCTCCTGAAAAGTTATTCCGAAAGCGTTTTACTCTTATATTGCTATTCCCTTCAAAAATGCAACAGACTTCAATTCTTTCCCCCTTTTAAAACTTGGGAGAACTTTATGACTTGGTTCAGCGTATTTGATCATTGAGAACCAGGATAGCAATCGTTTACAGCAAGCTGTTAAGTTGCCATGGACAATCTTGTATGAAAACCGTAGTTCTTTCTACTCTGTCGTTTTCCCCATAGATTCAGTCACAGTAAAATTAAAATAAAATGCAGGGTAAAAAAACATGAACTAAATGGCGTGTTAAAAGTTGAAAAATAGTTATATTTTCTTCAAACAAAATTTATTTTTCTGTCATTTTTTAAAAAAAAAAAAAAAATATTTTGGTATTGCGATTTGAACCAGAAAAAAGCATCCTGTATTCATTTTTGAATATGAGATTAAGAAAACGCGCTCACTTTCATGTTTTTAAAAAAGTTATGAGGTAAAAAGAGTAAAGGCCCTATCTTTTTTTTTATACAATAAGACATAAATGGTGCATACTTATGGAATAAAACAGATCTTTCTCTATTCAATTATATTTTTAATTTAGAATAACATAAAAAATGATTTCAATACTTTTAATTTATTTAAATTTAAATCATATAAATGATATTTTTTTTTGTTAACTGAATACTTTTCGGAAAAAATCTAACTTTTCATTCCTAGTGCTCTCCTTTTCGAACTCCTTGTATTAAATAAAAATATCTTTTCTACATCGGCATTTGTGATGGACATAACATACATTCAGTCAATAATTTTTAATTTTAATGGGGGATATACTTCTTCAAATGCGCATGACAGTACTTCTAACCATTTTCTACTCAAGTTAAATTTCTTATCTTTATGTTTCTTTTATTACAAGGAAAAATGTCACACATCGATAACTACATTTTCACACAATTCAGTAATTACAAATTCTATTGTGAGAAAAGTTCTCCCTAATTAATTTTGACTTTCAAAACAGTACACTTAAAACAATTTTGTTCAGCGTAGTTAACCGACAGTTCCACAATGTATTCATACCAAATTTTAAAAACAAATTTAACACTTGGAAATGTATCCAGTATTAAAATTTTCAGTATTTTTCAGTAAATTTTTATCCTGCTGTAGGGAAGATATAGTATGAGATGTGGTGTGCGGTTGTGAAAGAATGTTTTCGTACGTGTAGACTATTTTTGAAAATTTAAATATCACTGAAGCTAATCATATAACTGCAAATGAGTATTTTTTTAATGTGTGCTGTTATCAAAATAAAACACTTTACAATATTAAACAACCTATGGAATTATACTCAATATCAGACTATTCGCAAAATGGCTTACAACTTCTATTCAAATTGTAAAGAATTTGAAATATAAATATATCTTACAACAGTCAAAAATATTCATAATATGTAAGTATCCTATTTCTCCACTTATTTCTGTACATTTTAAAAGCTGCAGCTGAATGCAGTTTTTTACATTTATAAACGAGGCATAACAGCTCACACACTCGTAAAAATGTCTTTATCAGTTTTAAATATACTACTATAAAACGTATATGGATTGTAAGATCAGTTGTAAAGTCCTAAAAGCTTTTAGAGGAGCTAAAAACATGTAATTTTGGATTCATCAAATTTTTAATATAATACACAAATATACATGTTATTAAGCAAATACATTTGAAAAATCAAACTTCCTTCTGAAATAAACGTAATTGAAAGAAAAATGTTTAATTGCAAATGAGTGGAAATACATGTTTATCTAAAGGGTATTCCAAAGTGAGGTAATCCTCAAACTTAAAACTCAAACTCAGAGGCACAACAATCCATGAGGGCCAGGAACTACTGTGCCCATCATAATACACGTTACCATTGGACGCTGAGGTGCATGAACAGCTGTCCCGATTTGGTGGTCTGTCTGAAGAGGGACCTTCAGTGTTTAAGACCCGATACAAGTTTGGTACTCATTTATCGACCCAATGTAGAGGAGATGAAAGGAAGAGTCGACCTTGTGCAGCCCGTTAATAGAATCCCAGTACTGTGGTGTGGAAGCACTATACACTACCACTCGACCGTATTCGGTGAAAAATAAAATTTAATGTTAGAATCTTATATAAATCCCTAATGAATGAGGGAGTCCAAACTTTTTTTTTCATGTAAACTGTTTAGACGGAAATAGTTAATTATGAACATTTTACAAGTTGCATAAATTAAAATTAACCGTTATAGTTGACATAAATTTTTAAGGGTGCAAAAGATGTATTTCGGCTGCACGAATTAATTTTAAAAGGAATACGGTTACGAAAAAGTAGTACAAATCTATCTAAAGTAGGGTTGGTTACCTTACATATTGTCAAAAACAACAATGTATTGGAGGCCAATTCCACAATTTGTTGTTATAAAAATGTATGGAACATTACAAGATTATTTTTGCATTTGTAATTTATATATATATAACTTTTCCTGGGAACTTAAAAACCTAGAGCGGCATCCATCAAAACCGCGGTTCTCTCTTTCTTTTTCCAGATCGCCCCTGACCAAGCCGGCTCTGCCATAGTAAGTGAAAATGCCGGATTTTGTTTGTCAAGAGCATTTTATAGCAGACTGCATTTTTCATGTATTTTAGATGGTCGTTTTATAATTTCTACATCAATATCTTAATGTCTGAATTTAAAATTACATAAAATTCTTGACATTCGCATCAATGACCCTTATAATTTTTATTAGTATATGAATGTGTCATCACATGATTACATGACTGTTATTAACAAATTATTTTAACCATTTAATTAATAATACGTATAACATAACGCACACAAAGTTTCTGAACTTTAAAATAAATATTTCGAAAACTACTTCAGATATACTCAAAAGTTTTCATTCCTACCATTTAGCTTCTCTTTTTTGCTTCTATGTAAAATTTATTGTATATTCCTCGGTTTTTTTAGTATATTTTTTTGCTCTTAGCATGCATTTTTCAACTGAATTGTATGAAATCTTCAAAATATATTAAAAAATACCAAAGAAGCTATATAAAAAAATTTGAAATTTATATTATACTCAAAGAGTTGCTAGAACTTATAATAAATATTTTTTAACTTTGCGATACATTTTTTTTCGAAATTTCAAATGGAATTTCTAACATAAAATTTCTAGCTTTATAAGATCGAGATTTCAAAAAATATCCATATTTTAATTACTTATTCAGTTAGCCTTGAAAAAAAAGATAAATGTTGAGGTATTTTGCATAAATAGATATTTTTTAAGAATAATTCGAATGTTTTTGAATAGGTCGAATTTAAAATTGATTTTTATGTTTATTTATATGCATAAATGTCTACTGTAAATGTTTCCGTATATTTTTGATTACCATTTATTCAAACATTCAAGTTATAAAAAAATGTGGGAAAATCTTCATTCATGCTGTCTTTGATGTAAACTGAAGTTCAAGCACTTAAAATTCAAATATAATTCGGTGTATTTTAACAATATTTAACTAGGCACTGTACGTAAACTTCCCTGAAAACTTGAGCTTTGAAATCTAAAAAAAAAAAAAAAAAAAAAAAAACTAATAGATCTTAATTAGTTTTTTTTTTTCGTTATTATTTTTATGAAAGTGTAAGAAAATGTTTCAAATTATTTGATGAAGTTTAAATTTATTCTTTTCTAGTGGTTGGAATGTTGAAAAGATTTCAAATTTTAAAGTGTTTGGTGTTTTATTAATTTTTTTGGCACCTTATATAATGAAATAATCATGTTTCAAAAACTGAAAGCATTTATTAAGATAAGAAAAATGAAGCGAAAGAATATACTTAAAAAAAGATAATTTGTCTAACGATATAAAATAGCAGATTGCCTTGACACGCCCCAACTTTTTACAGTTTCAAATTAATATGAAACCAAAAGGGAATTGTAACATATTTTACTTATGCTTTGGGATTTTTCAAAACTTTTAAAATACAAGCTAGCAAACAAACACTTCTTGGGTTCTAAAGAAATTTCTCCCCGATTTTTTACGATTGCCCCAGGGTCAAAACACGGGGTTCCCTGCGAGCCATAAAACTCCTGCTGTGTTGCTTCCTCCATCCCTCATTATCTTTCAAGATGTTAAATCTTAAAGGGGGAAAGGTTTTCAGAAAAGTGCGGGTAATCCGCTTTTGAAAACGTTACTTGAAGGCAGAAAAATCAGTGCAGTCCATTTTCGAAGCATCTTTACACTGACTGAATTTTCCGTGCTATCCCGTTAGAGGGTTAATAAAATAAAGTGAATTCTTGGTGTGGAATGAAATGAAATATATATATATATATATATATATATATATATATATATATATATATATATATATATATATATATATATATATATATATATATATATATATATATATATATATATATATATATATATATATATATATATATATATATATATATATATATATATATATATATATATATATATATATATATATATATATATATATATATATATATATATATATATATATATATGTGTGTTTGTGTGTGTGTGTGTGTGTGTGTGTGTGTTTGTGTGTCAGAATAAAAGCGACAGGATTCTATCTGCGAATAAATTTTGAATCTTAACGTAAAACTAATCGTAATAGTAAAATAATTTTAAGATTAAAAAAAAACCGCCAACGACCGTAATAAATGATATAGAGAATTTGATGGACCACCGACAGCGCTCTACATATATTTGCTGAAACCGTCGAGAAAAATGACGGAAAAAGAAGAAACGCGATATTAACCACAAGAAGAAATCGTTTTTTCCACCTAACGATGTTTATGTCTTTGTTTTAGAGGCCAAATGAAAGAAACAACGTTCTAATTCCTGTGTGTGTGTACCCCCGTTTTCATATTATTAGTAGCTTCATTTTATTAGTGTCTATACTTTTCTTATCTTTTTAAAAAATGTATTTAATATATGCAAAAATTTTTCTTACACTATAAGGTATTATTACTACAATGTCGCCCGAGTAGATTTTATATAAAATTAGTATTTTAATATTTATATGATACTATATTTTTTTATATATACTATCTAATTGTTTGATACGATATTATTTTCCAATATAATTTTTTTTGAAAACATTTTCTTTATAATTTTATATTTTTATATTCTTATATTTTATAACGCATATGAAATAAATAGTGTTTATTGTATTGAATAGTGCATGTAAGTTGCTGTGTGTGTGTGCACCGTTTTCATATTATTAATAATTTCATTTTATTTGTGTCTATATTTTTTTATCATTTTAAAAAAGTATATCATATATGCAAAACTTTGTGTAGCACTATAAGTTATTACTACGATGGTGCCAGAGTAGATTTTTATACAAGATTAATATTTTAATATTTGTATGATTCCATGTATTTTTATATCTACTATCTTATTGTTTGATACGATTATATTTTCCAGCATAATTTTAAAGCATTATCTGCTAGCTATAATACGAATCTATTATTATGAAGGAATAGGAGAAAACACGAGCTCTTATTCTGGGTGTCGAATAGATTTGAACAAGCTAATTTCAGTTATATGTTCGAAAATTCAATTTTATCAATTAATATTTTGGAAGTGTCATTACTGTGTTCGTTGTTATAGTTTCGTTTATTTTACAGCATTTTGATTTTAGTATTCCTATTGCTTAAATATTTCTACTATGTGTAATATGCGTTTCCAAATTATGTTGAGTATTGTTTTGTTCTTGTTGAAAAGTGATTAAGTTTGTAAATAGAGAAAAACCATGTCATGCCATACATCCGTCTTAAAATTGTGGGGAAATGTAAGGGTAATTAAATTAGATTAAAAATTAAATTCCTCATCTAGCACTTAACTCGTATTTTTCATTTCATCTTCAAGTATCAAAATAATTACCCATTTATTTCTTCCGAACATATGGCCTAGCCAATAAACATGTCTAATTCCAGATCGTTAGATCTAATAGCCCTATATGTAAGTATTAACTTTAAAGTACAATCATAAAATCCGCGATACTTACCCCATCAGTGTTTTAAGTGCTAACTCACTTAAAACACACCGTGGCGTATTTTTCTCATACCTGCTCTTAGAGTCAGAAGATATTTACTAATTCTAGATTAAAACTAAGTCTCATTCTGGCTCAAAACACGCCAAACATATACATAAATTATAATTCCCCATAAGTCCAAACTTAAATGATAAATAAAGGATATATAATTGTTTGTGTACCTTGTTCATTCAAATTATTTCCCAATTACTACACTTACGAATAATTCTTGCATCTTTATGACCACAAGCATTTTTTGTTAAATTCTGTTAAGAAGTTTTTTATAAAAAACCTTATACAAATAAATACACATAAAATATAGTTATAAAGCTGTATTTTATTTTAAATGCAGTACAACAATGTTTCTCAAACTGTGAAAAACACCCCTATTAGGAGGCGTGATAACCCTACAAGGGGGGCGCACGCATATCGGAAATAAAATGATTGATTGATTGAATATTAACGTCGCACTGTTCAGCTACACGAGGGCTTTTGGCGACGGACCACGTAATTTGAACCAAGTGACGTGGACGACACTTGAGCTGGCACCCCCCTCTCCTAACTACCACATTACACCAACGGGAGGACGTTTCAGCTATTGACAGATTTAACGTGCATCGCTCGGAAATAAAAGGTTTAAAAAATTAACTTTCTGTAACGAAGTAAATAGAATACTTTCTGACATATAAAAAATACGCATTTACACTGATATAATTTATATATATCAGCTGGCGAATACTTCATCAAAATTAAACGTTTCCACTTCCATACGTTTATCAACAAGATCTGATCCTATAACTTAATTTTAAAAAAACATCTTGACTGATTTATTGTAATGGTACGTGGATAGATTTTTTATTACGTTTTCTTTTTAAACCATAAATACTACTCTTTCAGAAAAAACAAAACTCAGACTCAGAGAAAAATTCTAGGAAGATAAAAAATTCATCTTTGTTATTATTATCATTAAAATGATGTATAATATCTGTAGAAAGAAAAGAAAGACTTGATCACTTTTCAACCAGCAAGCAGATTTGTGTCAGTCATCCTCGTTTTCCTTGTTTGACTTAGGAACTTATTGGTATGATTACTTATGTCCTTGAATGATTATTTGGCTAAAATTTATTTTTATGGGCATCTGAAACATGTAAAGCATGATGAAATACGCATTTTACCCAATTCGTTTTTTAGAACTAACATCCATATTCTTATATTGAATACACTTAACACGGGAGCGGTCGCACGGTGTTCAAAATGAAAGGACAGCTAAACTACAACAATTTGAACAGAATATGGCGGTTTTTCTTGCAACTATCATTCCTGTAATGTTAGGGAAAAGTGTCAGTGATTTGTGTCATTTATTAAGGTTACGTACCTTTGAAACATTTGAGTTCACTTTTAATGGATTTTTTCTCAAATTATCAAAAAATGAAAAGTTCTTGTAAGTAGGTAAGTATATATTCTCTTAGTTAAATTGTTCACTGGAATTTTGTGATTTTTAGCGTGTACAATAAAAATAATTATAAAAAAGAACCGCAAAAAGCATTGGGGTGATTCAGTCTCCTCTTTTGACGATTAACGTTAGTATCGAGTGCACGCCTGCTCTCCCGGGTTAAAATATTTTGAAGTCTTCTCGCTTTAAATAGTAAAACCAAATGTGATGGGTATGATAGAGTGCAACATAGACTAGACTTTTTTTCTAGTGACATTTATACTTTTAGAAATGGATGATGGAGGAAATAAATTTTTAATCCAATATAATTTTGCAATTTTTTCCAATTTAAAAATTAGAGGAAAGAAAAATAACAGTAATTATCCTATTACTTAAAAGTAGTTTGCTTAAAATAAATATTACTTAAAAGTAATAAATACAAAACTTAATACTTATCTTGTTTATTTGTACAGATAATAATTAAGATCGTTTTACAGCTTTAGCGCCAAAGCGCATTATTATTGTAGGAGGGAGGCACGATAAAAATTATGGCTGAAATCTAGGTTGCCAATAGTAAAACTTTGAGAATCAGTGCACTTCAATCTTCCTAAATCTCTCCGAATTTAAAACGAATATAAAAACAATTGAAACACAAGGAAAACAATTACTTTCGAAATGGATATAGAATCTATTTTTACGTATTTCGAATTCACTATAATTTATTTCTTATTTAAAAATTTAAATTTCCGCATTTAAAATATGGAAACTTAAAAGAAAATGTTTATGATTTTCAATTAAAAAAAATTCGTTTTGACAATAATGTTATTTCTCTTATCCACCTGTTCAAACCCTCATTTGAGTTATAACTTCCTTTCATAAATTTATTTTACAAAGTCAAAGCTTATTTGTGGTGAGATTTTAAGAAGACTGAGAAAACCGAAGAGAAATTCAGATGACATCAATAAGCTCTTTATAATCCTTTATATAATCTCATTCGCAAAATAAAGGTATTTAATTAAAAAAAAATATAATAAAAGCATTTTGAAAAAGAAAGGAAATAATATGAACATTACATTCTAGTTATGCATTAAATCTTCAATGCTAAAAGACTATCCAAACAACCAAACTTCATTCAAAATTAATTGTTTCAACAAAACCCCATTTTTACAAATACTTTTAAACAGTAAAACTATATATTGTGTCACTCTATAAAAAGCGGAGAAGCACGTAAAATCTGTGCAATTTAATTAAGGAAAGATGAAAGAAACAGAAAAAAATAATAGTTAAATTTCTCTATTTTGTTTCCGTTTTTATTTTAACCTCTTTGCTTGAGGCACGCCAAAATCATGTCGATCAATTGAAAAAAATAGCAATACGACATTCTGCTTCAGACAAAAAGAAATTCCAATTCAAATCTGTATAGAAGAACGTTCTACTGTATATTCTACTGAATTTGAACCATTTTATTCCTTTGATAAATATACTCTTTCATGAACTTGTTTATGTGTGTTTTGAAATGTTTTCTTCTTTTTGATAAATTTTCAAGTATGAATTAAGTTCTTCTTAAATCGCTGGGGAGAATTTCCCCCTCAAAATTAAAAATTTACTAATATATACTTCTCGTAGACGATTATTTATTTAAATTATCCTTAGCTAAAATGCTTACAATTCATTCAGTGTTTTTAAGGCATTCTTGTTGTATTTAAAGTAAACATAAGCAAAACATCTGTAGGTCTTTTGCCTTTTGGATAGTAAATATATGTGTAAAAAATACATTGTACGTTATAATGTGGTAATATATGACGTCAAGTACATTAAAAATTAATGAAAGTAGGAGCAGGCTGGATAATTGTGCCAAAAGCGTTCCACAATAAGGTTCAATTTATATTTTAGTATTTCGTTTTTTACAATTAGTCTTCTTTGAAACAATTAGTTCTGATGTAAATGGTTTTATATATAGAATGAAACACTAAGCTAAAGATTGAAATTGTTAAACCAAATTTTCAATTTCTTTAAGAATAAACTTGTTCAATGTATTAATAGAAATATGGTATAGCTAATATAATACCCAGTCAGAAGAATGAATAATATCGCAAATCAATTCATATAAAATACTTTATATTCAATGGGAAGAAATCTAGATGTATATTATAAATGCGAAAGTTTGTGTGAGGATGTTTGGCCGTCTTTCACGCAAAAACAACTGAATGGGTTTTAAAGAAATTTTACAGTAATATAGCTTATGCATCAGAATAGCACATAGGCTATAATTTATAAAGATATTGTGTGAAGTGTCCAAAATATAACGATATTTGTCAAGTAAGTAGGAAAAAATTCTGCCATCTACTAGCAATTTTGTCGTGCGCTGCAAAAAAAAGACCACAACAGCATTTATCTATATTTTGTCTCTGAAGAAACTTGTTGTTTTGGCTACGCAAGGAGCTCGCTTCTAATTAATTCCTGTGATCAGCATAATCCCTACTTTTTTATTTCAGGATAAAACTAAGTTTTGAAGGGAGAGGTTGTTATATAAATCTCTCCATATTTTAATGTTGTTTTTATAATTTTATTATGCACATTTAGTAGCAAGAAAAATTGATCACTTTTAAAAAAAATGCTTTTTTATCGGTTCTGGTACTTAAAGTAAATAAATTTTCTCTTTCTCACTACATCATTTGGACAAATTTTCAAATTTTGTTTGTGGTTAGTAGTTAATTATAACGCTACAATTTTAATTGAATAGACAGTTATTGCATTTTTAAGTATAAAAATAATTATAACTACTATAATCTATTTTTTGGAGTGAGTGAGTGGGTGAATATTAACGTCACACTGTTCAGCTACACGAGGGCTTTTGACAACGGACCACGTAATTTTGAACCATGGTCAAGTGACGTGGACGACACCTGATCTGACACCCTCTTCTCCTAACTACTACACCACTTCAACTTAGAAGGAATATTCTACCAATACTTAGCAGGAATGTTCTTTAAAATCCACTCTTCCAA
Organism: Trichonephila clavipes; assembly: GCA_019973935.1. NCBI lineage: Eukaryota > Metazoa > Arthropoda > Arachnida > Araneae > Nephilidae > Trichonephila > Trichonephila clavipes. The sequence continues at coordinate 25,407 of BMAU01015650.1, read as the reverse complement.
GACGTATGGCAGCACGGGTTCTATGATCACGGGTTCTAGCGGGGAAAGCGAATAGTTTTGTAGCAGATATTGCATTTTCTGCTGACGGCGTTTTCAGAGGATTACAAAGATTATTATTGTTGTCCCGAAAAAATAAATTATGTCAAAATTTAAGTGTCTTATGTTTTTGTATGTTAATGAAGACTTTGGAATATGATTTGAATATTTACTTTAAGTGATGGTGTATATAATTATGTTACAGGGGAATATCTTTAATTAATTTATTAGCACTAACGGATTAATTTTCCCAAAGTGGAGTATTTTATTTATGCATATCCCTTAATTTTCAATGTAGTGATCCCAAAAAAACATTGTATGAAAAAAACTGCAGTAAATTATAATGCGGTGGATAAAGTTTTAACGTGCATCGCACCCCTAAACGGCGGGTCTTACAAAGCTCTAATAAAGCTCGAGCTATCAAAGTAGCTAGACATTTGGCAACTTGACTCTATCGTTAACATTTCGCTGTGTTTTTCATTGAATCTGCATTATAATTTGAGAAACAGCGTTGCTTGCGAATATCACAATTTTAACATAAAATAAATACAACAGAAAAAAATATTAATGTATTACACTTTCAGATAGAAATTATTTACACTATTTTAAGCGTTTATTACACAAAACTTTTAACAATGTGTTACTTTTGCTGAGCAGAGATCTGCTTAAGGAGGCATTTTCAAAAATTGACAATCAAGAGTGTTACGGGGAGTTATAAATTTTTAAAAAAAACCCTTTTTATCAGCTATTAGATCTACATACTTAAAATTTAACAAGGGTGTTTTTTTCTTTCTTTTTTTTTTGCTTAGCTGAGAAATGCAAAAAGCTTTTTTTATTTAGTTTGAAAATTCACTTCTTTAGCCTTCAATCTGTGTTGTTAAATTTTTCAGTTCACCCGTGCGAAGAACGTGTATACCAACTAGTTGTTTATAATGCTGAATATTGAAGAAAAATTGAATTGTTTTTTCTTCCATATTAAATCATTAGTATAAGCTTTATTCCTTTAAGCTTTTTTTAGATAATGTATATGTTCCCCTTCATTTTTAAGCAAGTTACAATAATACTTCCTTTTTCATTGTTGAATTTAATCACCCACCGATTTGAAAAATACCAGACGATATTTTATTTGTCCATTCCTATTCGTCAAATTTGCTGATACAGATCATTAAAACATATTTTATTGGGGGGGGGATTTACTTGCAATTATTTATCAGTGAACTTATTTTTATTGGATGTAATATATTTTTATTTGATTCGTCAATTGTAAGCTTTCTTATTAAAATATAATGCATGCAATCACAAAACATCTAAAAATTACATTATATTATAATTTGGCTTATTATTTATGTCTAATTTGCAAAACCTCAGATATACATGCCTGGTTAAAAAGCACACGTACGTTACTTTTTCCTGAAGTGTTTGAATTTTTATATACACTCATGTCCATAAATTAAGGATAATGAAATTCAGGCAAAGAAAAAGACACAAGCAAAACAAATGTGACTTATTTGTAAAGTCTATTTGTGAAACAAAAGGTAAAGAGCAAAAAAGATGCTATATGTTTGACATAATTAATAAAAATTGCGAATTTTACTCCCTGGAACAAATTTCAAAAAATAACCTATTTACAAAAAACAGTGTAACATGGTTAGTATGATGGTTAATACGGAGTATGTCTCCCGAACGAAGCAATACATGCCTTACAATGCCTAGGCATGCTGAGCATCAAATTATCAATCTCATCTTATGGAACTTTACACCAATCATCAAGCAATGCCCTCCGAAGTTCCGGTAGAAAGGTGGGAGGGGTTGACGGGTTGCAATTCGTCGTACAAGCATATCCCACACATGCTCTATTGGATTCAAGTCAGGTGAGTATACTGGCCAATCCATACGGGTGATATCCTCCGATTGAAGGCATTCGTCGACAATCTTTACACGGTGAGGAAGGGCGTAGTCATCCATAAACAGAAATTCAGCACACACGGCTCCCCGAAACAAACGTACATGTTGTTCCAGAATGACATCACAATAGATGTGGTCTATCATCGTTACACTCTGAACATGCAGGTCAGTTCTGGAACCAAGAATAATTCCTCCCCAAACGATCCATCCGGCACCACCGTAACGGTGTTGTTCAATGGTGTTCTCTTGGTGGTAACGGGTACCTGGCGCTCTCCAGATTACAGTCCGGCGAGAATTAGACTGCAAACTAAACCTGCACTCGTCGGAAAATATCGCACAAGACCACTGTTGTGGTGTCCCCAATGCATGTTCTCTACTCCAGGTTAATCGCACGCGGCAGTGAGTTGCGGTAAGTGGAACACGTCTGACAGGCCTACGATCATATAGACCAATGTGCTCTAAGCGTCTGTGCACGGTCTGCCATACCGGTAGATGAAGAGCGATGAGGAGACAGGTCTGATGCTGTGCTCCGTCTGCTTCTTTTCCCAGTAACTGCCAAATACCGGTCCTCATTCGGCGTTGTAATTCTGGGGCGACCTGTGCTGTAACATCTACTCACATTACCATCATCTTGGAATCGTTGCCAAGGCCTGGAGATGACACTCTGTGTGATTCCAATTTCCTCGGATACTTCCAGCTGGGTACGTCCACCTTCCAGTCGTCCAATAATTCTACCGCGTAAAAAATCATTCACATGTATGCTTTGTGCCATAGCTATGCGGTTATCGCACTGAAAGGCTTTTAAAGCGCTTGTGAAGAATTTTACTTCTTAGGCAACATTCTTATATACCACTTTCTTACACTCTCATCATTGTAACGTACTATCCGCGTCATCTGGTGGTTTCCTGTAATTTGCATATTCTTCTTATAGATGTGTGTGATAATTCTACACGTGAAATTTTTATTTTATAGTTCTATTTCTGTGTTATTCTGAATTATCATTAATTTATGGACGTGAGTGTACTTGAAAGAGATATTTTTTTTTATTCTTAGTTTCCAATGTTTAATCTAATTTTAATCGACAACCATTGCATTTTTTTTTTTTTTACTATTGCATGACAAAATGTTGAAAATCAATTTATAGTCTTAAAATATAATTGTCAAAACTTATTACAAAGTTATTTAATTTAGTTGTTCAGTTTACGAAGAATTATGGAAGCTTAAAAGAACGTGTAGAAAAAAGAAAGAACACAGTGAAGATAATTGGAAGAAACTCCTAAGTAATATTTCCTTTCAGGCATTTTTTTTTCATTTATCCTTCTATTTTAGTTGATAAAGTCTCGTCTTTAGGTAAACAATACTTCATATTTATCTTTAAGAAATAAGTTATTCTATACTAAGACATTTAAAAAAAAAAATGTTTACCTGTCTTTTAAATTGCCAAATATAATTTAATAAATATAAATTGATCTATCTTTCTGTTTTCGTTTTTATAATACATCTAGCAGCCTTTTTTAGATTACGTCACTTCCTAAATATTTTTATAAAACTGATTAAATTATGAAAAAAAAAAATTCATTTTAATTTTACTTCGAAACTTTAATTGACATAAAATGCATAAGAAATAAATAATTTCAATTCCAGTAGTTAATAAAATTATGACAGAATTACTTTTTTTAATTTGAGTTATTTTGTGAAAATATTTCATACCAAAACTTATTTATTTAAATCAAATAATTTAAATGACATTTTACTTTAAACTGAAAAAAATATAATAATAATAATTTGGAAGGTATGATGTTTTCTATGAAAAGAAGAAAGTTGTTATTTAATTTTCCTGTTAAATGTATTTTATTAATTTATAGAACTATTCATATATCCCTTTCTTGTAAGAGATTTAGGTTCAATACTGTTCAAGTGATGCGTTTGATTACATTTCTTAATAGAAGAGACTGAAGTAAATGAAATTTAGTATTTCAAATAAAACATAATTTAATTTTATCAGAAAACTGTGCAAATGTATATATAAATGTATATAACTTATAACGTATATAAGCTGTAACAAATTTTTCATTATCCACCTCTGTTGCATTACACTCTTTTATAATTTTTTCTTAAATTACTTTAGTATTTCAAAATATCAAAGAAACTGCTGTAAGATACTTTGAAAATGTCGCGATAGTAATGAATATAAAGAAATGCAAATGTTATTCAAATGTCAGGGTAGTAGAACTCCCTGCTCTGTTATGAAAGTTGGGATGTTCAGATTATGAAAGGTAAGTTAACCTCACTGAATAATGAAAATATTGTAAAGCGCTCAAATACAGCTTACCCTGATTTAGATAAGAATAAAGGAATTGTCAAAATTTGCAATAACTATACCATTATGTATAACTGAATTAACTGTGTATCACTTTTCTTTAACCATAAAACAAATTTAATAGATATTAGCAATAGTTATTGGATACTGCTTGCATGACCTGTGACAGTATCGCTTGGAAAGGATTTTAGACTAAAATGAACTAAGCACTATAAACCTACACTAAGGCTACGGACCTTGTAATATTCAACCTTGGCCAGGTGGCCAATACCGCACCTGAACTGATACATCATCTCGCTACACTATGCGAATGAAAATACTTTAACACTAGAACCGCGTATGGTGTCACTTTGACCCAAAAACAATTTTATTTTTGATTTTCTAAAAAAATTTACTAACGGAATTGAAAAAAAAAATATTTTCCTATTTTTATACCAATAATAACAAGTGAAAATATACTAAAAATATTTCTCTCTCTCTATTCAAGTTTTCTGAATATTTTATTAACTGTATGCAATATTCCATATTGCAATATCTTATTACTTTTTATCACTTATTATAACAATTTAATGTTAAAAGTGGATAAATGTCATTGTCAAATAATTACAGCGTACTTTAAGCATATCAACACGGGCTTTTATTAGTTGGAGACAATTTGACTCCTCCCGCGGTTTTAAGTATACCGAAATTGCCTTGGTTTCCTGTGTTAAACTCGACAAATTTAAGATACACTCGAATTTTGTACATTGAAGGTCTTTAGTGGTATCAAGACTCGAATCCATGACATTCCGTCCACGAGTTTGCTACCAAAACCACTAAGCTACCGTAGTCTTGGTTTCTCTTAATAGACGAAATTGTGGAAAATAGCTGAAAGAGATTGGAAAACGAATCTTTAGAGAGACATCCATAGTATCATTTGCCTCTGACTTCGACGCAATATTTTTGTATTTCCCACTTCGATGATCTTAAAACCCAGTAATCCGCAGGCCCTGGTCCGTGGATCAAATGGTGCCGGCCCGCCTATGGAACATTAAACTATTGCCATTTTTTTTAAAGTAGCATTTTTCTCGGTTTTGCTCAACTTTCCACCGGAATCACTTTATATTCTACGTTAAATCACTTTTATTCATTTTTGGTGTAACTATATTTTATTCTGAAGGCATATTTAAATTTAACTAAATTAAAATTGTTTTCTCAAAACCATCTAAATATAAACAACCAATGTATTCCACCCAGAGCGCGACGTGGTAAAATTATCAAATTTTGACAGGTCCTCGGCGATAAAAAGGCTGCGGAGCACCGCTATAACCTACTGCGTTTATAATGTTCTTTTATATTTCGTGTACTATCTTTTCTGTTTGCCAAGTTTCTTTTCATTAATACCACTTCCAAAATTATCATTATCAATGCCACGTAGTATACACGGGAAAGAATGTTTTGAAAATTACATTCATTTCAAATTTGACACTACGCTTTATTGCAACCCCCATATAGTAACAATGTATTGAATTCAAAAATTCTATTCTTTGATGCTAAAACTACAGTGCGGATTGAACCTCTTAGATGTAATCGCTGTATATAAACTTTTAGCTCAGTCAAAGCGTTAATCGGCCCAGACGTATCCATACATTTTTCCGAAGAGTGATATTTTCTGTAAACTACTGTCGATAAAATAATTCCGAAGTCGTCTTATCCTTGCAGATATATTTATGTAAAAAACTACATAAGTGCTATGCTATATTGTAGTTATTGGCGATTTTATTGTCAATTTGTAAAAGCATTTTGTTACGTCATCAAAACTTTAATTTTAAATACCGATATGGTTTTACACCAATAATTATTTATTGTTATTTTTAAAATAAACTTTTTATTCATCAGAAAATTCCCAAACTAGTTAAACAGAATGCTACTTCCCGGCAGTATAAGCAATCCTTTCTACATAATCCCTTCTTCTACCTGAGAAATGTAACTCTCTAATCTCTATACTACGAACATTACCCCCAAATCAGAAAGTCATTCCATATTCTACTCTTAGGAAACAAAATAAATAGATTTCAGCATCTCCATTCACCAGGATTATGGTGTGTTTGTCAAATGCAGTGGAGTGGTAAGTTCTGCAGATGCACATGAGTTAATTAAGATCGTGTGAGTGCTATATTTCACCAAAATTTCCCTTTCCTTTCCTTTCGGTTTATTACGTTTTACTCTAGAACAACACGCAGCAAGTAGTCCCAATTTGCTATTCATATCAAGAATTTGAATATCTTATATACAAGGAGATAAACCGACCGAAGATTATAACACTTTGTAAAGTGAATAGGATATGACGTAATTGAGTTGATTATGCAAAACAGATTAAATATGACGGGTTTCAGATTCCAAGGCTGGAAAATGGATAGATTCCTCTAATGGGTTGTTTTGTTATTTGTATAATATAATCCTGTATTCAATGGTTGAATGCTGCTTTTGGGGAACTTATTTAACTATTCAGAAAATCGATACTGAAACTTGTGAAACACCTATCTCTCTATATAATTACAATACACTGCTCAAAATAATTAAAGGATATTGCGGTTTTAGGTGGATCTTGTGGCTGGGAAACTTTTTAGCTGATTGATACATGATCGACAGACGTAGTAAGTTATATGAGAATAAATTACACATGTTTGGCAGAAAAAAATGCATTTTATTGCGCATTTGAGTACAAAAGGAAAAAAACACAATTTGTGCATATGAGAAAAAAAGAAAAAGAAAAGGTGTTTCCTTCAAAGGATATCGTTTTCAGTAGGGTGTATGGTTTCCACGGACGGCCAGCAACGTTGAGCACCTTTCAGGCATGGAGTCAATGAGGCTATTAATCACGAGTTGGGGTATTCTGTCCCACTCTTCCAGAAGAGCTCTTTCCAGTTCTTGGAGAGTTTGTGGGGGTGGTTGGCGGCCAGCAACTCGTATTCCTAGAGAGTCCCAAATTGCTCTATTGGATTCATGTCTGGAGAACACGCTGGCCATTCCATTCGTACGATTCCTTCCTCAAAACGGAAATCCTCCACCAGTTTAGCACGATGTGGCCTGCAGTTATCGTCCATTAAAATGAAGTCATCTCCGATTGCTGCAGCGTAAGGGACTACAATAGGTCTGAGGATCTCAACCCTATATCGGCGAGCAGTCAGAGGTCCATCTGGAATGATGTAGAGTTATGTGCGCCCGCCAATGGAGATGCCACCATGCTACAACACTCCCCCACCGCCAAATCTGACACTTTCGTGCATGAACGTAGGATTATTCCTACTGCCACGGTCCCTCCAGATGAAAATACGCCTATTATCCGTATGAACAGAAAAACAGAACTCGTCAGAAAAAAGATCATTGTTCCATCCATTTTCCTCCAGTTCGCATGCTCTGTTGCCCACTCATTGAGGTCGCGACGATGCCTTGATCTTAGTCTAACACATTCCATAGGTCGGTGAGCATACATACCTACACCATGGAGCCGGTTTCGGACAGTCTGAGGTCAGACCGCGTGGTGCCAGTAGCCGAGCGAAGGTGTTGTTGGAGAAAAGTAGCGTTCATATTTAGGTGTCTCCGAGCCATTAACACTAAATAACGATCTTCATTGGGCGTTGTTGCCCATCTACGACCTTGTCCTGGTCTTCGGCCTGCACTTCCAGTCTCCAAAAACAATTCCAGATCCTGGAAATCACACTTTGTGACACTCCAATGGCTTGCGCTACTTCAGTTTGAGTTTGGCTCCCTTCTAACCTACCAACAACTCTACAAGCTTCTGAATCGATTAAATGACTTCGCTGAGACATCGTACTCATCGAAACAAAGCAGTTACTGAATGCCGATCAGCCTTGTCTTCCTTTTAGTTGAAAGTCAAATTTCTTTCGCTGCCGCTGAAGCGACGTTTTTGACGTCGAACTCAAAATTAGCATACTCCACAGTTTGAAAATCAGAAAAATTTGCATTTGTGATTCTCTTCTTCCATTCTCGGCAAAAAAAATTTCGCTTATATCTTTATTTTATATAAAACTTACAAGATCCTTTAATTGTTTTGAGCAGTGTATATATAAATGTTGTATTAATAGAAGATAATTAATTTACAGCTTGAGTGAAACTCAACTTTCCATGTTATCTTGAATTTTTTGTATAATGTATTTACATGTTGCATTCAAAAATTACATTTTCTGAACATCCAGCTGAGAGGCTTAGTTGGTGAGGTTCTGACCCTTTAAGCCAAGTTGCTAGTTTGAACCCCGTCGAAGTCAATGGATTTTCATGATGGAAACATTTTTACAGCGTGCATGTCGTATGATTATACAGAACATACCTTGAGTGCCTGTTTGGCTCTGGTACTATCATCAACTTAAATCCCTAACGTAATTTCCCACCATCAAAGCTCTTGAGACGAAACTTTGCGCCAAACTTACATTATGGCAAAAGGTAAATACGTATGTGTTACCCCACTAAAATGTGATACTAACTCCCATAGAATAAACTAGGACTACAATGGTAAAAATACCGATCCAATTCCCTTTTAAAAAATAAATTTTCAAAAAAATATTTTAGCAACAAAGTCGATGGATTACAATTTTATATATTTTTATGGACATGTATCTCGATGTAATTTATAAGCTTTGCCCTCCATTTGAAAATCAAATGAGAGGTACTGAATGAGTAGAGATTGAACTAATTATGCATTTCAATATCTAGTTGGCGACGATTTGCAAGGGAAATTCATCTACTATTGTCACGTGCGTCTGTGTATTTGTGTACAAAATCACAATGCACTTTTACATTCAAACAAAACAGTGTACACTGATTAGAAGTTACACATTGTTTTAATACAGTACTGGCAATTAAAATTGCTACACCAAGACGGCGATATGCCTCATACGTAAAATATAAACTACCGGAAGTAGGCTCTCCGATATGCAAATGAGTAGTTTTTCAGCGCGTTCAGACGAAGCAGGCATCTGTAGCGACAGCTATAATGTGTTTAAATGAGGAAAGTTTTTAGCCAGTTTAGCATAGACTAATTGCATTTAAACATTGTTTCCTGGTAAAATGTTGATGTGATGCCTCGTGTAAGATGCAGAATTGCGTACCAACATGTTTTTGACTTTGTTAAAGGTTGAATTTTAGCGTACTGTGATTGCGGTTTATCATAAGGCGGTATTGCTGCCCGTGTCGGTCGAGATTTAATGACTGCTAGCAGATACGGATTTGATAAATTCAGTAGGGTAATACGGAATGCCATCAACGGCCTCGTATCAGTAGCAGTTGAAAAGACATGCAAGTTACCCTCAAGACCTTAATGGATATTGCAGCCACGCCACTATCCCGAGTCGAGAAAAGGGTCGTTTGCAAGACAACAGGTGTCTTCACGAACAGTTCGCATGCGTTTGCAGCAGCATGAACTCTTAGTTCGGAGACCATGGCTGTGGCTACGTTTGACGCTGCATCACAGATAGGATTGTCTCCAATGGTGTTATCAATGACGAACCTGGGCGCACGAATGGCGACATGAATCCAGGTTCTGTTTACAGCATCAAGATGATCGTATCAATTTGACGGCATCGCGGTGAACGAACATAGTCATCGTTCATTCGTCATCGTCATTCTGGCCTATAATCTTGCATTACGGTGTGGGGCGCTATTAGATTCAAGTCCCTTCTCATTCGCATTGTCGTCACTTGGATCAGAGCATGTTATATTTAGGGTGTATTACATCCCATTGCTCTACCCTTGATTTAATCCCTAAGAAACCTTACGTTTCAACTGGATAATTACTACCGTAAGTTCTCGGTATGTATGTACCTTCCTTTATACCAGTGTTTCTCAAACTGTGGGGTGTGATAACCCTACAAGGGGGCGCGAGTATATTGAATATTTGAAAACAAACATTATTTTTTAAAAAAAATATTAATTTACTGAAAGGAAGCAGAAAAAAATATACTTTCTGACGTAATAAAATACAAAATCACATTTACACTCATATAATACACTATAAATGTATCAGTACTGTACCATGTTTTTCTCGTAATTAATTTAACAGTTCTAAGTAAAGAACAAGTTTAGTAGTTACCATTGACTCTATGGGCTCGTCATCAAATTATATAGAAATTTAATACTTATCTTATAATTTGTACGGCTTATAATTAAATTCGTATTGTAGATTTACATCAATGTATATTATTATTGAAATCAATATATTATTATTGTATGTAAGGGGGGGCGAAGAAAATTATGATTGAAAATTGGGTCGCGAGTATAGAAAGTTTGAGAAGCACTGCTTTATACGAAAAGTACTTGACTTTTGAACTGGCCAGCACCTCCTCCAGATCTCTTGCCAATAGAAAATGCCTTATCCATGATTGCTAATTCACTTACTCGTCATCATAGGGCAATTACTACGGTTGATGAGTTGTGACATCGTTTTGAAGCTGCAAGGGCATCGGTGCCTATACATGCCACTTAATCTCTGTTTGAATCAATCCCCAGGCGTGTAAGTGCTGTTATTACTGCCAGAAGTGGTTGTTCAGGGTACTGATTTCTCCAAATCTGCGTACAAAAATTTCTTGAAAATTTAACCTCACTTGTTATTTTTAGTATAATATACTTCTCCAATAAATATTATTTTGTTACCTGCATTAGTTCTTGGTGTAGCACTTTAATGGCAAGTAGTGTGTTAGTTGTTATTGTTACTATTGCCACGAAATTTGCCGCTTTGAGCACCATATAGGTGAAAGTACGATTTCGCTAGGTTCAACTCTAGTTTTGAAGTAGAACCCCTTGACGTGGTTAGGGACTTCCGACCTTTCTTTGCTATCTACCACTAACCTCACGAGAGGACTTAGAGCTCGACTGCTATTTAAAGTATCTCCATGCTGTGAAGGCACCTTAATTTTAAAAACAGCTGTGCCATCTCTGGGATTCTAACCAAGGCCCCACATCTCATCTGGCAGCGTCACTAACCACTATACCGGATGAGTAGCTGTTTTAATATTTACAAGCGTAGAAGGTTAATCAACTGAAATGGCAATTTTCCTTATTTAATTGAAAAAAATCTAAAAATCTCAAATAAATTTTGCATTGCGATTCACACTGCAATTGAATTTGCTAATGTCACCTGATCAAACAGTGTCAAATCAAGATAGAGACGAAATTCAGCATGAAGAATGGCTATTATTTACAACTTTCGTCAGCCGCAGTGTTAAGGATCATATAAGTGGAAGTCCGATTTAACTAATTCGCCCCAACCCCCAATTTTATCGGGGAACACCATGGGGACTGATCAGTGGTCTCCCACTTCTATTACTTTTCCACCAACCAGTATCTGGAAAGTTTTGAAGTTCTACCAATATTTTGAGTTCTCCCATTCTGAATAACCGCTATGCATTTACAACTAATTCCTGTGCCAGGATTCGAACCCATGCCTGCTTCAGTAAACACTATACCAATTGGGAAGTTTTGGCAAATTATTTTAAGTAGCGTTTTATAAAAGGAATGCGCAGAAGTACAATTGGCTACTTTTTAAATCAGTGTATATGGAAAAATGTTCATAAGTTTTTGAAACCTGAAAGCAAAACAGAAACACCATTTAGCTAACCGCGATCATAAATGAAAAAGAAATATATGACTGGTTTTTTTTAGCTACTTTAATAGAATTAATGAAAACAGAAATTTTTGTGATTTTCTCTTTTTTTTAAAAAAGGTTTACTTGCCTTATTATACAACTTTTTTAACTCAGCATTACCTGCACAAAAAACGAAGTGAATAATCCGTGCATAGCGTCTTATACCAAAGTATGTTTACATTTTGATTTTTTTTCATAAATTCTGTATACATCGGTGAAAAAAAAGAATAGAAAAAAAGAAAACATGTATGTGTGTGTACAGAGAAAGTCATTCTCACTTTATAGAAACGCATTTGATAGTTACTTTGTGTCTGTAAATGCCATATTTTGTGTGACAAGTTACTTCTATATCATAGCTATTATTTTTCTTAATAGCTCTAGCTTGAATTTATTATAAAATTAAACTTTTTCTTAGTACTATCAAGCACATTTAACTAGATTCCTCTTGAACTGTTTTCTAAAGTCCGCTCTGTGTTCTTAGATGTCATTTTCCTAAAGCTCGTTTTAATCATCCAGAAACACAAAATACCATTTGAGAAATTACTGGTGATTCCAAAGGTATTTCATCAAATGAGATACAACTTATTCCTGTTTCTGATGCTTTCTTTGCTAAATAAGCAGCAGTTAACTAAGACGTGTGTGTGGCTAGAAGCATTACCCATATGAAAATCAAATTTATCAATGTCCCTTCATATAAGGCTGAAATTATTTTTCAAAAGTTGGTCCTAAAATATTTTGCTGATAATAGAGTGAATTCTCATTTTGGCTTTACTTCAGCCTTTTTTTTAATTTTTAATTTGTCGTTGTAACGAAACCCGGAAATCATATGAATCCATTTTTAAACTTTTCTTTACACTGGCGAAGCCAGTTGGTATTGCCAATGTAAGCCATTGAGCAACAGGAAATGTGTGTATCTTCTTTTATTAAATTGTCAGTTATACATCAATGTCTCATTCAATGTTACCACAAATTTACATTTTACAGCAGCTATGTGTTTTTCATATAACTTTTTACAATGTGTTTTTCTTCAGCTGTATGTTTAATTAAATGCAGATAACCTGTAGGTTTAAATATCTTTTTTAAACTTTAAATCTTTATATATATGAATGATTTTATTTACAGTGTTGGCAGACCTTTCTAGCTTCGATGCAATGCATCTTTGAATCGGTGGATCTGCTTTTAGGATCAGAGGCATAAGTTTCCTGTTAGTTACTTGTTTTCGAACAGTCTTAGGATGAGACTTCGTGCCCATGTTTTCCTTTTTACTTTAATTTACATATTTGTCCCTTTCAAATTTAATATTTGTTTTTGAAAAGCATGAACTATGACTTTTACACCATTTTATAATTATTTGTTGATGCTAATATTTCTCCTCGGAAAGCACTGTTACATAGCCTTAGAGTCATAAATCAAGTTTAGAGAAGTCATTTTTAAAATAAATATTTTAACTTAGATTCCAATCAAAAGAAAATAGCAGAAGAATTTTCTACAGTTGACAAAGTTTTATCTCAAAATGCAAATGAGAAAATTAATAGCAAAAGGGTTTCCATAGAGCGTGATAGACCTTCTGTATTTTAAATTCTGAAGGCTCTGTTCAAATAATCAACAAAAGTATTTCACTCCCTCGTATATGCTTTCGGAATGTAATGTAATCTGTATGGTTTGTCAAAATCTATAAGTGTTGATCATTCGATGCAATTTCCTGGCTCTTATACTAGAGAACATTTTTTTATTCCTCTCTTACTTTCTGAAATGCAAAAACTCCCTTTGCTCAGAAAGTGAATGCTGATTCAATAATATGTTTTATTATCATTAATGGACAACATATAGTCACAAAAAATTAACAAAAATGAAAACATGGAAAATATAGTGTAATGAAATTTCTTTCATGAAGAAATGAGAGATTTTTTTTCCAAGTTTGATGTAGAGTTTGATCGTATAGGTTAAAATGATGGAACACACAGAGGGAATAATTACATTTGCTATTAGTTATAGTAGCGCAGAGACTTTTTCTAAAGCAATGGGCCCTCAGCAAAGGAAATATATAAAACGCTTAACGACTGTCCCGAAGAAAGGGATTTCTTTATGAACAAGTTGCCTAAAGTAAGGGTGACGAACTCAGACGACCATGCTGGCCACTTTGAGAAAACATTATAATCCCACGGTCCCCATGTAAACATACGAGGGTTGGAAGTTTAGTAGTGTAAACTATTTATTTACATGGAATAAATAAGTGATTCATGTCACCATATTTACAGTTCTTAAATATAGTCGCCAGCAATGTGTTTAACCCGTTTCCAACGATGTAGAAGTCGTAGAACACATGTAGCAATGCATATTTTGTTGATAGTTCGAACGTATCGGTGTACTACCGCAAGAATCTTTGGCACAGTTTTGAAGGAAGAGTCACGAAGTGGTTTCTTCATCTTAGGAATTAAGTCAAAGTTACAAGGATTTAGATCTGGGGAGTATGGTGGATGTCAAAGCACTTCCCAGCTTCATCGATGGAGCAAATCAGGAACAGCTTGTGCTGCATGCAACCGAAAATTGTCATGTCATGTAAAATTTAGCAGTAATTGTGCACATTGACGGTCTGATGTGGTGGAATGGTATGCGTTAGAATGACATCATCACACTCATACATTAGAATCACCATAACTTTCACACTCCTGGGGTTCTGGCAAAATTCAAAACGTCGTGGGAACCCGTAATGACATCATTAGCATGGTTGACGTTTCAGTTCTGGTTGGTATGATCTAGACCAAGTCTCATCCAGCTTATGATACGGCTTAAAAAGCATATCCTTCGAACTAGTGGTGGGTACTAACTACAGGTGGGTTCAGCAAGTGAGCAACATCGTATTCTCAATTTCTGCATTTCCGTCAAATGATGTGGATTTATCGTGAAGCAGTTTTTATCATGCCCAGGCGTTCCTTTAGAAGGTACAGCAAAGTCGTATGCGCAAATCCTGTAAGTCGGACGAGTTCATAAATCGTTTGGCATCGATCGCTGTCCATTAGTGCCGCAACATCATGCATTAGGATAACCTGGCGGATGCATGTGTGCCCAATTTTAGAGTTCTTCAATGAAGGCTTTCTACCATCTTGATACAGTTCCGTAGGGAAATGCAGATTCCTTGCAAGTCTATTGAAGTTCTAGATAAGATTGTCGTGCTATACGACATCTGACACATTCAATTTTTTTTTAATTATATTTTCTTTTTTTGAAAACATTCCGACAACGTTTACTTTAGACAGCAAGCAAATACAATGATCAGTTCTTCAAGTCACTCCTCATATGTATGACGTAGGAAGAACTTTTTCTGAGATGTAAGAAAGGTGTTTAGCTCTCGTGTGGTATGCGCAACATTCTTTCGTTTTGTTGCGTTGTGTTTTTACAGCAGTGTTGTAACTATGAAAGTTCAGACCGTCGTACACATCTTTATGTTAGATGACTCAATACAAACATTTGTTGGAAAGCAAATTTAAAACAAAATTAATTACCATTATTGTTTTCATTATTTTTCATGTTTTCAAGCGTAGATAATTTAATAATAACAATGCAATGATCAAATATGTCTAATTTTCGCAATAAGCAACGAGATAAAAATTACAGGAATGAAGCATGGTGCTGCGATGAGTAGCTGCTTTGCAATACAGCTCACTTCTAAGTAAGTACAGAGAAAATGTAATAAAATGGAATCAGTAATGAGATACATTTGATACAAAACACTACACTTGATACAAAAATATTGCACAAAATAATCGTATTTTGTAAAGTTGCAATGAACCTTGTGTGCTATTGGTTGCGTATCCCTAGGTTATATAAATCGTACACTTCGGACCCGGAGGCTACCAACCGTTGTAAGGTCATCATGCATCTACCCCCATCCTCGAACAAATTCCGCCAAAATGGTGACCTAGAAATCGAACACACTATATGTATACATAGATAGATAGATATAGATTGCAGCACATCCGCTATAAGTTGATTATGTATTTCCATGGAGAGTCTAAGACATTCTTCATAAGACAAGACTGATGATTCAAACGGCAGCAGTGTACGTGTCAGCTAGATCAGCCATTTCAACACAAGAGACGTATGGATACTACTTCGTCAATTAAACCCATCCGGGATGTGTATAAATTGCATTAAAAGCTGGAAACGCAACTTCCCCAAATCTCTCTATTGCTCAAAAAACTCATTAAAAGCAAAAAACACTTTTTTTCTCTAGGAAGGGGGTATGCAGCACCTCTTTCTCTTGTAACTGTCAATCAATAGATGATAAAAATTTAAGCACTTAAAGACTGATCCATAAAATATTTTTTTTGCCCCTGTAGTCTTATTCTTCAACGGCGTGGCCTCCAAACGGTATAGATCGTTATTCAAACAAACATTATTGCCGCGGCCAGGAGTAAAACTTTGAAGTATACTATAGCTGAATCTTCTAAATGCTCTGTTTTCTCCAGTTGAAGATTTCAGCTGTAGTAGTGCTTTGTCATTGTTATTTCAAACGAGAATTTTTGAAAGAAAATTCTTCTAATGAAAAAGTTGGATAGTTTTCATTTATCATGTTCTTGTACTTATATGAATGCATGAAACATCAATAAAAATATACTCTAGTATTAGCCGATAGCATTATCTAAGTTTTTTCTGTTTTTTGAATTCATGGCAGCTTATTATATTAATTACTCAGATTACATTCTTCGAAGGTGTTTATTTTTCAAAATATGTTAGGCACTCGTATGTAGAAATGTAAAAATAATTATTTACAGGTGAAACTAAGTTTCAATCATCTTACTGTTTTAACTTCCTTGCAACGTGAGTGATTTCGGAAGGAAAGGTCAATTTCACCCCTTTCCGTTTTCCTGAAGATATTTAATTAAAAAAGTCCTTGGAAATCTTTTTTAAAAAAAGGGAAAAATAATTTAACAGTTTTTTCAGATAAATAAACTTAATGCTTATCTTTCCCAAATGGTTATGATAAACTGTTTTTCTTTCCGGTCGCTTGGCAAATGAAAATACCAGAGACATTTTTTGAAAATGCAGAAATGAAACAAGGTATTTTAATTAAGATATTTCTAAAGCATTTTCAAGTTGTTTTTTTATTCAAGATAGAAAGTACACAGCTGGGTTTTTTTTCTCTTAAGCTTCCAAAATATATCTTTAAAAACTGAACTTAAAATGAAACAAAACGAGACAAAATATGAATTAGAACAATTGCATTTCTTTTTTGTTCAAAATGACTTTTAACTATGCAAATGTATATATATTTGGAAAGAAGTAAAAAAAAAGGTTTTTTTTGCCTGAAGTTTTAATTCCATGTTGGCCTAAAAATAAAAGTTCATCCCCATAAAAAACACAAAGACACGTATCATAATAAAAAGCTTTTTCAAAGTTTTAAATTTTTTGTAAGATTATTTATGTAAATAAAGTCGGGTTTTTTTGTAAAATGCTCTTCAAGTATACTCTTAAAAAACTAAATAATAATAATGGCAATGAACAATAATAAAGTATATAAAAATATTATTCGTAAATATTGGTGTCTTACCATTCCATTGGTGTTTTACCATTACAAACCTAGTACATTCCCCGGAAGCTAGTATCTCTTTTAAGTGTGGCACCAAATAGGCGGATACCTACCGCCATGGGTAATTTTGACGCCCAGTTCCCTCCGTAGAGAGAAGCGCCTTAGCTCTGACGATGCAATCCCGCACTAGGATTTAATATTTTCGTTAGCAGGCAAGCCCAACATACACTCTAAGGATTTTGTACATGATGTACAATCATACGACATGGCCGTTGTCAATTTTCTGCAACATGGAAATCCACGACTTGGGCAGGGGTCAAACCACAACCTTGGCTGCAAAAGGCTAAGGGCAAACCAACCACACCACCCAGTCGGCTAAAAAAAGTAATTTATTTCAAAAATTTTAATTTTATAATTATTTTTATTGAAATCATTTACAATGCCCTTTTCATCACAAAGTACCTCGGGAGGCTTACAAAAGTAAGCAATTGACACTACGTATAAGGATTAAAATAAGAGCGTTTAAAATTTATGCAGGGTTACATATATTTACAATGACTGTAAAAAAATTGTCAAAAACACTTGTGTTGGAAATAAGTTGGTGAAAATCTAATGGCATATTTATGTTAATGTTTTTTACTGCTAGTCATAGATTCTTTTTTTAATAATAATTTTGCAACATAGAAGGAGCACATGTTCAATATTTTCCTCGCACGCAACTCCACAGTCGTAGACAGATGACGGAACCAAATTTAATATGTTGATGCAACTTTTACAGTTACAACAGTGCTTCTCAGGCTTTAAGTATTTATGCACCAATATTTAATCATAATTTTCATCGCACCCCCATCCTTACAAGAGCAATGTATTGAATTCAATAAAACTGTACTTGGATGCAAAAACGGCACAACGACTTTAACCTTTTTAGTGCCACCGGCATGTACAAACGTTTCGCTCAGCTAAATCATAATTTTCCCCAGATAAGCGTATTTCCAAAGTTCGATAATTTCTGCGCACTTCTGTCCATACAATTATTCCGAAGGCTTTAGCTTGCAATAAAAGGAACCTGACATAGCGTTTGCGGAGGATCTACTTATTTCAGAGAATTTGCTTATTTATTCCTTTTCTTCCCCCTCAACACATTCCATACAAGTGCCTAGGGAAAACGGTGGCGCGGGGAAGCAAATCGTGTAATTTTTAATCGGCAGTTTAGTTATTAATTATAAACACAACAAATTATCAAGATAATTGTTAAGTTTTGCATAAAATTCTTAACACTATGCTTTTAAAAAACTAAACTTGGAAGTAAGTGTTGGTTAAAATAAGCATATTACGATCTATTATCTAAGTTTTTATGAAGTGAAAACATCTCGATATAGTTTTTTTTGCAAAACATATTTAAAAATATTCCAAAGTGGTACCAATCCAATTAAAGTTAATGAAAAATTAAGCTTAATTTAGAGCAAACACATACGCGCTTCTCCAGGCGTTTTTCCAAGACATGCCAAAAACTTATTATAAAATATAAATCGAGCGTGGAAAAAAATATATATAATTGCAATTAAATAGTTCAATTTAAATGGGAACATAATTATTTTCTTTATGTAAGCAAAACGATGTTTTTTTGTCTTTCTAATATTGAATAAAAACTCATTAGAGTGTAAAATTCCCAAGCATGTAATCGTTCCTTAGTAAATGTGTAATAAAAATAAAAAATAAAAATATATTAAAATTTGGAATCAAAGAAAGCATTTGATATCCATTCAACTTTAAGCTACTTTAAGTAAATTCTCTTAATGATCAGTAATTGAAAGCCATATTTGGATTATTTTTTTGTGCACAATTTACTTGATTATTTTTTTTAATAATATTTTTACTTATCCGTTAATGATGAGAAAAAAAATTACGATTATTAAATTAACCATTTTTACCGTACAAAAGCCTTTACAAGACTTACATTGAAAATATTCTGCTAAATGCAAAAAGAAAAAAAGAAAAAAATCCATGAGACAAAAACATAGTTCTTTAAAGGGTTTTTTATTTATTTATTTAATTTATAAAAAAATATATATTCATTGCACTTTTTGGATCACAGAATTACTTTTTAAGTAAAAAGTTATAGATTCGAAGCATCTCAAGGCGTCCATTATATATAGTGGGTAGTGACGCTGACTGTTGAGCCTAGGGCAGTGTTTCTCAAACTTTCTATACTGGCGACCCAATTTTCAATCATAATTTTTGTCTCGCCCCCTGTACAACAATAATGTATTTACTGCAATAAAAATGCACTTTGAGAGAGAGACGCCAAAGTTACAATACGATATTACTTATAAACCGTACAAATTAATACGATAAGTATATTAAATTATTTTAAGTAATATATATATATATATATATATATATATATATATATATATATATATATATATATATATATATATATATATATATATATAATATATATTAAGAAAATTACTTAAAATATATGTATTACTTAGAATTATGTTATTTTTCTTCTCTAATTTTTAAATTGAACAGATCGCAAAATAATGTATTTAATTAAAGATTTATTTCCTTCAGCATTCATTTCTCAAAGTACAAATGTCATTAGAAAAATAGTCTAGTCAATGTCGCTCTCATCATATCCATCACATCTGGCATTATAGTGTACGTTTGCGTGAGTCTGGGCAACCTATCGGACGTCTGCGCAAAACATGTAAAAATGCTTTTCCTCGTACAATTCCAGTCAGTTTTGGTCGACTCGATACTCCTATAGCTACCGAATCTAGCTTGAATGTACATTTTTTTTTAATTTCCACGTTAATTGTAATTCACGGTAATTAAGTATTTACGGCAGTAGATTAAAAACAATATCATACATACATTTTTAAGTCGTAAGCAAACATTCGATCATAATAAAGAATCAACAAGTACACAGACGAACGAGCATGGTTCCGAAAATTAAATCAAGGCGATCTTCTCAAAAATACTTAACTTTTGGATTTACCACTACTGAAGTAAATGATGGAAAAAAGCCCCAGCTCGATATGTGTAAAACTTAAAAATCTGTAGAACAACATGTGAAAGGTTTTTAAAACATGTAAAATCGTTTAGCTATGTTGGCAAAGAATTTTAAAAAAGTATTTTCTGGATGAGGACCGCTTGGTAGCAAGTTACGAGTGGATTAGGATTTTTTCAAGATACTCCAGAAGAGCTCTCAACTTCCGAAGAAGAAATCTTCATAGATTTCACATTCAGTGAAAAATTAAAAGGCAATTTTGTAATAAATCGCTCTTTGAATTTGGGGTAGAGGTGGGATGAGGAATTATCTGTACTGAAAACAAAAGCACTTCTGTATACTATTACCATTTTCAACATCCTACCTTTTTCAAAACCGGATTTTCTGCAGTGGATGCCTTGAAGACAAAATATAGATCTCAGCTAAATATAGAAAAATAACTCTTTAAGTGTCAATTTCTGATATTATAAACCTTCCTTTGAAAACTTTCCTCTCTACAAGACAAGCCCGTAAGTCCCTAATAATTATTAAACTTGTTCTTAATTTAGTAATAAGATTGATTGATTGAATATTAACGTCGCACTGTTCAGCTGCACGAGGGCTTTTGACGACGGACCACGCAATTTTGAACCATGGTCAAGTGACGTGGATGACACCTGAGTTGCCACCCCTCTCTCCTAACTACCACACCACACCAACGGGAAAACGTTTCAACTCTCGACAGATTTAACGCATCGCTGCCCTACGCGGCGGGTCTTTAGTGGTACTGGGCTCGAACTCCCTGACAAGGCAAGCCACGATCCGATACCTATACCACTCGGCTACTGCGGCTAAATTCAGTAATAAGAAATTATTTATAAAATACCTTCTTCAGTACTGATACATCAAACGTATACTGATGAAACACCGACTCTTCGCACGAGTTCATTTTTTAAAAAATAAAACATTATTCTTGATATAATAGCTGAACTGTAAGGAGAGTAAAACTCAGTGCACGTGACATTGTATACAAAAATGTAAAATGATTTTTTTAGATAAATGCTATAATTGTAAATAACTGTTTCAAAGAACTGTAATTTTAAACCTCACACAATTAAAGATTTAGAATTAATGTTAAATTATGAAAAGAATATAAAATCGATGAAGAATAATTGTGTTACTTTTTAACATTTAAAGCGAGAAGACTTCAAAATGTTTTAACCCGGGAGCAGGCGCGTACTGATACTAACATTAATGGTATTGCGGGGGACTCAGTCACCCCAATCGTTTGTTTAGAATTATTTTTACTGTACACGATACAAATCGGAATTCTAGTGAATATTTTAATTTATAGAAAGTATACTTACCTTCTTTTCAAGGACTATTCAATTATTTGATGATTTGAGAAAACATCCAATAAAACTGAACTAAAATGATTCAAAAGTACAAGAACATAATAAAGGACGCAAATCAGACACTTTTCAACTTATCCTACAGAAATGTTAAACCAATCAATTCTTTTCCAAATATCGCAAAACTCACTATTTACAATTTCCCTAAGCGAAAAGCAAACGCATAAAAGATGGAGGGGACTAATATTGATAATAACCATACCATAAGATTGAAGGTCAATCAAAGGATTAGCAAACGTACTATGCAGCCTGGCTGAAAAGGGAATCATGACTTCCCCTTTTCTTTTTCTACAACTAATGTACAGTATTTCAATAATAATTACAGTGGTAATTGTTTATCTTCTTAGAATTTTTCTCAGGTCTGGGTTTCTGTTTTTTCTTTTAACGAGTAATATTTATGTTAAAACGTAATAAAAAAAAATCTCTCATTGATGAAATATAGCAAATAAAACAAAATGTTTTTTTTAAATTTGGTTTTGGGATCAAAGATAGCTATTGATGACGGAAAAAAGCCAGATAATAAACATAAATTATGTTAGTGTTGTTGTGTGTATTTTTTTATTATGGAAGAAAGCATTTTGTTTTACTTCTCTTTCCGGTTATTTTTTTTTAAAAAAATCTTTAAATTTTCGATACGCTCGTGCCCCCCTTGTAGGGTCATCGCGCCCCCAGGGGGCGCGCCCCACACTTTGAGAAACACTGGCCTAGGGACAGAATTGGTGTCCCGAGAAATGCAAAGTTGTATGTAAATGTATAGGGACTTCGCGTGTTGTGGGTCCAGTAAATAGCCATCGAGCCGCATGTCCTGCCGTGAGGGTAGTAAAATTGTAAGAGAGGTGAGAGGTTCCTGACCATCTCCAGGGTGTCTCATGCTACACTCATGGTTTTATATTTTTCTTGATGGAGTTCTTCAGATGGAATTTGAATTTTTTTATTTCAAATCAAACGTTACATGCTCATTGTTTTTTTTTAATTTACTTACGCTATCATGATTAACATTTAATATTTCATCAGGTTCTTCCCTTGCTTGATCATTTTCAACTTTCTTCAGTATGGATTGCAGACACCATTTTTTATTCATATATTCAGCTCATTTACATGTATAAATCATAAAGTCGTACAAATGAGCAATCACAACCAATGAGTTGTTATTAAGGGAAAAGTGTAGCATGTTTATAAGAAATATTTTGAAGCAAAAGTAGTCTAGTAGGTTACTCGGTCAAAACAAATACCTTAAGATTGTAAAAAAAAAAAAAATTAAAACACAACAACAACGTTTGCCACACCCAAAAAGGAGGGAATATGTGACAAATACGTTTAAATTCCCATAAAGATTATCATATAAAAGGATACTGTCAAAGTCATTGGTAACAAATAAACAGTGTTCCCAGAATTAACGATTTCCTAAGTCTGGGGTTGTTCAGTGTCCCGAGTGCCCACCCCCCGTTTAATAAGCATTCACTCATTCTTAATTCAAGAAATGAAAAGATGTAAAAGCTTAAAAGATTAGAATGTGCCGAATCAAATTGTTTTAGAGTTACAGATAAATATTTTCCCACAAATACTTTTAGCTTTACATTTTTTTTTCAAATGTTGCAATGTATACCTCAACACCTTTACGGAATGTTTGATGAGAATACTTTAAACTAAATCATTTAGTTTTATTATGAAACATTTATATTAAAAGTCTCATTTTCCTTAATACGTATATTTATTTTCGTGAATTTGGATAAACTTTTAAAATATCTTATTTTAATATTCAGACACATTGTTTAAATATTCCAAAATTATTAAAGAAATTCAAAGCATTTGCATTTAAAAGAAGAATGAATGTGCGATATTAAATCAATATTTGTTTCGATATCTGATTTCAAAAAACAAGCGATCTGAAATAACATTGTAAAAGTAAGAAGTGTCATGTGTTCATTTATCGCAAAGAACATCAAAGATTTCACAAAATTTGCAGCTTTGATAAATTAAAGAATATTATGTCTTATTTTTATGTGATTGGAAATTTTCTTTTAAATTACATAATTTGCATCTAATTTCTATTCAATAACTTTGAAGAGCGAAATAATATTGTTCTTAATAATTTATATTTTTCAGCTTACATCATTGTTTACTTAGTGGGATGAGATATTCAATTCAATAATATGAATATATTTATCACGGAGAATTTGCGATAAACAAAACACATAGCTGTTTCAAAAGTTACGTAAAATGCTTTTGGTTATCAAACTTCATTCAATATATAGTCCATTGACTCTACATGTAATGGATATTAATTTTTAAATATATATATATATATATATATATATATATATATATATATATATATAAAAGAAATAATTATTATATATCAAAATAAGAAATAATAGATAAAGAACATAACAAGAAATAGCATAATAAAAATATAATACCTGAACATGAAGAACAAAATTATAGAGAAATAAAAAAAGAAACTACAAAAAAAGAAGAACCTAGCGAGTCAGAAAGCAATTTCGGACTTAGGACCAAATAAGGGGGTTAAACTAGTTTGAAGGCGCCAACCTTCCCCCTTTGCAACTCGGTAGGAAAACCAAATAAAATAAAAATAAACACAACTTCAGAGTTTGATAACTCAGAGTATGAAAAACCACTCATTACTATTATGTAACAAACTCTCCCAAACTCTTAATGCAGAAAATCACAAAATAATTACGTAAGAAAAGTAGAAAAAAAGCTATATATATAACAATTACATAAGAAAAGTATCTTTCAAGAAATAATTTAACAAAATTTCTTTTACTCATAGAGCTTTTTTACGAGGAGAATCAAGCGTCTTGACATTAATGAAAATCGATGGTTCACCAAAAAAAAATTCGAAAATACATAAACACATATTTTGAGCTGACTTTTAAACGAGCCAGCAAAACACAGGTATAAAAAAGACGACAATCAAATACGGTAGAATTTGAATTGGTTGATTCTCAAAATGTACATTTGCTAGGCTCTAATTTGGTGGTTGTCAACAATGTGTAAGATGTTCAAGATGTGTATCGAAAAAATGTAAACTGTGATATGAGTGTTATCATATAATCTTCACAGGAAGACCACTAACATGCTGACTTTGAATCCTATTGTTGTGTGGTGGTTTTGGAATTCGAAGTAGCAAGACGGTTAATGTATTTGTGATGAATATAAGTTCTTAAGAAATTAAAAGGGTATTCATGATCTAAACAACATTGAAAATTATTTCATAGTATTGTATTTATCTATTTTGTGGGAAGTTGCTATCATTTCTAAATAAAAATTCAAAATGATATTTCTGTAAATTGATATGCAAATTATTATTCCATACGGGAAATTTAATATATATATATATATATATATATATATATATATATATATATATACGGAGAAAAAAGACTTACTCAAAAATGAGTACGTAAACATACTCATTTTGAAATGAGAATGTTTGCATCAGATTTGACCGCATGCCTTGATTGAATTTGATTCCTTATATGTACTCAAAATCCCCAAAATGCTATAGTAATGCTTTCGGAAAAATTAAAAAAGATATTCAGG
>BMAU01015649.1:0-56090 GCA_019973935.1 Trichonephila clavipes | reverse complement strand
GGGAGAGAATCACGCAACTTTAAATTGGCAGTTAAAGAATTGATTATAAACCGCATAAATTATCAAGATAAGTGTTAATACAAGCCCATGGGGTCACTGATAATTATCAAACTTGTTCTTAACTTAAAATTGTTAAGTTAATAACGAAATACATTGCAAAGCACTGATACATTTATAAGCGTAATATATGATAGTAAATGTATGTTTTATTATACCAGAAAGTATTTTGTGTGCTTACTTTCAGTGAATTTATAGTTTTTTAAATGCTCTTTTGTTTTCTACTTTTCAATATGCTCGCGCCCCCCCTCATAGGGTTATCACGCCACCCAAAGGGAAGGGCCCCACAGTTTGAGAACCGCTGACCTAATGCATTTTTGTGCTTTTCCTTTATAAGAATTTCACGATTTGGAAGACTGCTTACTTGAGGGGTATTGGTAACGGATCTAGTAATTTTGAGCCTCGGTCAAGTACGGAGGACGATACTTAAGTTGATATCCCTTCTACACACTTTGGGTGGACTTTGAGCCAAGACAGATTTAACTTGCATCAGTCCTTTTACACGGTGATTCTGCCCACTGTAGCCTAGTGATCAAGGTAACGGACTCATTGCCTGCGTGTCCTGAGTTTGAATCTAGTACCATTGAAGACTTGCCGTGTAGGGGAGCGATACACCTTAAATCTGTCGAGAGCTCAAATGTCTTCCCGTTGGGGAGTGTAGTAGTTAGGAGAGGGGTGCCAGTTTAGGTGTCTTCGTTCAAAATTACATGGTCCGTCGCCAAAAGCCCTCGTGTAACTGAACAGTGCGACCTTAATATTCACTCACTCACTCTCACGGTGAGTCTTCACTGAACTCACGATACACCGGTCATGAGTTCGTGACATAAGCCACTAGACTACTGTGACCCTCACCTTCTTTTGAAAAAGAACCGGGATACATTAATTAACATTGCTATTTAAAAATTTCTGAAGTGATTGTAGGAGGAGGATATTGGGGTTTTAAGGTATAGTGAATTAAAACATTTTATGTGGTTTTTTTGCCTTGGGAAGACCAACCTTACGAAGTACGTGTAGAGCTATGTACGCTGATATTCAGAGAGGATATCCTCTCTAGCGGACAGCTGTACGATGGGTAGCTTAATTAAAAGGGATGCATAGCTATATAAATTACATATAGACAGATTAAAATTTAAAATTAATATTATATTGTGGAATTTCAATAATAATAATAATTCATAGAATGAGTTTTAACAGTAACAAATAATATATTTACAAAAAAATGCACACAGTTTTTATTGAAATATATATACAGTGGAATAAATGAGCAAAAATTTAATACAATGATCAATGAGAATATAAGCATACGCACAAATACGCACAAATGCATACATACTGATGCGACGCTATTTTAACTTCTCTAATTTCTTAATTGTGAACCCAGTTTCCAACATCGCATCATGACCAAAAATTAAATAAGACAAGAATCATGTATTAACAAATTAACTTTACGCTAAATTAAAATCTGGCCGTATAGTGGAAAACAATTGTATTTATTTTAAGCACATTTTTAGGAAGAAGAATTGTAATTCTCTACATACAAGAAGATCAAAAAATTATTAAACTTATCTTGAGAGAGAGAAGGTGCAAAAGGGGTAGACACGACTGACGCCCGGTCCGGGTGGAATTTCGGCGTCTTTGTTTGAAGTTTTCCGCTGCTCGGGGAGAGGCTCTCTGCCTCTGAAATTCTCTGCGTCCTTTTTTATGCGACCCCTAATCACTCTAAAATCCTGGAGCCAAACTATTTGCTTTGTCCAGTATAGTTTCTCTGATTGGTCCCGAGGCCGGCATAGTGTTACACCACCTCAAAATTTATGCGTTTACTGAACTTTGTAACGCGGGAACTTTTTTGACACACCCCACCAAAAGGAATTTCACCACATCCGGTCAAGGGGGTACTCGTATAAAAATTCCAAGCCGTTTTAGGGGCGATTTCTAAAACATGAACAAATCTGGCCTCCTATCAATACCTTAAATTTGGGCGTATAACGTGCACTTTTAACACAAAAAATAAGATCGAAATTTAAGGGTACGCGTTATACGCCAGGTATACAAATTGTGTCTTCAAAAATAAGAAAAAGAGACCATAAAAAAAATTAGACTTCTATATGTATCAAAATACTGTTTGTTTAAAAGAAATGACATTCATCATGAACAGAAAGGGTTGTAGTTCCAGAAGTATACTATTTTTTTCTAAAGCTTAGAATAATACCTCAAATACATGACTTCAAAACATGAGTGCGTGCACTTCAGGTTTCTTCGTAAAAAAGGGAGTGCGTGTTATACGGCGAATATACTTAAA
The DNA here is from genome assembly GCA_019973935.1 of Trichonephila clavipes. Lineage (NCBI taxonomy): Eukaryota > Metazoa > Arthropoda > Arachnida > Araneae > Nephilidae > Trichonephila > Trichonephila clavipes. Next base: position 53,734 of record BMAU01015649.1, on the reverse strand, counting down.
AACTAAAAATTGTTTCTTGAAAGTACAGATGTGCGTTATACGCCTGATTTTAGGATAGATGTACAAAAACGAATCGAAATCAATTATAAACGTATACAGTAAAAAATCATAAACTTGTTTAAAATTAATAAATTAAATAGTGAGAAGGGAGCCCTGAATAAAAGATACAAGTAAGAGAGAGAGAGAGAGAAATAGAGTTATATATATATTGAAAAATGGCTAGTGAATTATATCAGTAATTTTTACCGCTATTTGATTCCAAGGACTTTGCATGAGCTGTAGGAGTTTTAAGCAAAATTTTTATTCAAACAAATTTTAAGGTTTCAGATGGTTTTTTCAAGTTGAGAATTCTCTTTTGCATAGGAACACTGGAACATGTTATGTTCCACATCTGCAGTTGACCCACAAGGCCGATTGGAATTCGTTTTAGTTAAAAATTGAGTAAATACTAGTTAAAAATTGAGTAAAGAATTTGAAACAGTAGTTTATTTTAATATTAGGCATTCTTTGATCCATAAACCAGAATTAGTGTTAGTTCAATAACTCGCTCATTCCTCAAGGAATGTTTTTGAAAAATATTTAAAACGAAATAGCGAAAAGAAGGCATATTATAGGCTTATTTTGGCATATTATTTCAATTAGATAGAAGCTCGAGAATTTAGATATAGAATCGTTTTAGAGAAGCAGATGATTGTTTCCTGGCGCTTGCCACAGAACCTCTATATTCTTACCTCAAAGCTTTCTCTGCCTTAAGTGTGTTTTACAATATTAAGATTCGGATTCGCGGTGGTTAATTTCGCTCCTATTGTCTATTTAATATTGAGATACCTAATGCTGAGTTTGATTAAAGCTATTTGTTTTTACAATATTTACTGATCCTTCATCCCACAACATTCGTTTAAAGTTATGATTATAAACTAAAAAGAAATTCCGCAAGCCTTTAATATAATAGTGATAGTATAATTTAAGGTTTATAAAGAAGCACAATTTAATTAGGCTTAAAATGTTTTTTTTCTGAAATAATATAAATACAGTCAGGTCTCGTTTTATGCGGTAGATAAGTTCTACCGAAAAACGCATATAAAAAAATCGCCTTAAAAAAGACATTACTTGAATGGAAAAGTAGGGATACGTTCCTTAGTTTTCTAAAATCGCATCAAACCAAAACAACTAGTTAAAATTAACTTAAAACCGCATAAAAAATTGCAGAAATGAAAAGAAATGGGCTGCATGATAAATTAGTTCGAATGTCTGAAAGAAATTCATACAAAAGCTAAAAAAAAAAACTTGCGTTCAAACCTTAATTCATTTTATTTTATGGAAAAGTAAAACACATAGTTTTACATTTTTATTCATTATCGCTATCTAATAATGGTTTGCACCGTTTGCGAAGTGGTTCCAAATCACCTTCATCATCAGAAGAGACTGTTTCTGCAATAGATATTTGCGGTAAAGGCTACGGATTTTCACAAACTTCATTCTCGTTCTGTGTAGCTCTTCCTTTTCTGACAATGTAATCAGTAATTAAACTTTGCGACGAGGATTCTTTTATTTTTTTATATAGTTCACGATATCCAGACATGCAGTTCTGCAGCTCACGTTGTAATTTAGAGGCTCGTTCAGAATTGGGGTCATTAATTAGAAAATGATTTTCTAATTTACTGCAAAGTTGAAGACCTTCTTGAATTAATTTTCCAGTGAGGGGAGTTAATTTTTCTTCCTCATCATTATCACCTTCTAGACCTATGACGCCGTCTACAGTTAGATCTAAAGTTAAATCAATAATATCATTGTCACTTAATGCATCATCCACAAGCAATTCATCTATATCGTCGTGGCTGAAGGTATTAAAACCATCTCCTCCAATTTAATGTGCCAAATTAATTATTTCATCTGATAGTGTCGATGTTTGAATGGTTGTATTGTCTGTCACACATTCTGGTCAAATCTTTTTCCAACAGGCATTTAAAGTTCTAGGTCTTATTTGAAGCAATCAAACAATCAATTAAACAATCAAAAATAGAAAATTGTTTCCACACATCTTTTACTGTTAAGGACTCATTTTCTAGTTTATTCAAGATGAATTATTACGTTGTCTTAATATAATATTTTTTTAAAAGTTGCAATTATGCCTTGATCTAATGGCTGAATAAGGCTTGTTGTATTGGGCGGAAGAAATACTAGTTGAACATTTGGATGTTCTAATTGTGGATGACTTGCTGCACTGTCAACAATTAATAAAACTTTAAAATCGAGAGATTTTTCTTTCATATAGGCTTCCACTTCTGATACGAAACAATTATTGAGCCATTCTGTAAAAATAGCTGTTGTCATCCAGGATTTCGGGTTAGCCATCCAATGCACGGGCAGTTGTTTTAAATCTTTATCTTTAAGGGCGCGTGGTCTAAGAGATTTATTTATTAAGAGAGGTTTCAACATCCGATCTCCTGATGCATTGCTACAAAGTAATAAGGTAACTCGATCTTTACTTGCTTTATGTCCACTTGCAGTTTTTTCATCCTTTGCGATGTACGTTTAGGCATTTTTTTCCAATAGTCCTGCTTCATTAGCGTTAAATACTTGATCGGCAGAATAGTCCCCTTCTTCAATAATTTTCGCTAGCTCCTCTGGAAATATTTTTGCTGCTCCTTCATCTGCTGTCGCACTTTCCCCTGTTATCTTAATATTATGAAGTGCATTTCTTTTTAAGAACCCGGTTAGCCATCCTTTGCTAGCTGAAAATTCTTTTCCAGCTTGGGAAGTTGAAGTTGATGGTTCTGACTGTTTCATTGACTTATAAAACTGAAGAGCTTTTTCTTGGATTAAATAACCACTTACAGGAATCCTTCTTTGAACTTGTTCCTCAATCCAAATTGCGATGGCTCTTTCCGTTCTTTCTAATAATACATCCCTTGTGTACGATGAAAATTTGGTGCTTAATTTTGTACCAGAAATGACCGATTTTCTTATTGCAGCTTCATTCTTTTTAATTGCTCTGACAGTAGAATCGCCTAAATTAAAATGTTTTCCAATAGCCGTAGATCCTTCTCCTTTTCCTAAGCGATCTAAAATTGCAATTTTCGTTTCCAACGAAATTGACTGTCTTTGATGTTTTTCTCTCCATTGGGCCAAATAAAATCTTAGAAAAGAAACTTTAAAAAATCACACTTACGATTTTCTAATGAAAAATAAAACTTTACGACACTCACTTTAAATTCAGAAATCAAAAAATTTGTTGCTTATTATATTGCAGCAACTTAAATTCACCACTTATTAAAGTGAAACTTTTATAAAAATGAACCAGGCACCGCTGAGGGAAAATATAATTTCGAAATAATGATATCGTATCGGTATACTACTGAAATAACGAATGCGAATCTAAGACCGTCGCAGCCGAGCCGCAAACGTAAGCACCAAAAAGATACGGAAATTCTCGGAATACTACGATCTACGTCTCAGTATAAAAAAATAACAATAACAAAAATCTAGAAATGAGTGGAATACAAACCGCAAATGTTTGAAATACAAACCGCACAACTTCAAAATCTCATAAAAACAATCCGCATAAAAAGAGACCTGACTGTTTATATATTATAAGTTAGTTTAGATTTTTTTTGCATCTATTATATCAAGTAAGGCACGAAAACTGTATACTGTCTCATGTACAATATGTCATGCTGAAATCTCTTAATTTTTAACGGTTTATTGAAAAATTGAAGATAGCTTTGTTGACCTTAAGCTTTATTTTTATTTCTTCACAGTTTAATTTTTAGTGAAATGTTTCAGTTTGTAAACATATAGATGCATATATTGCGATATAATTAAGCAGATGAATTAATAAACTAATTATTTCAAATGTTAATTTAGTAAATTTTATTTTATATATGCTTAGTATTTCATTTCGTATCGATACTTCGTAATTTTCTCATTATTTTCATGAATAAATCTATTAATATCAATATTAAAAATTAATTTTTATTTAATGACTTCTTTTTACAATTGACAATTTCTAGAAATTTCATAAATATTAATATTGTAAAGAGGAAGAAAAAAATCTACACAGGATAAATTCTAGGTTTTAAATCCATTTTAAAATTATTTTTAGTCTAATTGATTTTATTAAGATTTAATAATGTTACGCTTAAGTTTGCAAAGTGCTCAAAGTTCAGTTTGATATTTTTTTAAAAGGACTGGCTAGACATGGAAGAATTGAAGATGTTATTTAATCATAGCATCTTTTTTGTCGGGAAAAATTTGCCTGATGCAAGAGAATATAGTAGAGTTCCTAAAACTCGGCATTGAATAACACGGCAGTCCAACTAACTCGGTCACACAGTTGCTTATTTTCTCTTCTGTCTGCAAACGATGATGTTCAAGGTCTTATTCAGAATTTAAAGAAAATTAACCTATAATGAATGGTGTTGGCTGGGTCGTGGCCACTTGGAACAAGTTAGTCATTAGCACTAGTTTGTTCCTGGTGAAAACTCCCTGACCACGAGGGAAATGAGTTCGTTGAACATTATGATGCAGAAAATATAAAATTACTCAATCTCCTGAAAAGAGTTCCTGGATGTGCAAAAGCTGGAAAAAAATGAAGTCGAACAGTGCTTCCAGAACGATACCCAGCACGACACTATGTCTGATCTAGAAATCATTGCTGCTGTCACAGTTAATGAAAAAATGCACGAAAAATGGCGAAGACCTTAACGTTGAGGACACTGTACAAATTCCTAAAATATCACATACTGAGGGACAAAAGGCTGTTGATACCAGTAATACAGTTCTTCTCAATCTTTCAGTATTGGCGACCCAATATTCAATCATAATTTTCCTCGCGCCCCCCTCCATGCAATACCAATGTATTGAATTCAATAAAACTATAGTCTGATGCTACAACTACAATACGATTTTCACTTCTTAAGTGCAACCGACGTATATAAACATCTCGCTCAGCCAAAGCGTTATTTTCCGGACGTATATATACGTCTTTACGATGTATGACCTTTTCTGTGCACTGCTATCCATAAAATTATTCCGAAGGTTTTGGAGTGCAATAAAAGGACTTGGACAGAGTGTTTTCGAAGGATTTACTTATTTCATAGGATTTGCTAATTTATTCCTCCCCTTCCCGTCCGCCAATGCATCACATACGCACCCCTACGTGGAAAACGGTGGCATCGTGGAATGAATCACACAACTTTTAATCGGCAGTTAAGGGATTAATTATAAATTGTGCAAATTATCGATAAGTGTTAATTTTTATATATGACAAGACTGGGGTCACTAGTAATTATTAAACTTGTTCTTAATTTAGTATTGTTAAATTAATCTTAAAACGCATTGTGCCGTGCAGATACATTTATAAGTGTTTTATATCAGTGTAAATATCTATTTTATTTTTTTATTACATCAGAATACATTTTGCTTGTTTAATTTCAGTAAATTAGTAATTTTTTAAAATAATCTTATGCTTTCGACTTTTCAATATGGTCGCGCCCCCTCGTAGAGTTATCGCCCCCTCTTAAGGGGGCGCACCCCACAGTTTGAGAAACGCTGCAGTAATATTATGCTTTCAGTATATTGAACAAAGTGCATCGGTAATGGACTTATTATTCCTTCTTCGTCTTCGTGATGAAGAAGCAAAGCAGAGAGAGAGAGAAAGACAGCACTACAGTTTTTCAAAATTGGCTACTTAATTTTCATTATAGACAACTTTATGCCTTCATAAAGTATTTTTCTGAATTGCGTCTTATCAGATAATTTACTGTATGCTATGAATTCATCAATTTCATTTTCATGTAGTAAATGCTTCATGCCTTTGTCAGGTCCGTATTTTTTACTTTGCTTAAGGGTATTTGGACAGTTTATTTTCTGTTGTATTCTCAGCAATACACAAAATTGCAGTACAAAATGTTCTGAGAAAATACTCGTTCTTATTCTTTTTTAATCCCATTTTCGATAACCCGACATTTTCACAAACTCTGCCACGCTTCAGTCCATATTAGGCTGATTTTTCGGGACTTAATTGTATCAAAAATCTTTAAATAAATCAAGAATTTTTTTAAAACTTTTTGCCTATTTTTATACAGCATATGCAAAAATACAATCTAATTTTAACAAACATTCGTTTCAAACTCGGAATTTCTATGCTAGGATAACAGTTGTTATTATTTTTCATCTACTTACCTCAAGTACGCAATGTGAGGAATTTATTCCTTCATGAGAAAACAACCATTTCATTGATATCAATACTTTATTTTCTAAATAAGATTAAATAGCAGAAAAAATAGTACTTTAACAGTTTTCCGAACCCAGGAATGTATACATTTTAGCCGATATATTCACAAATAACAGTAGAAGGATTTTGAATCTAGTAATGTATCGAGTTTGGGAATTGAGCTTTTGACTATAAGCTTATTCTATTCCCTTGATGAATTAATTTAATGAGCATTAGACTCAATGGATGCTTCTAACATATTATTATTTTATGAGATCAATAATCTTCGTATAATCTTGGCTTTATGTAATTCTCATATCCATGTCTATAATAAATGAAAGTAGTGCTACCAATTTTAAAGTAATAATAAATTATTCTAAAAGTCTGTCTTCAGTTATTTCAGAATATTTAATTTTAACCTGTTAGAAATTCTAGTTCAAATTCAAGACAGACATCAAATTATTGATTTTATATGTGCCTCTCCCTCTGAGATAAATCCATAAAATTGATTTTATAATTTTTGATGTAACCAACATATTCCATTCCATTGTGTTGAATTAGCTCAAAAAATGTTTGATTCAATAAATATTCTTAACATATCGTTATATAGTGTGATCTACAATTTTGATAGCACAGTTTTTATCACATATATGTCAGTTGAAGCCCAGTGACTGAGTGGTTAGTGTATTGCGCTTCCACACCACAGGTCCGAGGTTCAAACCCCGGGCTGGGCAAGGAAACTTAGCTTTTCATCCCTTCAGTGGGTCGATAAAGGAGTACCAAGCTTTGCTTGGGAACATAACACTGGGGTTTCACGTCTAATTGACCATCTGACCGGAACATATGCTCATGCACATCAGAGCCCAAGGTCGCATATTCTCAGTTGGGCACAGTAGACCTTCCCCTCATGGGCTGTCGCGCTACTGAGTTAAGTTTGTCAGTTACCAATTATAATAGCACCATATCAATTTCCAAGTAATAATAAATTATTTTTTAAGTATCCATGTTCTTTGACATATATATATATATTTATTTATCACTCTGTTAGATATATATATTCTAGTAACCCTTTCTATTGGCTTACATCTTAGATATTCAAGGCATAAACATCAAACTACTGATTTTTTCCTACCTCCCAAAATGAGATAAATTTGCGAAATGCGTTCAATAAGCTATCTTTTAGCCGCAAACCAACAGAAAATGAAGCTGTATTATAGTGAAAACGAGAAAGCTAACCGTGCGAAAACAGTCGGCGTCGACTTTCTGTTAATTTATGTTTTCCTTTCCTCACTTCCTGAGAAACACAACTCAATTCTTTCTTCCTCTTTCCCGGTATACCCTGAGGGAAAAAGCAAGCATTGGATTTCTGTAGTATTATTCTTTTCTTATATATTACTTGATTGAGGCATTTGTTCTCCTAATTCTTTCCTTTTTTATGTTTATAAGCTGACATCATCACTTCTATAGATCTCTGAGATATATTGCTATTTCTTTTCTAAATTCTTTTATTTGTTTTTTTGGTAAGATAATGATAATTAGAATGTTTATGAAATAGAAATGGGATAATATAAAATAAAATGTCATATAATATTAAAATATCGTTTAAGGATGCAAGATGAATGTCAACCTCCGTTTAGGAAGAATTTCACTTTAATTTTATCCAAAATATTGCACAATATTTGATTTATTCAATTCTTTTTAATTAGCATGCAAAGAATATTCCCAATTAAGAGTATACAATACCTGATAAGTAAAACTTCTTATTCATATGTACTTACAGATCAATTAATTTTCAAAACTTGAGTAAATTTAAATTAAAAAAAAAGAAATTTTTAGGTGTACCTGATATAACAATTAAAACAAATCGAAATATATAGCATAATCTGTACTTAAAAGATAATAATTTCTAATAAATGAAATATTTCTTTAAAAAAATGGTAGCCGTGTTTCCGTGTATATAATGAAAAACAATTTTTAATTTAAGCTAAATAAGAACTGTAAAATAATGATGTAATTCGAAATTGAATAGTTTTAACTAAGAATTCATTTGAAGATTCAAAAGCAATACCAAAATTTTAATAATATGTCAGATCTTTTATAACTTCAACCGTTGCTCTGTAGTATTTATGCCCGAGAGCTTTATGACCGGTGACATTCAAATGAATCTGCAAGTTTAAAACCAAAGACCTTTCAACCTTAGTTTCTAGGATGTGGGGAAGTTGAGAAAAGGTGCAAATTCAAGTGCCTTCCAGTTCACTCAACCATGGCTGAAAATTTTAAACTCATGCATAGGTAGCTTTCAAATGGATCAAGAGCTGCGTGAATTTAATTATATTTGCCCTTCAAGCACATGGTAAACATAACTGGAGGTGAAAATAGTTTTTCCTTGCTTACAGTTCACCGATTTGTTCTTTTCACGCTCTTGTCCCTCCTCGATACTGAAATTTTTTTTTAAAAAAATGGTAAACTTTTTTACCTGTGTTTAACAGAAAAAGAAAATAGATTTTTTAAATTCTAATTTTTCTGAGACAGTTCTATTTTTAATTTCAAAGATGATATTAAGGCTGTTTTCGGCTCATGTTAAAGAATATGACTCAAATGATGAATATTTTTCCATATATAAAAGTATTCAAACATTAATATTATATTCTTTCTTCACTATTCTGTAGAGAATCACTTATTCTTATCATACTACTCATTTTTTCTTTTATAAAATGTGTTTCGCATTTTTTCTCCTATACTATAATGCTAAATGAGCATTACAGTATAGGACAGAGGTGAAGAACCTTTACGGAGCATTTTTTCTAAAGAAATGTTTAATGAGACACAGACGTGCCTTCAAATAATTTTGATTTGTGATTATTGGGAAAATAATAAAACTAAATTCTAACAACTGAAACTCTATTTACTACGAAAAAATACATTTTTCACTGTAGAGTAATAAATGTTTTAGTTATACGTGTAATTAAAATTATAGTAACAAATGATGAAAGAAGCGTTTCTCATTCTATATTCATTTATTGCGGTGCTGAAAACACATCGGCTTAGTGTGTTTACACCTTGCCATATTCTATTCGGGACCCATGGTCGGGTTTACCACAAACATTAGTGCAACTTCTGAGTTGCAGATTAGATGACAAATATATGTATAACTTATATTAGGATTGTAAGATGTTATTTTAAGCAAAATGCATGCTTAATTGGAGTTATGGTTAAAATAGCATGATCCAGCATCTTCAAACAGTTAAATGTATCTGGAATCCGTTTTGCAAACAATGCTCTACGTACAACTGTCAAAGAACATAAAAAACACACCGCTTTGTCGCCTATGTTAATCATGCATGTTTATCTGTCCTCCAAGTTTGAAATTCTCTGTTACGCTTCCTATCTTGGACTTATTAATTTTTGCTGAACTAGCCATGTTAAAAATAATGGTTAAAAAGCGTAAATATAACACAAATAAACTTTAAAATACAATTGTGTCAACGAAATTGATTATGTTATGCGTAGACAATTTTCGCATCATTAGCAATTGTAGTCAATGCCGTAACTAAGGCAATAACATAACAAACGAGTGTGCTGCCACCTACCGCGACCAATCACTCGCGTTTGATCGCATTTTGAACTAAAATGCAAACCATTTTCATCGGTGGCGTGCCCAAAATATTGTGTCGCGCGCCTTCAACGTCACGCGTGCTATCGGTTCGCCGTCCCTGGTAAAGGAACTAAATGCCCTTTACATGTTAAATGAAGAAACTAATTATTCATGAAATATTCTGAAAGTTTAAAAACACTATACTATAAAAAATGCATGAGTTACAATGCCACAAATTTTTATAAAAATTGAAGCATTTTTTCTGACCAAGAATGAGCTCCGCGCTAAAGTCACGCTCTTGTACATATGGCAAAAACAGCCTTAAATTGTTATTTTTTTAAAAAAAAACGTGCACTAAATAGTTGAAGTTAAAAATAGAAATTTAGAAAAACTTTCAATTTCGGCTTATATTACTGACTATAAAAAACTTTTTTTTAAAAAAATGTACTTTTGCATTTACATTTTTCAAATAAACGGGATTTTCATAGTCAAATATTCTTTTTGCAAGCAAAATTTTAGCAGGATTTCTTTGGATTCTTAAAATTGTCATACCTATCAAAATTAGAAAAGAGATACTCATATATCTATCATAATTGGCTAGAGAAGAAGCATAATCTCTTGTGAAAAATCGGTTAAAACGCTCAAAAAGATGTTAATAAGATTATAAAGCCACACATCCACTGATAATATTTATGGAAAGTGTAACACGTGTAAAGAGCATTAACTAAAAGAATATCTCGAAAAAGCAAGTATACTTCATGGGATTGTAAAACTAGTAATTTAACTTTCTACTAGAACTATTGATTAAAATTGAGGAAATATGCATATTTCAAAGTGCCTACGACTATATACGAAATATATATTTAAATGTATGACTCAACTAATTACACATCGAAGAATATTTTTTATTTAGTAAGTGTCAGAACCTTTGATATTTTCACTAACCATGCAATAACTGTCAGAGCTTTTAACGTGACAAGTAACTGTATAGCTTGACATCATTACTTATTTGTTTTTGTTTACGTGTCCTGGGAATTTATCTTTCTGTCTTTTTATCTAAGGAATCATTTTTACTGCTCACGTTTTCTTCCAATAGCAGAAGTATTTCTTATTATTTCTCGTTAACGCCATGTTTGTTCAGTTAACTTATATACGTTTACCTCATAGTTATTATTTTTAATCTTGGAAAAACACCTTTTTAAATTTAGACCCTTTTTGAAAATTTGTATTCGTTTTCCTTGTTCTGAAACTGTGTGTTTTATTAACCTTTATTTTAATTTAAAATGTTGCTTGGGCTGTGCTTTATACTGGAGAATATAAATTTCGAAATTATTTACACATTTATTTCGAAAATGCACATTCATACATAGCTTAGAAAGGTAGAATAATTTGAATAATAAATGTTTTAGTATTGCAAATGTTTTAAATTTTGAAAGATATTCTTCAATATGAAATATTTTAAATATTTTAATAGGTGTAATATGTGTGTTCTTATCTGTTGATCATCAGGAGAAACTTGTTTTGTCATGAATATTGAAAAATACAAGAAGTACTAGAACTAACAAAGAAAACATGAAATATTTGGGAAAACTTAAACACATTACGTAGCATCCTTTTAGATATTTACTGTGAGAATCGTCAAGCGCAGACTCCACAACTTTGTTGGTAAATCTACCACCGAGCCACTTCTTTCAAATTTGGAAGTAGAAAATAATCCGAGAGGATTAAATATGGAAAACAGAGAGCGCGCACGTGTAATAATTCTGACTTTAAATCATTGATTCTATAGCTATCACAATATCTAAGGTAACCATTTTTCTTACAATGAAAAGGAGGAGGAAAAATTTAAGAAAAAATTACAATTTGCATATGTGAAACGTTTTATTAATTCAAATAAAAATACACTAATTACGCTTACATTCTTTTTAATTATTATTTTTAACAAGTATTTTTCCATTGAATGAATTTGTTTATTTAATTTTTTGTCAACGCATCAATTTATAATATATCGGAAAGTTCGGTCAAAAAATATCCTTCATACTGAATTTTACGGTAAGCACTGTAGCTAATATATTAACAATCAATCTAGATTTCTCACTTGTCCAAAAACCCTTACCAACTTAAAAAACTCTTTCAACTGCTGCATTAGTTCCAGGGCAGCACAACGTAAATTTAAAAAGAATAATTACATTTTCATATGGAATTTATTCATTTTTGAAATGGTTTAAGTAATTCCACCCATCTTTTATCAATTTTAGCAATTGATTTTTCATTTGTTCTAATGTATTAAAATTTAAACATACATTCAGTCTCCTTTCTACTTCAAACAGATCATTCCCATCGATTTTAATATCAGGCATTTCTTTAGATAATAACTCAACGTAATTTTCTATATCTGTCCAATTTACTTGCGGCAAAGTCAAAGAATACCATTGAAAACTGTTATTTCCTGTGATATTTGCTTCAAACCATTTTTCGACATTTTAAAAACATGTTTGGTTCATCTCTGAAAACGAAGATTAACTGATAAGTTTAAAAATATTGAAAAGGAGGAAACTTTTCGAGGAAGGACAGAGCCTATAAAAGGAGGACTGTCCTCCATAAAGGAGGATGGTTGGTCACCTTACAATATCGGATGTGGATTGTGACCTTGATGAATGCTTTCGCTAAATGTGGCCGTGTTCTATTTTTTATTTCATCACTCAAATGCTACGATTAGTTTTCATAATACATCCTGCTCATTATTTTCTTTTCTTAAGGTAATCAATGAATCCCTCGTGCAATCCGAAAAATTGATACCATTACCTAGCCAGCAGATGAAAATATCTTCGCCTTTTTTGGAACCGTTACTCCCGCTTAATGTTGTACAGTTTTGAATGTTCCTTGGTCTCAGATTTGAAGCGATAAGCCCATGCTTCATCCATGGTCATGAATCGATGAGAAAATAAGCTTTTTTGCTGTGAAACTTCGCCAAAAACTCTGTTATAACATCCTCCCTTGAGGTTGCTTTTATTCTATTCTGGCATAGTCATCTCATTTGGTCAAACACTGTGATTTTCGTCTTGTATGCTTGCAAAACCTAGATTAAACTCTGCTTCTTGATGTTTTATGATTTTAAATAAAGGGCACACACACAATAGAATTTTGCTCTTTGTTATTGATTGCATTAAGGCCTTTCAAAGGAAAGTATTGTATTACATATCGATAACCATTGTTTTCCCTGTTAACAAACTCACTATTGAGGCTTCCAGTCAAATAATAAACAACTTAATATCATTTATTAGTATTAGTCAAACTTAAGCCTTAAGAAATAGGTGTATATATTTTCTACCCTAATTGTTTTTTCAAATTACAAACTACCGCCATCTACACATCAGATAGAGCATTTCAGTAAATACCTTCGTAATCTACTCGGCTGAAAACGAGTACTGCTTCAAGGCTCCCATTAGCACAAGAAATTTAATTATACATATATATATATATATATATATATATATATATATATATATATATAACACCATTTTAACAACGTTAATATATAAGTGTTTAATTATTCTTGTCTTTTACATCAAAATTAGTTTGTATATCGTAGTTTATATTGATTTATGTAGATGAGCTAACTAACATTATAAGAATCTCACTATAAAAAAGTAAAATAAATTTTTTCATGGAAATTTAGGAAAGCTCTTAATAGTTGGAGTGAAATTTGAATAAACATCAAACGATAAATTTCATAAGAGGGTAAATGAGTGAGAGTTATATTAAATTATCCGACTACGTTCGGAACCGTGATTTTAAAAACGCGCATAAATGGATAATTTTCATGATATTTATTGTCACTTGGATTAGTATACATGTATAAAATTGTTTTAAGGACATTTTGACAAAATTAAAACTATTTAAATATAACATTTTGGGAAAATTAACTTAGAATAACCTTTTTTCAAAATGTTCTCCTTTTATAAGAAATGCTTCTAAAATAATAATATTTTGCTTATATAAAGTAAAGACTTCTCTCCAGAGAGTCTGAACTATTTTTTTTTTAAAAAATTCACAATATTTTCAGAGTTACAACCCATTGAAATAATTATCAGCGTTTTTTTCTTAAAATTTCTCCCCTCTATTGTCGTAAAGCATGGATAAACCCACTTCTAAGTTATATATTTCAAAAATTCTAGTTTAGCCTCTGTACAGAGGTCTGACTATACACAGGTAAAATATTATTATAATAGAAGCATTTTTCACAAAAGGAGAATATTTTGAAAATGGTCATTCTATGTTTATTTTTTGTCAAAATATTGTAAATAAATTTTATTGTAATTATATTCTTAAAACAACTTTATCTAGATTTTCTAATATAAGTGACACTAAATATCATAAATATTATCTATTTATACGCTTTTTCAAAATCACAGTTCCGTACGTAGTCGGATACCTTAACGTCGCAATATAGAGCATCGCCAAGACTATTGACAACGAATCTCGTAAGTTTGAAGTGACGTGGACGATACTTGAGCTGACGACCTTCTCTTCTAACTTCCACATCACGTCAATGGAATGACATTGAGCCTCGACCTATTTAACGTGCAACGGCCCCCTGTAAAAGAAGGATTCAAATCCGCGACATTCCGATAATGAGTTCTTGACCATAGCCATTAGATTACCGTAGCCACCGTAAGAAGGGGAAATATATATAACATCATTGTTTCAAAAAATATACCGTATTTATTCGAATTTAAGCAGTTCTCCCCCTAGTGTTAATACTACTGAAAATCGGTGACGAAAATCGAAGGCGGAAAAAATGTTGGGGGGTTGGGGTGGAATGCAACATCATACTCAACATCAGTTACAACAATTACTGGTTATGGTCTGCATTTAAAAGTTTTTAATGTTGGTAAATTAAATTATTTATTCACTTGTTATTAGTTTTAATTTAATCTTTTTAAATTTCATAAATATCATATAGCAATAAATTTTATTTCATATTTCTTTATTGTTTTCGCAAAAAGCAAGCGCGTTTATAGTTTGGAGTACGGCTTAGAATAAATGGCGGCTTAAATTCGAATAAACACGACACATTCAATTTAAAAAAGTATGTTTGAATAAAACTTTTATTTTATGGATTTTTTTTATCATTTTGTTAAAACACTACTGAGAGAGTTAAAATTTAATTAAGAAATATAATTAGTTCAATAATCCAAGCATTATACTTCACAACAGAAAAGAGAAAGATAAAATTAATAAAACACTTTTAGAAAATGTTCAAGTGTAATGTATTAATTAATCAGAAAAAATTTAATTTAATAATATATGAAGTTAATATGTAAAATTAGTTTTTTTGGAAAACACTTTTCTTTTATTAATATCCTTACAGATTATTATTTATAATAGGCAGAGAGCAAATCATCTTCGTCTTTTTAATTATGCATAACTTTATCAAAAATTTAAAAAAAATTAAATTTTCCTAGGATTTTCTTATTAGTCTGGACTTTTTTTAAATCAATTTTGAATGATAAATGCATGCGTAAGTTAAAAAAAGACAGGTTGAATAAAATTTCAAAAATAGGTAAACTATAAATTCTTCTTTTATCTTGTACTATCCATGTTGTTAAATAGAATTGATTTCCTAAATAGATAAAAAAGTTAAACTCTTAAATCATTGAACTTCATTTTATTAATTTCTTTAGAAAAATAGATTTTTTCCCAAACTTTTTGATGAAAACTATTACATTTTCTGTAATTTTCTAGTTCAAAGTTTTGAATTCTGCTTTGGAAAAAGATTGAGGAGTTACGTTGAAAGATTGTAACGTACTCTAGAGAAAGTAAGTACTAAGTTTATACAAATAGCTCAAAAATACAAAAAATGTATAAAAAAACACGAATTTTTGGCGAGATACTTTTCAACGATTTTCTTCTGCATTGAATTATTCAGATAATGATATTAAAATAGTATTTTTAAATGTATTCATATTGGAACATTAGTATACCCTTTTTTACTTAAAAAATGTTTGAAACAATATAGTTTATAAGGGTTAATAATTAACGTCTGTGTGGTTGATTTTCCAATATATTTTACAACTTATAAAATGAAAAAAATCTAATATTTGCCAAATTATAAAAAAAAGTAATTTGAAATGAACCAAAAATATAACCTGTCAGCAACTGAAATCTTACAAGCTATAATAGATTAACATATGAACTTAGATACATTTGTTTAATTAAATAATTCTAGAAAATTATTCTTTTGCTAGTGTTATATGATTTTGCTTGCTGGTTCATGTGATAAACTGAGTCTTCAGAATTTTTAAAATTAATCTCGATGTCTGCAAAGCATGTATATTTGAACCTGGCATCGAATCCTTAAATCTATTATGTGTGTGAATACATAAAATACATTACATTTTTATAACTACAGAGGTCACGTATGTAATGCATCAAATTTGTGAATTTTTTTAAAATGGTTCCTCTAATGATTGAAATTTTATGTTCTTATGAACATTCTTTAATGAAGTGTTTTTAATTCCCCAGTGATCTTTTTTTTCCTATTGTTAAAACACTTATACATTTTACGTATTTTTCTACAATTTTCTTTACTTTTTTTAAATTTGCAAAAGTTTTTTCCTTCCTGCAATGTAGCTTATAACAATTAAAAAAAGGTCCATGCACTTTTTAATACGAAACTGTATCACACAAATAAGGACACATATTAAAAATCAAACCACAGCAGTTTTAATGATAATAGTGTTTTGTAATATTAAAACACTATTATCATTTTCCTCCTTTTTTTGACACTTTTCTTTACTTCTTAAAGTTTGCAAAAATTTTACCTGCGATATAAATTACAATTTTTGTAAAAAAAAAGTTTATATATTCTTTAAAAATAAAATACCAAACCATGATATCACAATCATATTGTACTAACTTTTATTGGGTGTTCTTAAGTATATTACAAACATCAAAATCATTCCATAGGTCGAGATCGAAGTGTATTTTACATTTGTTATACCCGTTCAAGACCATATAAAAGTAACTAACAAACACTTTGTGCAATACCATTCAAAAAATTCAAATATATATAATTATTTAAAAACGACCCAGTGGACGAGTGGTAGCGTATCACGCTTCCACACCACGAGTCCAGGGTTCTATCCTCAAGCTAAGCAAGGTCAATTCAGCCTTTCATCCCTCCTTCGGTGGATCGATAAACGAGTACCACGCTTGCTTGAGGACAAAAACACTAGGAGTCTAGCTTCAGACTAACCACTTGATTGGAACATCTGCTGTTGCACCTGAGAGTCTAATGGACGTACTCTTAGATGGGCACAGTAGGCCTTGACCCTCATGAGCTGTTGTGCCATTGAGTTTCAGTTTGAGAGTTATTTAATGTATCATAAAGATTTATTGCACTTCTCCATTTCAAATAAATACTTAACAGCTCAGAATATTGCATTTTATCTCGAATAACTGGAAGATTTTCTCCCCTGTGACAAAAATATCCCAGCTATACGAGATAAATCTTGAAATGTAGAATTTCTGTTGACATTTTCGCAAAGCAACATCCACTTTCTAAGAAAAAATATTGCGATTGAGAAATAAATTAAAGGAAATAGAAGGAGACAAAGAATATTCATGTTAGATATTGTTTCGTAATATTTTTTAAGGGAAGTTCTTAGTTCGAATTGCATTCTTCTCATTGTAATTCATACGATAGGCGTAAAACTAGGATATTATTCAAAATAAAACTTGAGAGTAATGTTATTGACATTTGATGGAAATAGGTAAATATTTTCCATGCATATTTCATACATGGAAGGAGTTTTGTTACGTAATATAGTTACACATATTACACACATGTTTAAAATAAAGAATGAGAAGAGAAATAAAATTATGGTTTTAATTGACTTTAATAATTAACTATCTATTACGTTCAATAAAATATTCTTCAAATATTATTCAATTTGATTAGAAAAACGAAATTTCCATAATTTCATTATTGTTAAGGTAAAAAGTTAGCTGTAAGTGTTTTGGATGTTTATTAGGAATTTATCTTTTTTTCTTAGATTATTCTAAAAGAAAGGATTCTAGAAGCTACAAGTGAAGATATCAACATCTGATAGTTTCTACAATTGCAAGTTGAAGTGCAATTTGCGCAACATATTTTTATGTGATTTTGGCAGAATACATGTACTAGAGAGAGTAATTCCAAGCTATACTGTTCATCGGTGTGCATCCTTACTCGGATACGATCCTCACACTGTTGGAATTAAAATTATAATTCCTTCGTTAAGAGTTATTACTGAATTATTCGCCGAAAAAAACTAGGAATTTCAAACTATGTGCCAACTGGGAACAGGGGTAAGAGTGCATTATTATATCATGTCCGTCATCCTTGTCTAGTCCTAAGTCTACACCATACAACCAACATTACTCATTTAGTCGAAAGGCGTCAGTCGGCCACCGAGATAGTTTGCGCCTTGGTTCGAGATATAAGTCACACATTTATTTGTAATGAGTAACCGTCTGTTGGAGTATTTGACAATGTATGCTAAATACATTAAAGAGTCGCAAGTGGGGCCTACTTTTGCATGGGAGCCCAGGGCTTCATGAAGTTCTCAGGCGTCATTGATGGCCAGTTGGTGGAATACCACTTTTCAGTTAATTCGTCCTCCTACATTCCACGATGCCGTATTTGCAACATTTTGGCTTGATTTCATTCAATATCAGCACCGATTTACCGGAAGGATAATCCACAAATTTTATTAGCCAGAACTCTTTGTTTTCTATTTTCAGAAATGTGTTCATCTGACTTAAGTGTTTTTCGAACGTTTCCTATTAAAGCTGTTCATGTAAAAATAGTGGGAAAACAGTCTAGTATTTAAAAACAGTCTTATCTGCTTTCCTTTATATAAACTAGCTTTTGTAGACACGCATGTGTGCTGCTATGATAGTTGCATATCGTCGGCCTAATTATCAGATTGCGTAACTCCACCGGTGCAACTGATTTGATATAGGAGTGCAACGCGCCAAGCGCTTTTTGGCGCGATTCCTTAATACTTTTGTTTTGTCTATGTCATGCCTCAGTGCGCACTCCGCTTTTAATTTATTCCTCGATCAGTATAATAATAATTTTTTTTATTTCATAATAAAACTAGATTTCGATGGGAGAGGTGGTGGCAAGATTTTAACATAAAATAAATACAACAGAAAGTAATATTAATGTATTACACTTCCAGTTATAAATTATTTACACTATTTTAAGCGTTCATTGCACAAAATTTGTAACAATGTGTTACTTTTGCTGAGCAGAGATCCCCCGCGAAAAAAAACCAAAACAAAAAACTAATACGTTATCCCCATGGCAACCACATTATCGCACGATAAAAATATCAAAGTAAACCATATTGTTATATTATCGCCTATCTTGGCGAACATAAACAACTTGGTATCTAGCCCTATTGCATCAAATTAGCATCCCAGATGGAGTTACGCAGTCTGATAATTAGACCGATGATATTTCAATTCTACGCATAAATCTCACGTTAATTGGATGTTTTCTAGATGGTGTTGTTTTTGAAAAGTACTTCTGTGTTATTTTCGAAAGAACTACGATTCAATCCGAAGCTCAAAAAACTATTAGAATTAATATTTCTCTTCATCATACTCTTTGAAATGGTAAACATTAATGGATATATATTACGGAACGGACTTAGTTTTTTCTCATACACAGATTTGATTATATTTTTCAACATGATATTCGTACAACCAATCAGTTATATTAAATAAAGATCATTCATTAAATTCTCAACCAGTATATTTGCAAAAGTATAACGTGCTTTATTAATACTTTAAATTAATCCTTTCGTAGGTTCAAAAGACCATTTTATTACTGGGAGGATGTCAAGGTAAAATATTGTAAGTGTAAAACAATTGCCCTAATAAATCGAAAAGTGTTGTGAGGAAATCTTATTAAGTTACTTCTACACGCGTATAACGAAAAAGTACTTGTCACACTTTCTTTTTATAATCTCGAGGGAAATTATTTATAAATATAAGTTATCTTTATATGATATAACATCTTCATAACTTACATTAACTAAATAGTAAATTTACATTGCTTTTTCTCAGATAAAAATTTCGATTTTCTGCGATGCATATTTGATTGCATAAGAGCTATAGATATCTATAAAGAACAAAGTGGCTCTGATAAACAACTTAATTTAATACAATGGGGGAATTTTCGTATTTGAGATTAAAATTCTCTGAAATAATTTCGGCTATAATTAAATCTTTTTCAATTTTATATAAAAAGGTAACAAAAGAAATTTAGGATAATATAATTGTTGCTTACTAAAGGTAGAATGTTTTACAAAATTTACAATATAAGTAATTTAATTTGAATATATCATTATTTCTATTCGCATTTCTCACAGAAAGTTTTATTTATGTACATCAAAGAAGATCTTTGAACGTAAAATACTTTTTTGTACCTTTTATGGCAATCCCAGCTTTAAGAATAAAAATCAATAAGAATCTATTCTAAATTCAAAGCAAATATAAATCCTTAGTCAAGAAGAAGTAAATAGAATCTTTAAAGTTCTGAAAAAAGAACATAATCTTCCAGAACTTTTTCCTTTTAGCTTTAAAAAATAGTTTCCAAATAAAACACTTGACTGAAAAAGAAAGCTACTTTATTTCTTGTAGTAACTCATTTGTCCATTTGTTTATTCTAAAAATGATCTTAAAAGCAAATTTCAGAAAATAAATTTAAAATAACACCCAAATTATCATTTTAGTATTTTTTAATATTGATTCTATGTCAAAATAAATAATTTTTAATCATTTTAAAATGCATGCATGTGCACACACATATATATTTATATATGTATAAATACAAAGCACAGAGAGAGAGAGACAAAGGAAGAGAGTTTCTTTCTTTTATTAAAAGATTTAAAAGGACGCACATGAAGAAGATAAAACATGCACATAGTTTAAGAATTGGGCAAATGTACAATTACTACCTATGACCTATTGCCGTCTATCCCATTTCAACATAGATAAGAATCACAAGTTTTAGAGTGAAAAAATATATCGGGTTGTAGCTTTTGCATTATGATATGGTGAAAAAACTTTCAGGCTGAAGGAATTATTCAAAGCAAGAAACAGAAAATAGTAGGGGAAAAGTCAGTAGTAAGTAAGGATCGAGAATATGGGTAAAAACATATCAACAAACCCTATTATTTCTATATGACAACTGCAGTACATTTCATGTTGTCATGATGAAAAATATTACCGTATCGATTGACGATGAAAGGCATTTTTGCGATAAAGGTAGAACCAATACAAATGAAGACAGCAGAAGATTACATGCTTTCATCTCTTGTCGCAGTTCAAGTCAATGATGATTCGTTTTTGTACAGTGAAAGCAAGAATTACAGGGGCTGATCCTATTGACTTGCAGTAAGCTGATGTGGAACCCAACGATCCAACTTTTTTGTAAAACCCAACATTCTAAAAGTTTGAGTGTTGTCCGTTGAATGTTGACACTTCAGCTGATTCTGGTATAATTAAATTCGGGGTTTCTTTTAATGGTTTCATCAAAAGACTCAATTTGATGGCTTCTGCCCCTTCTCTGAAAATCCGATTCCATTGACATGTGTTGTCATTTTCTTGAATTTGGCGTAATACTACGGCATGTTTGGCCTTTGTCACATTTTTACAGCAAACAATGCCCTACTTGATCTTTACCATTCGCTAACTTATTACACCATCTCAGATGATTTTTCAATTATTGCACAATCAGAAATATTGCGAGTTTGTATGTATGCTAAGTCATCACACAATCGGTGGAACTGAAAATTTTGAATTTCTAAACGGGCATACCACATTTCAACCTCCACATATCTGACAAATAGTGTTAACTTTTGGAAATAAAATTTTCATTTAGATTTTGCTTCAAGATGGTATGTATACTTTTTTTTTTCAAATTAGTTTCATAACAGGGATTACTTGACTATTACATATTCATCCAAAATGGTTCTTTTAATTTTCTTTCGTGTATATTTACTATAGGTCTAGTGTTTATTATCTAGATATAAAATTTTGAATAATAGTAACGCTTTTCTTTCATACTCAAATGTGAAATATATAAATATATCTCATTCACACATTTGCTCTACGCTTCCTTATTCCAATTTTTGTATATATTATCCTTCATTGTAAATAAATTTTACTTGGTGTCAATAAATGAAGATTACATAATAATCGTAGGAAATAAGAACACAAGAAAATTTGAATTTCTATCTAATCGTAACAGCTTTATAACTGAAAATTCAATTTTTTGATGATTTTTTTTATATTTGTAGTCAATTTTCTACTTTTTTCTTATTTAGAATTAACTTACAGCAAATATTATTACTTAGTGTTTTGTTATTTCTTGAAAATTCGCTGAAATATATATAAAGAAACTTTACTACTCTATTTTTATCTATTATATATATTTACTGGAATATTTTCTTCTAAGTCATGAATGAATGAGTGAATATTAACGTCGCGCAGTTCATTTACATTAACGTTTTGTCTCTTCTTTTGAGAAAAATATAGTTAAATTTGTTTTTAAAAATGAAAATAGTTTTCTTTTTAAATCATCAGAAGTTAGCATTGAGGCCAAATCAATTACATACAAAATGATATTTGACAAGAATTCTTTATAATATTTATACAATTAGCATAATTTGTATTGACAGTATAATTTTGTTAATGTTGATGTTAATAAATTATATTAAAAATTGCAGGTTACCCAAACTTAAGTTTTTCCAGGATTACCTTTTTTAGATTACGATTGAAGAGTACTCCAGAATGTTACTTACATTTTTCACATAAAATGATGAAACCAACATACAAGTTGCATAATTTTAAAAACTAATCCCCAAATTTTAAATAATAATTTTTCTCAATACTGCAACTGTAATTAATATAGAGTTTTCAAAAAGCAATTTATTTAAAATTTATCCAAATGATTTAGCGAAAAGTTTAGAGCAAATTTGAAAAAAAATATACTTTTTCTTAATAAAAACGAACTAATATAATTCATTTAATTTAAAGTTACTTAAAAGATTAAATAATATTTTTAAAATAACAGAAATAAAGTTATTTAATTCTAAATTTAAAAAGCAGTGCCTTTAAAAAAAACAGCAATTTTTTTTGCGATTTACATATTACATTTTGACAATTGATAATGAATTTTGAAAATGAGATTTTTAATTTTGAAAGAATAGTATTTTCTTTCAGAATCATTGCTTCAATGTATTTCCTAATTTCTCAACAGAATCATTTTTACTTAATACCAGGTATACCATTATGCAATGAAATTTTGTAATTTTGCACACAAAAGGCGGTCATTTGTTCACAAAACTTTATTAATTTTTGTAAAATTCCAAAAAATATTTTTAATGATTTTTTTTTCAATTAACTTCTTTCAATAAAATGTGAACAATAGGTAATAGCATAACTAGTCTTTATTCCCCGTGAATAACAAATATTATACAAGTAAAAATTTTTCAGCACATTTTGAAACACAGTCAATGATGTAATACTTTATGTTGATTTTGCATTGTTTACTTTGGAGTTTGAAAGTAATTTAATATTTCATTACATAATAAAGTTGTCTAAAAAAGTAATACTTTATAAGACGATAAGCCATAGTATTTTATTTGTCATCGTACTTAAGAAAAATTGCATTAGTAATTCCGAATGATTTAACACGAATTTCTTTTTTAAATACACTTTTATTTTATTGAAAAAAATATTGAAGACTTTTCTACAATCTCTTTGTATACGTTCATCATGCTTTTGTCTTACTCTTAAATTTAATTTTACTTGTGCCCTCTATATCTGAAGTATTTCTTAGTCAAATATTTACTTGTATCGAAGAAATAAAAATAAAAATCATGATCTATAAATTAAAACTCTTAAGTAAATTTCCAATATAGATATTAAGACAGGAGCTATTTCGTTTCTTTTTTCTATATACGTGTATTAATTTTTTTTAGACAAAAACAAAAAATTCAGAATTTATACAGAAACAATTGTCGCATTTCTCTAATTTGATTTTTAAAATTGTTTCTAAAATTGTCTAGAATAGCTTTGAGAAATAATCCTTTTGGGTTTTTTTTTTCAACTAAAGTCTTTGATCAGAAATTTGTTACTTATAAAAAAAGGAGAATCAAATTTAATTAAATTATGTCTTAGGTTTGATCCAAGTTGATCATTTTCATAGGAGGCAGTTCGGAATTTATAGAGTAAATTTTATGTTAATATTACTTACCATCCTGAAAAATAATATTTTGTTTGAAAGTAAAAGTTTTTTATAATCTAGAAAATATTTTTAAGGAGGTAAAAATGAAAACAATCTCTTTGCTTCTATCTCTCTTTTTCAAATTATTAAAAAAAAGTAAGTATTTATTCCTTAATATATTTACTACTGCATTTACTTGTAGTTTTAAATAATGTTATCAGTGTTATATTTGTTTCTCAATCGATTTAAAATGGCTAAGGTCGGAGACTTGAACAAAATATAAATTATTATTAGAAATTAGGGAAATTTCCCAGAGAATTTTAAAGTTTATCTTCAAGCATGACTGGGGAGCTGACTTTGTCTGTTTTGGAAATATTTATATCGCAGTTATTAAACATATTTTGGCGTATGGATTTCAAGTATGTAACTGCGCTTCTAATACCTTTTTACAGCGACTCGAAAGAGACCAGTAAGTGCAAATTGTCTTGTTTTTAGTTTTCGAAATAACTGTCCTAACGGCACAGTACTTCATAACGATGGCATACAATCACGTGGAATCAGAAAGTGTTTTAGGTCTGGCAAAATACTTTAATAGATTCTATAGTTTGGGGACAAAGTCGAATTTCAGCCTTTTCAGAGATTGATGCAATAATCGAAAACTAAAGTCCATTAAGTCTTGTAATTTAAAACCACATGAGATCTAATTTGTGAAACAACAGCATTTAACACCATACACTGATCCATCAGTAGGTCTCTCTCTCTACCAAGAATGTACTTCTTCAAGAATTTTCCATTCAAAGGTACAAGAAATCGGATCATCCAAAATACTCAATGCAACTAGCTCTTGAAACAGTTAGTGATATCTCTATGGATGTTCAAATGTACAAAGATGGAAGCAATGGCTATATGGATTATTCATGCCATAGAATATACATATACAAATCACGTAGATATTCTTTATAATTTCTTGAAGGGAATACAACACGTTGCTCTGTTTTTAGTCATGAGATAATCGCCATAAATGTGAGTTTGAACTTAGTTATACATCTGTGGGAATAGATTCGAACCGGGCACCTTCTGTTCCGAACGCCAGTACTTTCTCGATCACGCCAAAACGATCGTCTTCGCGTGATGTCTAAGTACTGGTTTTTATTTAGATACCGCTACATTACTCTCCCACCAGTGAGATGGATAGGTGAACGATTTTTTTTCTGTTCGTTTGTTACACGGAGAGCCGATGTTTATTTATTTATTTTATTCTTTCTCTCATTATTTTATTTATTTATTATTTATTTTTCTTGCGGTAGATGGCACCACGGCGGTTCAGAAAGTTGCGTTTTCTTACTCCAGTACAGGGTCACCAATGTGGGAATAGATTCGAACCGGGTACCTTCCGTTCTGAACGCCAGTACTTTATCGATCACGCCAAAACGATCGTCTTCGCGTGATGTCTAAGTACTGGTTTTTATTTAGATACCGCTACATATCACTTCTTGACAAGCACTAAATCTGGAATTTTTTGTGACAACCAATGATCCAACTAACATTTATCTAATAGGCTCTCTGAGGAGGAGAGGAATACCTCTTTTGTATAAATTGAAGCTGTTGTCTTTGTCCCGAGAGATTCATCTACTGTCAGAGGTCTTCAATCTGGATTACGCTGAACCCTAGAGTTCTAAGAGCGTTGATATGGATCCCGCAAGTTGTCACTATCTGCTTAATCAAGGTACCAAAATTTTAGTGAAATTTTTGAAATTCATAAAATATTTAGTTCTTTAAAGCTTGTAAAAATAAATATAAATAAATATTTTATATGGATAAAAAATAAAATCTTAAATGTCATAAAAGTCAGGTATTGTATTTTTAGTATGAATGGATAAATCAGAAGGCTTCCCGATGGAAGGAAAGGAACAACTTATCGACATAGAAACAGATACAGCCCTTGAATTTTAAGTTGCAAATTTACAGAATACGTATGCTTTTCTCAAACAGCAAGTAAATTTAATAGTTTGTGTAAAAAATACTAACCCAGTGCTTCTCAAACTTTCAATACTCGCGACCCAATATGCAGTCATCATTTTCATCGCGCCCCCCTCAATGCAATAACATTGTATTGAATTCAATATCATATACTCTGACATTAAAGCTACAGTCCGACTTTCACCTCTTATGTGCCACCGACGTATATAAACGTCTCGCTCAGCCAAAGCATTAATCTTCTGGACGTATATATACGTCTTTCCGATGTACGATCTTTTCTGTGCACTGCTATCCATAAAATTAATCCTAAGGCTTTGGAACACAATAAAAGGACCTTGACAGTCTTTGCAAAGGATTTACTTATTTCAGAGGACTTCGCTTATTTATTCCTTTTCTCCTGCACCGAAAAAAACATCCAAATACGCGCGTCTACATGGGAAACCGTGGCATTGGGGATCAAACCGCGTAACTTTTAAACGACAGTTAAGGAATTAATTATAAACTGTGCAAATGATCAAGATAAGTGTTAATACAAGCCCATGGGGGGTCACTGATAATTATCAAACTTGTTCTTAACTTAGTATTGTTAAATTAATAATAAAATACATTGTACAGTACAGATAATTTTTTATAAGTGTATTATATCAGTGTAAATGTGCTTTTCATATTTTATTATGTCAAAGTACTTTGCTTGCTTACTTTCAGTAAATTAATATGTTTTGAATATATATAATCTTTAGTTTTCAACTTTTCAATTTGCTCGCGCCCCCCTTGTAGAGTAATCACGCCCCTCAAGGGGGGCATGCCCCACAGTTTGAGAAACGCTGTACTAACCCATATTCCAGTTATTAAATATAATGCAACAATACATGACACTTGGAACACGAATTAATGAAAAAAATTAGATTAATATGTTAAAATTTTTTAATAAAATGACAATATTTTTTGTTGTTGCTTAAAGTACCTATAACAGGTGTTGATCTACTTTAAATATTGTTTTAAGATATATTCTTCTAAAAGGATATTTTTTGGATGGAGTTCTCCGGAAACATCTTATAATTTCTAGGGTTCATTGAGTCGACAAAGTTTGAAGACCCCTGATCCACGGTGGATTCATTTGTAGACATCGCAGACAAGGACAATGCAGATACATTAGCTGAAAGAACATACGTGAGTCATAAGTTCTCCTACGCCATTTGACTTTTTTGGAATTGTATTTCAAAATAAAGTTAAAAGTACAGCCACTTGGACCTTAGCAGTGTAGCAAGCAGATTCATTTATTCTATCAGGCAGAAGTAAATCATTTTGAGTCGCTTTTTCATTGGACATCTTTGGTTTTTGACTTACTCATACGCAACCACATCTCTTTCAACGTATACCAAGGAAATCATTAATCAAGCCTTCCTTGATCCTATCCTCAATTCTGTGTTCGGAATCTTAAGATAAAATCTTATTTCCAATCCATTAATGGGCATGTATACAGTGGTGTTTAAAATTAAGAGAATTTTTAAATTTGGTCGTTTATCTCTAGAACTATTGGAAAGATTTTAATGGAATTTGGTAATATGCAGGGCTGATATAATGCAAGAAAAAAAATAACTGTCAACATCTAAAATACACACAAATAATTGTGAGTAATATTCATCGAAGTCGGAAGATATAAAACCGTAATTCCGGAATATAACCAAACAAAAAAATTAATAGGGGATAATAGTCTCCTCTTCCAGATAAACAGGCCTCACACCATGATTTTATACTGGAAAACTGAGGATTTATGAGTTTCTGAGGCAATTTATCCCAGTCGTTCAAAAGCTCTATTTTCAGGCCTTGTATGGTTCTCGGAGAGGAGTAGCGAGTTGCATTTGATCTCTCCAGAACGTTCCAGACATGCTCTATATCAAAGGTGTCAAACTCAAAAGCTAACTTGGGTCAAAAAACAAGGTTTTACTTTAGGTGGGTCGCAAAAAATAAATATTCATAGAAATATGAGTTTATTTCGAATAATACATTATAACTTATATAAAAGAACAAGAAAAATTTAATGTTTACATCCCGACACTTGACATCTATCTCCTCTTTTCCACTATCTTTCCTATTTCAAGATAATTTAATTTTTTTTTACATTGTTATAAGCTGCAAAAATGTTCACCGTGGGCCACATGCGAGTCGTGCCCCTGTTCTATATGGATGAGATCTGGGGGTGTTGCTGGCTAATCCACACATTCGGCGGATATCCTCACTTTCCAGAAATTGATCGATCAATAAAATAAAATCAAGGCCAACTACACCCCTGAAAAGGCAAACATAGGGTTCCATGTCCTCATCCTTATACCTCACAGCTGCCTCTTGAAAAGACATTGTACGTGTGTGGCCATCCAAAGTGATGCCTGCCTAAAACATCAAGCCTTCGCTATTGTAATAGTTCATTTCTTGGAAATAGGTAGAGGGACCCTGGTCCTCCCCATATGAAAGTATGACGAGAATATATTTGAGAGAACTAGGGAATCGCTACTTGCTTTCCAATATCCAAGAAATCGACATTACATTAGGGGACCATGCCTCCTATTAAACGATTAGTTTGGTAAATTCCGCAATTGCTGTTTCATACTTTCCGACTTCGATGAGTGTTACGCACGATCATGCATGTTTATTGTAACTGTTAAATGGTTATTTTTTTCATTATATTAGCCCTATATTCATACCAAATTTCATTGAAGTCTGTTCAGTAGTTCCAGAGGTAAACGACAAAATCTAAAAATTCTCTTGAACACCTATGTATGTATAATACATTGAAAATTCTATTCACAATACCACTCAGATACACATTTTTTAAATACTATTGGAAATTCAATACATTATATATATATTTTTTGGTTTGAACTATTTGCATTTTATGTTTAAAATTTGAACATTTTAAAGTATTTCTATAAGGAATGTGTATATTTTTTTTCATGGATTATACTTTTAAAAGTAATATGTTTAGATTTATTGTTTTAAAATAAGTGACGAAGGGGAAGCACAAAAATAAAAAGCATTGCTGGCTAACAAAAAAAAAAGGTTTTTTTTGAGTAATGTTATACAACAACAATTTGTATGGTCATCTAGTTTTACTCCTATCATACAAATTTATATCGATATTCAAACCGTTATATACATTCTCTTTCTTTAATCCTACATCCCACGATAAAATATGAATATTTTGTTTCTTTCTATTTCATTTCAATAAATTCTGTAGCATTTCTTGATGGAACATAGATGTTTCTTTAACAAAATGTCGTAAAATATTTTTGTTTTTCAGAAATATATTTTAGCACAGAATATTTAGAATAGAAGAAGATGGTTTCCCCCATACTTCCGGAATTTCTTAGAATAAAAGTACAGAAAGATTCGGATAAGTTTGTAACTAAATTTTATATAAGAGGTAGCATTTTAAAGCAATTTAGTAAAGAAATAATAATTATTATTAGGTAACAAAAAATATGAGTTTAATTTGAATTACATTGAATATAAGTCCTGCTATATATAATAAGTACTATCATGACCAGGGGGGAGCAGATTTTTCCAGGGTACGGGCGACTTCTAATTTTTTCAAGGTGTTGCGATCTATTCAGTGGCGTAGGTATGGTGAGCTAAGAATAAGTTCTACAATATTTATTATAAATTAAAAATAAATACGAGGAATATGTAAGTACCTCAGTGCTTCTCAAAGTTGTAACACTCTCGACCCAATATTCAATCATTATTTCCATCGCGCCCCCCAAACAATAACAATGTACTGAATTCAATAATACTATACTTTGACGCTAAAACTACGATACGACATTAACCTCTTCATATAAACGTCTCGTTAAGCCAAAGGCTTTACTTTTCCAGATGTATATATACGTCTTTCCGAAGTACGATTTTTTCTGTGCACTGCTATCCGTAAAATTATTCCAAGACTTTGGAATGCAATAAAAGGACCTTGACTTTGTTTGCGAATTATTTACTTGTTCCAGATTATTTTTGCTCCTTTATTCCTCCCCCTCCCCCAATACATCCCATATGTGTGCCTACGTGGAAAACGGTTGGCACTGGGAAGCGAATTGAGAAACTTGTGGTCGCCAGTCAAGGTTTAATTATAAATCGTACAAAAATTACGAAAATAAGTGTTAAATTTTTTTTTGATATAAATTATATATATGACAAACCCATGGGGTCACTGGTAATTAATACACTTGTTTTTAACTTAAAATTGTTTAATTAATTATAAAATAAAGGGTGTTTTTTTAGAGGTATAGAACTTTAAATTGCAATAAAACAACGATGTATTATTCGATTGACATGAATTTCTTTTTATTCGAAAGATAATCGTGTGGCATTACATTTTAAATATGATTTCTGGCATAGGACTGCCACGGCGGGCTCGGATGTAGTCCAATCTGGACGTCCAATTTTCGATGACTTTTTTCAACATTTGTGGCCGTATATCGGCAATAACACGGCGAATGTTGTCTTCCAAATGGTCAAGCGTTTGTGGCTTATCCGCATAGACAAATGACTTTGCATAGCCCCACAGAAAATAGTCTAGCGGTGTTAAATCACAAAATCCTGGAGGCCAATTCACAGGTCCAAAACGTGAAATTAGGCTTTCACCAAACGTATCTTTCAATAAATCGATTGTGGCACGAGCTGTGTGACATGTTGCGCCGTCTTGTTGGAACCACAGCTCCTGGACATCATGATTGTTCAATTCAGGAATGAAAAAGTTAGTAATCATGGCTCTATATCGATCACCATTGAGAGTAACGTTGTGGTCTTCATCGTTTTTGAAGAAGTACGGACCAATGATTCCCCCAGCCCATAAAGCGCACCAAACAGTCAGTTTTTCTGGATGTAACGGTGTTTCGACATACACTTGTGGATTAGCTTCCCTCCAAATGCGGCAGTTTTGTTTGTTGACGTAGCCATTCAAACAGAAGTGCGCTTCATCGCTAAACCAAATTCGCTTATGAAAATCGGAAAACAACGGCAATCTCGTTTTGGGCCCATTCGACGAATCTACGCCTTGCTTGATGATCATTTTGATGAATTGCCAAACCAAACTGAGAATAAATCACTTGACAGCTGTTAAATCGGTCGCCATATTGGAAAGTAATGCCAACTTAAACTTCTATACCTGGAAAAAAACACTCTTTATATTGAGTAGTACTGATATATTTATAAGTGTAATACACTGGTGTGCAAAAATTAAGGACGAAGTTGAAAAATTAGCATATCAGCTGAACGAAGAGGCAGAGCGGACAGAAAGACTAATCAGGAGATTAAGTAAGGTGATGTACGGTAGCACATGCGTAGATATGCAGATAGACGTAATGGGGGAGTGTCTGAGTAGTATAAAGCATGTTGTCGGTGTAAGATCAGTATTTCTGGCAAAGAGATTGACCGCCGTATAGCAGTTAAAATCACACCGAGTTGCTGCCTCAGCGAGAAATGGCGAATAATCAAACTGTTAGACGACATCTGGATGCTTTTACCCGAGGTCGAATCATTGGGCAGTTGGAGGAAGGCCGCAGTGTGACAAGTGTAGCTGCAGAGTTCGGAATTGCTCACAGCATCGTTTCACGACTTTGGAGACAATTTCAAACTACAGGAACAGCTATCCGGGGGTTCAGTAGTGGTCGTCCACGAGGAACCACACCCGCAGATGACCGGTACATTGTCTTACAGGCCAGAAGAAACAGGCGGCAGACAGCGGGAGACGACCGATATCGCGATAGGCGACTGGACGACCGATATCGCGTTTTACCGTGGCCAGAAGACTGCACGGTGGTGGTCTGTTTGCACGACGCCCTGTACAGTGTGTACCTTTAACACCTGCCCATCGGAGAAGGCGTTCTCTGTGGTGCCGGGAACACCGGAATTAAGAGACAATGAATGGGGACGAGTACTCTTTACAGATGAGAGCAGATTCAGTTTGAGTAGCGATTCTCATCGCATACTCATCTGGAGAGAGCGGGGAAGCCGCAATCATCCCTCGAACATCATTGAAAGGGACAGGTATGGAGGTCTCGGTGTTCTCGTTTGGGGAGGCATCATGCTTGGTAGTCGTACAGACCTTCACATCTTCGACGCAGGTTCAGTCAACGGGACCCGTTATTGTAACGAGATTCTTCTTCCATATGTGCGTCTTTTTAGAGGCGCTATGGGTCTGCAGTTCCTTTTCATTGACGACAATGCACCATGTCATCGCACAGTAGCTGCCGAACAGCTCTTAGAGAGTGAGGGATATTGAACGTATGGATTGGCCGGCACGATCTCCGGATCTCAATCCCATCGAGCATGTATGGGCTAGGCAGACACTTGGCAGCTCGTACCTTACCACCAGTAACGATTCGGGAGCTTCAATTGGCGCTGCAAGACGAATGGGCATCAATTCCTCAACAACTCATTGACACCCTCATTCTCAGCATGGGCAGTCGCTGTGAAACCTGCCTAGCAGTCAGGGGAGATCATATCCCCTACTAAAGACCGGATGTTTCTTGCTGGACACCCATCACAGGGATGTTTCGGCCTTCAGTCGCATTGCGCTCCATGCTACTTTTTCAATCAAGCTTCTTTTTATCCCTCTGATTTCTCTTTTAGTAAGTGATGGTTACATTACACATGTCCTTACGTATTGGGGATCTTACGGTATTAAATGTGTTGATTTGGAAAGCTTTTGTACAAAGTTTTATTGAAAAAACCGTCTCGTCCTTAATTTTTACACACCAGTGTATATCAGTGTAAACTTGTATTTTATTTTTTATTATGTCAGAATGTATTTTGTTTGTTTACCTGCAGTAAATTGATAATTTTTTAAAAAATATTTTGTTCTCGACATTTTAATAGGCTCGCCCCCTCCCTTTTGCAGAGTTGTCACGCCCCCCAAGGGGGCGAGCCCCATAGTTTGAGAAACACTGACATACCTACATACCTAAAATAAAAAAACTCATCTTTTTAAAATTGCATTTAAATCAAAACGCAACATATAAACATAATAAATATAGCCATATATATAATAATATCAAATGATGCATTTATTATCAAAAAATTCAAAATACATAAAAAAATATAAAATATTTATCTGAAGTTAGTTCTTGTTGTTATAGTCAGTAGAAGCCTTCACCTGCATAATACTGTCAGCCATTCTTAAATGTTTCGGTGTATATTTACAAATTGCTAATCTTCAGGTGGTCACTCCAACATGTCTTGGTGGTCGATCGCGATCGACTTAAGGCCCACCTTTTATCATGACAGTATATAACAATTTTTTTACTGTATTAAATTCATTTAACTTAAAAAGCTATGTAAAATTAATTGTGAAAATAATACTGAATAATAAAGTTATTCTTTGAATTTTCATGAATTGTACCTAAGAGCTAACATTTTAAAAATTTTAAGAATGATTCAATAATTTTTTTAAAAAATCATTATTGTAATTATTCATCCATAATATTTTTATATTTAATCACAATGCATGTGTTTCCTGCTTACATGCATTGTGATTGATATAATTATAATAAACCTCAATTTTATTGTTGACAAAGAATCCTACGAAAAATGTTTGCTTTAATTTTACTAAGCATGTTAATGAAGTACATTAAAACTTTCCCGGCTAGGCATTTAGCAATGCATTTTTCTATTTTCATGCTAAATTAATAGATTAAGAATACGTAGGCAAAGAATTTTTAAAAAAATTAAGTATAAAATGTAATCTCCAAGATAAACATGATTATTCTGTCCCATCTAAGATCAAACATTATTCAGCTATATCCATAGTAAAGTTATAATATAAGAGCCTTATTCTGTGATAGATGTCCTGTAGATGTTAAGAAATCCTGTTTAACATAAGAATTATATCGTTTATCTTTAACTACATGAAGGGGGTTGTAAAATTCTAAAAGACATGGATAAAACACACACTCAAACAATATTCTCCTAAAAGAATGTGTACGCAAAGTAAATGTACTTGCCAAACTTCGATGAGAAATTTATTGTAAAGTTTGACTGTTAATGCTTAACTGACTGATATCTTGAGAAGAATATACCCCATACACACACAACAAAAACATGTTATGTACTTTAATATTTTATTTAAATCTGTTAATAAAGATACTTTTATTCTGTTCTATTGATTCTAATTCCTCCAGAAAGTCCTTGGTTATTTTCCAAATGTAATCATGAACATACCGTAAGCCGAATGTGTCTTGGTCGCTTTTTACTGGTATTCTTCCCTTTTGAGTTCTGCCTTTGAGCTCTGATATCATTTTATAGGATGTCCCAAATACCCCATAAGAAGTAATTTTCATAAAAAAACACAAGTTTATAGGTAAAAATTGTAAATTTTTCATTGAATCATTAATTACATAGTATCGGGTTACGTATGGAATGGCATATCGTAAGATACTAAGTTTTTTTGGCACATAACACATTCTTCAATTGAAATTTTCCATTACCATTTTGCATAAATATGGCTGAATTTCTTTAAAATGGGCTAAATTTTCTTCTTTAAGGTTTGAATTCTCTTGGACTTGTTGACATGAACCTTTCACTTCAAAAATCCCATAGGAAAAAGCCTAATGTCGTTAAAGTTCATGATCTTAGTGACGAATTCTGATGACCAAAACAGGAAATTGGAGGACAAAGACATTTTGAAACATTGCTCAATAATGAAAAAGTATTGTTCTTTCGTATAATACTCCCTTTTTAATAACCCTAAATCAGCTGTCACATGGTCTTTTTTTCGTTGGTAACAATTTACGACAAAAATTGCGCTAAATGGAAATCTTGCGTGAATTTTCGGGGCACCCTTTAGATCCTTCCAAAATGTGCTCTGAAGTACCTGACCCATATTTACCTTACCGTAGTTCAGGTAATTACGTATTGAAAACTTTTGTGTTATTTCGAAGCGACTCGTTAATAAAATAGTATATAAAGCAAGTAAGTATGCTAAGTAAAAAACTGAACTTAAGTTTCCATTTTAGCGTATGATAACGTTTTTAAGGTATCCAACTACGTTCGGAACCATGATTTTTAAAAAAGCACATGAAAGGATAATTTTCATGATATTTAGTGTCACTTAGACTAGAATACATGCATCAAATTGTTTTAAGGACATTTTGACAAAAAAAAATTATTTTAATACAATATTTTGGCAAAAAGTCAACTTAGAATAACCTTTTTTCAAAACATTCTCCTTTAATAAAAAATGCTTATATGATAATAACATTTTGCTTATATAAAGTAAAAACTTCTCCAGTGTGTCTGAAGTAGAAGTTTTGAAAAATTCTCATTATTTTCAGAGTTCCTACCGATTGAAATAATTATCGGCGTTTTTTTCTTGAAATTTCTACACTCTCTTGTAGTAAAATATGGATAAATCCACTTCTAAGCTATATATTTAAAAAACTCTAGTTCCTGCTCTGTACAGAGGTCTGAGCTATATACAGGCAAAATATTATTATTATAGAATCATTTTTCATAAAAGGAGAATGTTTGGAAAATGGGTCGTTCTATGTTCATTTTTTTGTCAAAATATTGAATTTAAATAATTTTTTATTGCTATAATATTCTTAAAACAATTTTATATACATTTTCTAATCTAACGACGCTAAATATCATAAAAATTATCCATTTATACGCTTTTGCAAAATCACGGTTCCGAACGTAGTCGGATACCTTAATTTTGTGAGCAGTAGACACTGTGATGTTGTGCACAGGGAATATATTAATGTTGTGAACAAGATATATTGACACTGCGAACAGCATATATATCCACGTTATGAATAAAAAACTTCCTTTTGTTTAGAAGAAAGAGAGATCTTTTGTTATTTTTGTTTCTTTTGTTCAGAGAGATTGTAGTTTTTCTTATAGTGAAAACAGTATTGTAGCGAACGTACTTCTGGGATATTCCAAAACTTGAATAAATTTGTAGTTCGTGAATTTACATCATAGAGTAATTAACATTTTTCAGATTTTATTAGTTTTTTTAAATATCCCGCAGAAGAGTACTTTTGCTATAAGTTTCAAGCTGAGGTGCTTGTAAAGTTCTTAGTTTTATAACAATAATTATTTAATTTTTAATCCGTCTTTTGTTAGAATCAGGTTTTAGTCGAACTCTGAAAACACAATTGAAGTCGTAAACAAAGTAGGCTTCAGAAACTACAGAAGCATTTGCT
The DNA here is from genome assembly GCA_019973935.1 of Trichonephila clavipes. Classification (NCBI taxonomy): domain Eukaryota; kingdom Metazoa; phylum Arthropoda; class Arachnida; order Araneae; family Nephilidae; genus Trichonephila; species Trichonephila clavipes. The sequence continues at coordinate 17,450 of BMAU01015649.1, read as the reverse complement.
AAAAGAGGATAAAAGTTTGAGCATAAATGACTATTTGTAGTAATAAAAAATTGAATGAGAATGCAATGAAAAACTTGTGAATAATTATATACAATTATTAAGTTTTATCAATAACTTCTAAGCTGTATGAAAGGAACGTTTGAAATTCTTAAGTGGTAAAACTGTAAAAAAAAATCCAATTGAACAGAACCCCCAAATAACGAATTGGAATTCTTACAAAAGAACGTCATTAATATGCCAATATATATCTATCTTATACGTAATCTATACATATGGCATGTGCTGTTAAAAATGAAACAGCATAACTCCTGAGAATGCACAAGGTAACAAATAAAAGATTCACAAGTTATGCACCCTGAATAAATTCAAGGAAAAGGAGAAAGACGTAGGTTCTATATCTAAGAAAAGTAAATGTCAGGAGTGAACAAGATTTTTCGCAAAGATATGGGGAGATTAGCTTCCTGTGCTCCTGAGCAAAAATAAATGATGAATAATGGTGTTAATCTACTCAGTGACTTTTCAAATTGAAAGCTTCAACAAATGATAAAAATATCAAAGGTCCAACATCCGCTAAAAGGTAACAAAAGTATATTTTTCTAATTGGAATACGTAGAAGGCCTTTAATTTTGAGACATAGACTTTGAGAGTTATATATTGTTATGCATTTTTCTCCCGCTTTTCCTGATTCTTCTATACGGAATCAAGAGTTTATGTCCCAGTTTTACGACTCCAAAGCATTTGCTTTCTCGCGATAATCCTGCTAGTTGAGCATTTTTATGTGTGATGTGTACTCTTTTGTGTGTGTGTGGCATATAATTAAATGGGTATTTGAGAAAATCTCTTCTCGGATCTGCTATCTTCTTCCGAGATATAAACGAACTTACTGGAAGTTCTTGCTCTGTGAAAGGATTATAATTGTGTTTTTATTTAACGAGTATAATAAATACGGAAGTAATGTTTATACCTATAAAACCACGGTACGTTCAGTTTGGATGAGATGGTTCTTTAGAACAAAAAAAAAATAATTTCTTTTATACATGATTTGTTATAGAAAAGAACATGTCGTCAAAATTTATTTTACTTCCTGTTCAAGCCTGTTCAAATGTTGAAATGAATAGTTTTTGACATAATCCTGTTTGCTAACATTTTATCAAAAATATGTTTTTAAACCTGCAAAAGAAAACCCGGACTTGAATAAACATTTTAATAAGATTTTTTAAAAGGCAAAAACAATTTTAATGTTTTTCTTAAACCAAAACTAAATTAATGTGTTTTTAGCTTTTAGTATTGAAAATTATTTTGCTACAGTGGTGCTTGAAAAAAATGGTTAGATTGGTTAATTAACTACAAATTAAAAAACAAGATGAGAACTGGTGACAAATTTCAGAGCTTTGAAATGTGGTCAAGTAAAAAAAATGCACCTGAGTTGACATTTACAAGAGTAATGAATATTTAAATAGAATTAATCTTAAAAAAAAGCGAATTTTTTAAAAAGATTTTCTATAATAATTCATTTTATTCAAAGTGCGCTTGAGTTTTCTCATTGTGCATGATAAGATATAATATAAAATAAAAGGGGCAGATTTCATGTTACAAGCAATATGCTTGTGCATCAAACTAAAATTAAAACCGCTATATTCTGGCTGTGAATGTAATTATAGTTAGGATTAGTGGGAATCTTGAAAAAAAAATAGGAATAAGAGATGTAGGGATGTTCCGAAATAACATTAATATTAGTTTAGAATAAATTATGCTGCCATAGTAATGCTGGTAAAACGTAACATTACCAAACGGGGTTTGAAAATAAGTTTTTAAGATACATATAAACTTATTCAATTAATTCTATCTAAAGTAGTTTTTTTTTCGGTTTACTAGAAAAGCTAGAACACGACTTAATCCTTTTAATATCATACGAAAGGACACAAATTTTGTTGTTAAAACATTCGTATCAAATCCCAACTATTTTTATAATCATATTTGGTACTAATTTTGTCTCAAGTAGTTCATACAAATGTTTCATTTGTGCTTAATGGACAAGACATTTTTCTGTGCTTTACTAAGGATTCCTCTGTAAAGAGTAATATATCTAAGACGTGACGGTATCCATTGGTTCGATAAGAAACAAGGAAGAATCAGGAGAACAAATGTCACAATCAAGCAATAAAAAAGAATAAGATAACAAATATAATGTGGTTTTATTATTTTCTCCACTATATCCCACCATGAAGATAAAGTTCAAAATAAGTCGGCTCTTAGCAGTGAAAACACTAGATAGGAAAGGAATTGAGAAGCCCATCACTCTCGCTTGGTTAATTTTCTCGTTTTCTTCAATACACTATTTCAGGAATGTCATGGAAAATGTAATGGACCGTAGGGAAGGTATAGAATTTGTCCTGAAAAAATGTTCAAAAGCGGAAAAAATAACAACAGTGAAATATAGGGGTGAAAATGATCAATAATTGGATCATTTAACTATTTTTCTGGTTGAGAATAGCGTAGGATGAGAGATTGTGCTATATAATCAAATTGAGTCGTAAATAAATGAATACAAATGTGCGAAAAGTGACCAACAGAATTGTTTCATTACCTATCAAATGATCTTTCTTATCTCGTTTATTGTTGAAATATTAAAATAGAGTAATACCCATTAACCTAAGCGATAGGTGGAACTGAGTGATAACAGCAAAGGTCGAATTTTCACTTAAGTCGGGGTATAATTTCGCATATAAATACAGATAAATTATTTTTAGTTGTAGCTGGATACGAAATAAAATAATAATTTAGAAAAAAAATATTAAATAAAATTTTCTATAACACAAATACAAAATAGCAAGCTAAAGTTTTATTTTGATGTAGAAGGTGTCTTAAAATCTAACAAACAGTCTGCCTGATCAAAGATTTTTTTTTCTTTTACAAAGTTTCTTCGTAGAATGCTAATAATTTTTTTTATTCCTTGTTTTGTTGAAAAAATACGCTCTTCGTTGGAGTATCTATTTACAAAAACTTATAATTCCTTTTTCCTTTTCAACTGAGCGGATGCCTGTCAAATCACTAACACCGTCATTTATTAAACCTGATTGAATCGGGTATACAGACTCAAGTTTTTCATTATTTTACTCTTACTCATGCATTTTTGTAAGCTCATCAATCTTCAGTTCCTGATTGGGAGAATCCAGCAGCTCTTGAACGTCATCACTATCCACTTCTGAAATCATTTGCCTAACAAGATCGACAACTTCTACACTCAAATTACCAATTTAATTGGACTCTGTCAATTATTACTCCTGAATTTTAATAATAGAAAAACAGTAGATGAATCTACGAGATTTGAAAATCACGTAACTCCAAATTCGCGTAAGTCGGAGTAGCGTATGTCAAGATATTGCTGTACATATATCTTGGGTTATCCGATTATATGAACAAAGAATTATACTGCTGGGCATTATAAATGTTATACCATAAAGGCTGTAAGCAGAAAAGTACAGTTTGATAGAATATGCGAATAATTGGCACTTCCGCTCATTTAATTCATGAGGATAGGAGTAACGCTATCTATAGTCTGTATAGAAGGGAAAATTGAACTATGGGTTTCTGGAAGTCGCATTCAAATATTGGTTGTTCATGTAAAAGTCATTATGTTTTCTGTAAGGAGGAATTACTACAGGTATATGTCCGAATTTTCTTGCAGCAGGATCACATGTGACTATGATGCATCGTCCCGATACATTTCTGTTCTCATTACTTGTAGTTCTTTGACTCATATGCGGATATAAAGTAGATAAGTTCAGAAAGACGATAAAACTATCTTAACAATTTTCGATCAGTAACGTTCAAGAGGAGCAACATGTTGTTTAACGATTTAAATCTGTTTTAAATGGTTAAACATACGTGTGTTTAACCATTAAGTCTGTTTTAAGTTTCTCGCAGTTTTTTAACAAGAATTTTATTAACAATTAAACAATAGCATTTAAGGAAATAAATTTTATTTTGCAGAATTTGAGTTTACATTTAAATTTTAGGAATGGGAAGAATACTTCCCTAGGAGCCATTCACCGTCATAAAGAAAATTAAATTTAATTGCGGTTATTTGCCATAAAAAATGAGAAGCATGTTGCAATGCACAAGGGAACATCACATTCTGCACACATGTAGCAGATCCTCTTTTCTTGTCCCTTTCTGCTTCATTTCTTACATCGTCTCTAGATGGAAACAACCTTTGGCAAATGATTTCCCAACACTAGCTAAATGCACATCTTCCGTAAGTACACATTTCTTTGCTTGGAAGCAAACAGGAAGTCCTTTCCTTTTTCGTGTAGAATATCCGTCTTTTAGCTGACGGGCTAATGCTATATGGAATGTTAGCTGGTCTAAACTTCTTCTTTTGCTCACTTTCCACAGTAGGAAACTATTTATGATGGCAAGGTCAATTAAGAATAAAAAATACGATGCCACCATTTTACAGATCTTCTTATTAGGTATCTTTCTTTGATCGAAGCAATTAAACCCTTCCATGACATCGTTATATTCAGCGACAACTTCCAGAGAAGGTACTTCTTTAGTGCCATACTTTTTTGTTCAATATACAGACGTCATAATCTTTGAATTATGTGCAGTAGCACAAATTTCAAGCGGGAATTAGTCTCCGTTCGTTAAAATAGCAAGGCCAATATATTTTAATGGATTTTGCGCTTCCAACAGGTGTATTTTGTAAGATAACATAGATTGCAAATAATTTTCCAAAGACCCAAGAAAGGGTTAAGAGACCTTTTAGGATTGTAAAGTCATTTAACATACATTGAGTCAAAAGATTAGCTTGATTGCTGTATGCAAAATGTCATTAGCATCACGGACTATGGTGAACATTGCTGCAGCTTTCTTGACAGGCGACTCAACAGTCTCTTTTGCATACTATCCCATATAACGCAATGATATATATTCTTTCCTTTATAAGCAAATCTCTTTTATAAACCTAGATTTCAATTTAAGAATTTTAGAGTATTCATGGTGGACCTATAAATATGAACAGCACGTGCTTATGCATGCTAATCAAAAAATACATATTCTAAGACCCCCATATATATAATAATCCTTTTATTTTACAATTAAACTGAATATTATTTTTATTATTCGTTTGGAATAATATATCTTTTCTTTCTACCCTAAATATAAGCACTCCATATTAACAGCAGAAAGACTTTTACGCCCTCTAGCGGAAAGAACAACATTCAGTGATTACCACTTCAGTACTGTAAGGACGTTTGAGCATAAGTTCCGATCCGTTTAATTCCATTCTAAATGTCTGTCCTCTAGTTATGTATGTAAATGTCTGGTTTTTTTTATAAACATTTTTAATTAACTAGTGGACTCATTCCCCGCATGTCCCTTTATTATATTGGGTCACTCCTTATAAAGCAATATATTTCTTTTTTAAACCATAAGAAAATACTAAATATTTTGAAAATAAGAGCGTCACTGCTTTTTTATAGATTGAAAAAAAGCGATATTTCGTCTCCTTGCTTTGATTTTATGGTATAAATGGAGAAAAAGGACTACATAAATACGCATCGATTCTTCTTCGAGTTCTTCAGCATCTCATTTTAACTTTTTTCTTAACTTTTCCAAAAGCATGTCATAAAATACGGGATGTGTGTTTGTTACTTTTGCAGAAATTACAAAGCTGCTTTATATTTAGTTATGTGTTTCGTAGAAACTAGTATGTCTCCTCCTCTCAACCATTATGATTGATTAACATTAACTCAGAGATGAAACTCGTGGAACGATATACATACCTGTATCTATTATCCAAGCTCATTTCAATTTGATGCTTCCGTAGATGAGAGATGATGTTTCTGCCACTAATTGCAGCTACCTGGTGTACCTGCACGATGTGTACCTTCAAAGCACCTGTAAATTTATTCATCAGCATGATAAAAAAGATTCTACTTTTTGATATCTTTTCTGCTGTAATATTTTTAATAGCTGCCATTGGAATTATGTTGGAATGTAAATATTCCCTGACTTCTTAGTTAATGGTACTTCTTTATAAATCTGATTGGATTAATGAAATGAAAGGGTGTTATATATAAACAATGTTTTAAAATTTTAATTTTTTTTTATTGAAAGCTAATTATTATAGGGGAATTTATCATGAAAAAGAATAATTTGAAGTGTGTGCTACTTAATAAAATCATTCTGTTGAAATAAATTGTAAAAATGAAATTGCAGAATTTTTTCACTTAATCATAGTATGGTAAAAAATGAATTCGGAGAATACTCTGAGCAAAAAGGCAAAATAAAAATTATTATGGGATTTCATAAAATAAAGAGACATTTTTACAAAAATTAACAATTTGTAATGATTAATTTTTATTTTTTATGCTGTGAATAAAAAAAAGCCATTATCTACCTCATAATCTTTTGGGAAATAGAAAATGATGAAATTTACAAAACATCAAAAGAAAATAGCATTTTTTACATTAAACTTCTTAATTCAGTCTCTCACAGTCAATTTATATTAAATACATTGTTCCAAAACTTTGCATTTTAAAATACACATTGAACGTAGTTAAATAATATTGTTCAACAAAAAATAAGACAATTTATTCAAGTAAAAGAGAATCCCTTTTATAAAAGAGAAAACGCTAAATACGTAATCAATATATACAAGCATAGATGCGACGTTTCACCGGGCTTCTGTTTTCTTTTGAAGCATTTCTAGGTTCGCTGTTTCCCAAAGGATTTAAGCCACCGTCGTATCTATTAAGCCCCAAAGTAACAAATCCAACTGAAAAAAAAGAATGACTTCTTGAAAAGTTTTTACCCCATCGAGTTTTCTCTTTGATCTAGAAAAACCGAACCTTGTGACCTTTCCTTAACGATTACAGACATATATCACGATCGTAAAATGGCATTGCTAAAACACAAATTATTCCGTTTTCTTCTAGACAGTTCAATTCCTGACTTAAGAAAAAGATCCTAGGAAAAATACGGGTAAATGGAATAAATCTCCGATCGGTATAGGAGGTTGTTTCCCTTTCTCTTGAATTATTTTTTTTATAAATTTTTGGTATCTTTTTTTTGTAAATAGCATAAATTCCACTGATACTTTGTAGTTGTGTTTTAGACCACGGCATTTATAAATTCATTGTTATAAAAAATATTAAATTATACTATCAATTAGAATTAAATTACGATTAGTTAAGTTAAAACAGTCTAATTCAAAGAAATCTTAGATTTGTAAGAGGAATTTTATATTAAAACTTTTCCTACTTCAAGCTCCAGCCCTGTTATACCTCTATAACTCAGCTTTCCAAACCTTTGTGACCACTGACCACTTGGGACAAAAAAAAAGATTTTAAAGCCTTCACATCTCATTGTATTACATTTCTCCGTAAAGTCACTCAATATTTTTGAATTAAATAGCAATTGGAGATGCAATTTTGTACTTGGTACTAGGGATATAACTAGTACTTGGGGGAGGGGCAGAATAAGGATATTGGTATTTTTTTATCAGCATGTATTTTAGTCAAATCATATTGCCATCTGGAATATATTATTGTTGCATTTAAAAACATTATTTGATTTGTAGGGTATTAAACAAAGCCATATTACAAATATTCAGTGGTATGCTGCTCGGAATTTTATCTTAAATTTAGACATTATGAAATAATGCATTTGCTGCAATATACATAAAGTAGATTTGCTTTAAAAACAATTAATTTTTTATTTGAGTATCATCACTTTTCTATCATACTTTGGATCGGAGAATCTTATTAAAGTGAACAAATCTAATGAGACATCGTTATATCACTGTTATTTATTCGTGTATTTATAATCCATCAAAAATCTTTATATATAAACCTAGTACCTCCTATTTCCTATTATTTTTACAGCCCACTCTGGTAACCTCTCTCGAGCGATCTTAATTCAAATGGAAACGAAATAAAGATATCAGATTTTTCATAGTTTAATATAAACAAATTTAAAAGGAAAACTATTACTTATGTTCATAAATTCGAATTATGTTCTATTATGAACAAGCGGGCATATGTCACCTGTCGATTTTTTGTATGAGTAACTTTTGTTTTCCCGTTTTTATTTGTTGATATATTGCTATAGAGATACTTTTATGCATTACGGATAAAAAAATAGTGTGAGTTTGAACTAAAGAAAATGTTAATGTTGTGAGGCAGGTAAACATTTGCAAGCTTAGATGCACTCATGAACTTAAACTTGAGACTAAAACGTCGTTGCTTTAATGCATCTATTTCACTTTTAATATTTTTTTTCACTTTCAGTAGTAAAAATTTACACACTACTATTGTTAAAAATGAGTTATTTTTGAGTATTTGATACATTCTGTTTTTTGTATAGATTATATATATTTAAAAAAAACAAACATAGATTTAGACTGATTTTTAAAAAATACACTCGACATTTTTTGTGGAAATGAAAGAAAGGTAATTCAAGATAAAAAGAAAGGAAAAGAAAGTTCATTTTTCTTGTTTTTTTTAATGTGCATTTGTGTTTTAAATATTGACAACTTTTGGTTACTCACACACATACATATAATATTAATAAGGACTATTATAACTGTTAGGTATTGTAAAGCAGTGCTCCGTAACCTTTTTATCGCTGCGGTCCAGTCAACACGTTTGATAATTTTACCACCACCCACTGAAGGTTGGGTACGTTGATTGTTTATATTTTAGATTGTTTTGATTTAACAATTTTAATTTAGTTTCATTTAAATATGCCTTCAGAATAAAATATAGTTACAGCAAAAATGAATAAAAGTGATTTAACGTGGAATATAAAAGGATTTCCGTGGAAAGTTGCACCAATTCAAGAGAAATGCACCACTTTAAATAAAATGGCAATAGTTTAATGTTCTTTAACGGCCCGGCACTATTTGATCCACGGACCGGGGGTTGCGGATCTCTGTTGTAAAGGACTGAATAACTAGCCCCTTTCGGAGAGAAGGTGCAACAGAAACGCTGAAATTAGTTACCTATGGCAACATTGTGAAGAAGAGGAGGGAAAAAAGTGAGATGTTGTATTTGAGGTATGAAATAGAGCTTTGGAACTTATAACTTTAAAAATTTATATGTTTTTATTAGTGTTTGTAAGTGTTTGTGAGACGTCCTGTATTGTGATCAATTTGTGCGAGAAATTAAAAAACAATTTTGGTTTATTACTGCCTTTTCCATGAGAAAACAATCCACACGCTACCACTACCCACACCATGTTACATTATTATTAATTTACTTAGACTTTGGATAAAGGGTTTATGATTTCGAATCACAACTAGATGATAAAAACTACATTTTGGCTTCCAATTCCATTTTAAGTACACTCAGGAACATTGAAAATAGCGACCCAAGAAGGAAGCTAAGTACGATCGCGAAACTTTGCAAATAAGTACAGCGTAATGTGATATGCAAATGATCAAGTTTTGTGCCAATACTCATGCTCATACACACCGAGGTGGCACTCCAATCAGGGAGAGGGTGCTACATAAGCCAGCACAAATTCGAAGATTCATAAACGTGACGATTACCCGCGGATTGTAGGAAGACTTTGGTAAGCGAAACTTGCCAGGTAAACGTGCTAGAGGACATTTCTCACAGTTAAGCGTGTTTGAGAGAGGCCTGATCATCGGGATGAAAACTGCAGGCTGGTCGAAGTGCCGTGTTGCTGGCCAGGTGGATCGTTCGGAGTGTACCGTTAGAAATTGTTGGCAGCAGTGGACATGAGAAGGTACCCACGTGCGGAAAACCGGGTCTGGAGCGACCAGGAAGACCACGAGGAAAGAAGATCGAAGGATCGTGCGGCAAGCACTTGTGGACCCCACAGTGACTCGTTGAACGATACGAGCCGATGTAGGCGTAGTAATTGTTCCGCAAACAATTTCCAGACACATTGCAGAAGCAAATCTTAAATCCAAGCGCCCTTTCCGTGCACTCCCTTTAACACCGGAACATCGGCAACAGCGTCTACAGAGGTGCCAAGCCAGATCAATGTGGAAAGTCATAGATTGGCAAAAGGTTGTGTTTAGTGATGAATCCCATTTTTTTGGGGACAGATGATAACCGTGTACGGGTGTGGAGGCACCCTGGTGACCGGTACAATTCCCCCCCCACACACTGTTCTACGTCACACTGCCCGCACAGCTGGTGTAATGGTCTAGGGGACCATAACCTATGATAGCCGGTCCACTTTAATTGTGATGCATGGAACCTTAATGGACCAACGTTAAATTGATGATATTCTTCGACCCCATGTAGGACCTTTCCTAAATGGTCTCCCAGGGGCAATTTTCCAGCAAGAGAATGCTCGTCCGCATACAGCAAGAGTTACTCAAGACTTCCTACGTTATTTTCAGACTCTTCCATGGCCGGCCCGCTCCCCCAATTTGTCCCCTGTAGAGCACGTGTGGGATCAGCTAAAACGGCAGATGTCATCGTGTCACTCTGTACATGATTTAGAGTTGGCTGTTCAAGATTTGAGGGCCCATCTGCCTCAGGACAATATAAGGTGTCTAATCAACTCAATGCCGGACCGTGTGGCGGCATGTATTGCAGCTGGAGGTGGTCCAACGCGCTAGTGAAGTTGCCCAGTATTTGAGTCGTTGCCCACCCTGTATTCGTTTAATTGTCTTGTTTATGAGATCAAGCGAATCTCTCATCTGTGTCATTATGTGTATTAAATTTCATTTCAATCTGATGCTTTCTTCTTGGGTCGCTATTTTCAATGTTCCTGAGTGTATTTATACCACTTGTGGACTTAAAGGCTCGGATGTGTTTAATGTGTTTGATAGCTTTCTTTATTGTATTCGATTATTTTTATATATTTATATATGAGTATACACGATTTAAAGGCCAATTAAACTAATTATTTAAAAAACATTATTTGTTAATTACTTATGTAGATTATATTCATCTATATATATAAAGGAGCAAAGCGACTCACTCACTCACTCACTGACTAATCACGATATCTCCGAAACCATTAAACCTACAGACTTTAAATTTGGAAGGTAGGTTCCCTTCAAGGAGTAGACGTCAGCTAAGAATGGATTTTGCAAAGTTCGAACCCCAAGGGGCGTTATAGATAATTATTTCCATTACTGAACTATTAGATGTACAGTCGTGAAACTTGGTACACAGATTTCTTTCATAAAGTAGGGATTCATTACATATTGATTTTTACAAAAATTGACCTCCAAGGGGCGTTGAGGGCGCTTAAGGGGCGTTATACATAATTATCTCCTTTTTTAAACTATTAGACGTACGGTCTTGAAATTTGGCAAGCGGATTCCTTTCATAGAGTACAGATCCCCTACAAAAAGGGTTATGTAAAAATCGACTCCCAAGTGGCGTTGTAGAGAATTAAGTGGCGTTATATAGGCAATTAACTCCTTTTTTAAACTACTAGACGTAAAATCTTGAAATTGAGTAAGCATATTCCATTCATTGAGTAGAGATCCGCTATAAGATGGGTTTTGTGAAAATCGTTTCCTAAGTGGCGTTGTGGGGGCTTAAGGGGCGCTATACATAATTATTTCCATTTTTAAACTATTAGACGTACAGTCTTGAAATTTGGTAAGCGAATTCCTTTCATAGAGTACAGATGAGCTGCAAAATGGGCTTGTAAAAATCGACTCCCAAGTGGCGTTGTAGAATATTAGGTGGCGTTATAGGCAATTAACTCCTTTTTTAAACTATTAGACGTAAAATCTCGAAATTTAGTGAGCTGATTCCATTCATTAAGTAGAGATCCGCTATCAGATGTGTTTTGTGAAAATCGTTTTCTAAGTAGCGTTGCGGGGGCTTAAGAGGCGTTATAGATAATTATTTCCATTTTTAAACTATTAGACGTACAGTCTTGAAATCTTATATAAGAGGATTCCTTTCTTAGAGTACAGATCCCCTACAGAATAGGTTTTGTGAAAATCGCAGTCAAGTGGCGTTGTGGAGAATTAAAGGGGCGTTATAGGCAATTAACTCCTTTTTTAAACTATTAGACGTAAAATATTGAAATTTAGTAAGCTGATTCCATTCATTAAGTAGAGATCCGCTATAAGATGGGTTTTGTGAAAATCATTTCCTAAGTGGCGTTGCGGGGGCTTAAGTGGCGTTATACATATTTATTTCCATTTTTAAACTATTAGGCGTACAGTCTTGAAATTTGATAAGCGGATTCCTTTCTTAGAGTACAGATCCCCTACAGAATAGGTTTTGTGAAAATCGCCGCCAAGTGGCGTTGTGGAGAATTAAGGGGCTTTATAGGCAATTAACTCCTTTTTTGAACTATTAGACGTAAAATCTTGAAATTTAGTAAGCAGATTCCATTTACTGAGTAGAGATCTGCCATAAGATGGGTTTTGTGAATATCGTTTCCTAAGTGGCATTGCGGGGGCTTAAGGGGCATTACACATAATTATTTCCATTTTTAAACTATTAGATGTACAGTCTTAAAATTTGGTAACCGAATTCCTTTCATGGTGTAGAGATCCGCTACAAAATAGTTTTGGGGAAAATTGATCCCCAAGGGTTACTGAAGGGGGATTAAGGGGCGTAATAGATAAATATTTCCGCTTTTCAACTAATAGAACCACCTGCTTGAAAATTAGAAGTTATGTTCCGTTCATGGAATAATGTTCCTTTTACAAATATTTTTTGTAAAAACGGACCCCAAAGGAGTGGGGTTGCGAGGAATTAAGGCGTGTTATAGTAAAATTCCTGTTTTTGAATTTAACTCATTTACTTGAAATTTGTTGAGCACTTTTCTTTAGTTGAATAGAGTTCCATTAAGAATGGATTTTACGGAAATCAACTCCAGGGGGAAGCGGGGAGAGTTATTGGGGCGTATTGATAGACAAAATTCCCGTTTTTGAACTGCTAAGACTATAATAATAAAATTTGGTTTGCATGCTTCTTTTTGTTGAATTGGAATCCGCTAAGAATGCTGTCAACGAGGTCTTGATGATAAAAATTCCGTTTTTGCTCTTTTAGATTTAGACTTGAAATTTAGCACGCATGTTTATTTTATGGAGTAGAGATCCACTGAAAGTTACTTTGGTGGAAATCCACTTGATTATTAGGTTAAGTGAGCGAAAAATATCTTTCTACTTCTATTTTAGACATAAATAGAAATTAGATATTATAATTTATGTTCTTTTTTATCAAGGGTCGAGAGTGTAACAGCTATAAATATATTTTTCAATGCAATCGAATTCTTAATGCTAGATATCAATAATTAATATATATGTAAACAGTATGCATATATACAACATCGTGAAATACCCAGTGAAGCGAGTGGGTAACGGCTAGTAAAATATATATGCTTATATGGCACTTACGTACTATCGCAGCAATGCCAATGTTCAAGATAATTCGCTAAGTTGGCAACCCTGATTTTGCATGCGTCCAACGCGCTGAATTTGCAACTATGTGCTTCCTTTCATGTAATGTCGCCAAACGGTTGCGATTTTTTCGTAAATACCGAAATAATCCTCCCATATCATTTCGCAAAAATAAAGACATTTTTAACCTAACAGCTGAAGACTTTTATTCTTCTGACTTGGAAGAAGTCATTTAGGGTATAATGAACTATGCTTTCGCATACAAAACACACGACCGTGCGTTTAGGTGTTTTCTCCTTTTTTTTATTAAACTTACTTCCTGGTATATATTTCTGTTTGACCTTGATAATTTTTTTTTCTTGTTAAATTATATCTCACTACATTCAGAGTAATAACTTTATCTTGAATAAGTTAAGTGAATCAGTGTTTGGGGAATCATTCTTGTCCCCAAATTACCTGTAGAATATCCTCCTTCAATTTTCTCTTTATAGATAGGTATTAGGATTTTCGTTATACAAAATGAAAAGAAGTATGAGTATTTTTATATCAATACTTTTATTTTTTGGTAATTTTTATAACGTGTATTTCTGTTAGTGTTAATATCTAATATTCACGTAAAAATAAGAAAACATCATTGTAATCAATTCCAAATCATTTTACATGCACAGTAAAAAGATGGAATTTATTTATAACCAAAAATATTAACAAAACATTTTCAATTCCATTTGTATAAATCTGACTGGAACATTACAATGTGGGATTCATTTCTAGCTGTAACTGAGAAAAGAAAACTACTTTAAATCATAATAACTATTGTTAGATTTCGTGCAAACTCCAATTCGTGAAGGTAAAAAAAAAGATTCAATTTCTAATGTGAAATGACTTGATTATTGTTTCGCATTCAGTTTGTTTATATGTTCTTCATACGTTATGATAGTACCATTTAAAATTGCTCAAGCATTTAAGAGAATATTTTATGAAGGAAGTTAAGAGAACACGATTAGTTACAGCATATCCTTTGTTACAACATTTAATTGAGGAAAAACAGTTTGGAAAAGAGATGGATGAATCATCTCATTTCTTTATTTGGCATTGTTTTACATTACACCATCCCTCACGGACTAAAAGAAAAACTGAAAATAAAAGAACTCATTTAAAAATTTATTAGAAATTCTTTCAATTGAAAATGCACAGGAAAAGATATAATGATAAATTCAGTAAAATAATAAATACATTTTTCTGAAAACTAAAAAAAGTTGATCGAAATGATTCAATGAAAAAATGGTTGAGATACTACGAAATTCGGCACAAAAGAGACAAATTAAGAAAATGGAAAGATAATAAAGTAAAAGATGTGGAATCTTTCAGATAAAATATTCATAAAATATTTTAAGGCTCGTTTCATTCTGATAGTTTCTGTGATAAAAGATATAAACTCTTCTTCGAGATAGAGGGAAAAGTTTCTGAAAACTGCAGTATTTACTTCAACTGTTAGTATATTAAACATTATGTTCTTTAATTTATATAGGATTTTATCGAGTTATTTTTCAAAAAAAGGAATAAAATAGCAACATGAAAATTGGGACATATGTCCCCTATAATATAATTAATTACTGCAAACTTAGTGAGTTTAAAAAGATATTTCATGCGTCTTAAAAACATATTCTTTATTAAGACATTTCAGAAAAAAAATTAAAGTTCTTTTTTGATTACATTTCATATAAAATTTATTTAAATAATTTAATGAAATTTTTTTCTAGTTTTAGTTATAATTTGAATCATTGTAAATTATATAAAGTGGATTTATGCAATTGTTCATTTGTTATTTCTTAACAGCTGAGCAGTGTAAACTATTCAAACGATTAGTAGTAAAATAATTAATTAATTATGTTAATTAACTATTATTAGTAAAAACTATTTCAAATCATGAACAATCCATGAAATGGTGGTGATTTGTTGCACTATTTGAATGTAAATGACGTCAGCAGTTATCATTTTGGTGTTACTTCTAATTTTCTTAGTACTTTTTATCAATAGTTTAAAAGCGGCAGGTTTGTTTTGTTGTGATAAATTAATATATTCATTGATATTTTTTCAGAAACTTTTTTCATACATTTAACTAAAATATTTACTGGAGAGAAATCATTTTAATAAAGAAATATCAAGACAGATAAATTAAATTTGAATATTCTAGGGAAGCAATCAAATTTTAATATAACGATAACGAAGTTCTAAAATCATAACACGCTCAGTTCATATTGTACTGTTTTTTACAGTAAAGTAAGTTTTTCTTTGATTTGTTTTCAGAATCTGAACGAAATTTCTAATAATAACTTAAAGGGTTGTAAAGGTCTTGCCTCTGCGCCTAAAGGTGGGGGAGAAATGGAAGGAATACTAGCCATATCCCCCAAATCACTTAATTTATTCACAGCACTAACCACAACACAAATTCAATAACTCAAACTTAAGAGATGCGCCCAATTATTAAATATGAAGAACAATTAACGAGGTACGCGAGATATGAGAAGACTTTAATTACTTAGAACACTATATATATGTACGTCAATTCAATCATTCTGACTTCCTAGAGAGAGACCTAATCTAGATTAAATCTTAAAAAACAGATCGCCAACTTATTTATAACAATTATTGATTACTAAATATATGCGCCTCACTTCAAACTGATTAATCACTGTTTTTCTAGTAGCCTACCCTATCTCTCTCTTCTAACCTGAAAGCTTAGACTTTATATACTGGACTTAATTTGCATGCTCATATTTTCTTCGGAAGGAAGGAAGCTTTATAATAAAATAACTTTTAAAGACTAAAAATTCCCCAAGAAGACTATTAATAGAAAGATCACGGATAGAACCGTCACAGGGTTTGTTCAAGATACAAACATATAAATTTGATCGCGAAGGAAGTTTTTAAAACAGTGAATAGAACTTAATTTTTTTAGGAATTTATTTATATCCGCAATGACAGCTTTTATTGAAATAAAAATTTTCGATAGTGGGAGAAAATGAAAGGATAGTAATAATATATTTTAAAAAATATTAAAAAAAACCCGATTATTATTCAGCAACTGGACTATTGTCAATTTGATAAGAAGAGTGAAAAAAAGTTTTTCGCTGGGCTTGATAATATACCTCTATGGTCTTTTGGAAAAATAGTTTAATTTCCGTAAATCAATCTTTGATCCTTTTCATTGTTTTTTAATTCCTGGGGAACCTCTTAGTTTGAATGCGAATTGAAAATTACACATATCTCCAAGCCTTTACTTATTTACTGGATTTCATTCAAAAATTGGTGTATTAATCTGTTTTAGTGAAATAGTTTTTTTTTTTTTTTTTACTTTTATTAAAAACAATTTTTTTTTACTGTTCAGGAGAAATTCCTAACAATACAAAAAGTTTATCTACTTTATTACACGAGAGATTAATAGAAGAAAATGCACGAGAGTATGATAAAGGATTTATGATTTAATCTAGAGGAAATATTGATAATTTAAGAAATCTTACGAAAATTCTAAGCAATCAATTCGGAAACTTTTGTCTTTATTTCTTTTATCATTGATCGCTTATACTAGACAGATATTTTTCTTAAAATGTTCGGCATCAATTTTCTCAATTTTGAATTATTTTTGTAAATGCTCCTCTATTAATCTTCTTTATATACTCTCATTGAGGATTTTCAACAATACAGCTATAAAGCTTTGAAAAAAGCATTGTTGTTCTAAAAGAAACACACATTTGTAACGAGAATGGTAAAAGATGGACGATAGTACGCACTCTTTTCGAGCACAAGCTGGCAACCAGTCGGCTTGCCAGCTCTTCGAGAAAAGCAGATTCCAATTTCTGCTCGCGCAAACCTCTCGTTGTTTTTATACTATAAACTGTTTGATATTGTTACGTAGATCCAGATTCGAGGATTTTATGCAAAAACATTCACTAAGAAAAAATAATCAATTCTTTAAGAGCGATGCGAATTTATTATCGAAAATCCAATCCTTTCAATACAGGATTCATCTGCAATATTCAAAGGGTAAATATCCGAAGGTCTTCACACCTTCAACTGTAATCAA
>BMAU01015647.1:0-79288 GCA_019973935.1 Trichonephila clavipes | reverse complement strand
GTTATTTACTCTATTTTAAGCGTTCATTATGCAAAATGAGTAACAATGTGTTGCTTTTTCTGAGCAGAGATCAGCTTAGGGAAATGTTTTCAAAAATCGACTCACAAGAGAGTTACGGGGTGTTATAAATAAAAAAAATCTTTTTTATCAACTATTAGATCTGCAGACTTAAAATTTAACAATAATGGTTTTTTGTTCAACTGAGATATGCAAAAAGCTTTTTTTTTACTTTGCAATTTACGTAAGACTAACTCATTCAAAAATTTTCTATCTTTCAATCTGTATTGTTTAATTTTTGTAATTCACACGTACGAAGAGCGGGTATACCAGCTAGTAGATTATAAAGGGTGTTGCCGATTTCGACATACAAATTCAGAGGGTTGACAATAGGTAGCACAGGTATGACAAATCACCACAGGACATGGGGTCGCAAACCTCGTTTAGTCGGAGTAATTCTCAAAAATAATTATGAAGGATGTGATGTCGAGAAAAGGGAAAATAAAAGGTAAGAAATGCATGTATTAGGTCTTAAAGCATGTTTACAATACGAACAATAGAT
The DNA here is from genome assembly GCA_019973935.1 of Trichonephila clavipes. Classification (NCBI taxonomy): domain Eukaryota; kingdom Metazoa; phylum Arthropoda; class Arachnida; order Araneae; family Nephilidae; genus Trichonephila; species Trichonephila clavipes. The sequence continues at coordinate 78,729 of BMAU01015647.1, read as the reverse complement.
CACAGTTCGACATCAGAAATGCAACGATAAGTAATTGTCGCGGGAATTGTTCGAAGTTGAAATCTTTTAGGTCATAACACAACCGATACCGATGGACGAAGGATTGTTGGACACATTCAAATAAATCCTGTGTGTTGACGATGTCAGCTGAAATGAAGACGGTCTGTGCTATGAGAACCTGCCCTATAGCCACCAGAGTCTCATACATAAGCAATTTCAGGTGGTTCCAGAAGAAGAAATTTAAGGGATTGAGAACAGGGAAGCGTGGAGACCAAGCAAAAGGTCCATTTTCCAATCCACTCCCCGGGATATGTTACACACCGCATTCGAAAAATGTACTGGTGCACCCTCATGCATGAACCACACATTCTGGTACGCAATGGCTGGTACTCCCTGCATCAACTCCGGGAGGGTGTGTTGTGAGGAAACAAGGTACTTTGCGCCATTTAGACGTTCGGGCAGTGTATGTATATTCCCTCATTCGTTTGGCCATTCCCCTCATCTGGCTTATCGTCCCCTCGACGACTACTACTACCGCTACTTTCCTCAATGAAACATCATTTGCGACCCCATATTCTATGGTAACTTGTTGTTCCTATGACGCCTACTATCACCCTTCTGTTTTTATGGACTGAATTCGGTAACACCTTGTATAAAGTTCATAATACATCTGAATACGCTTTGTAAATGACAATAACAAAAAGATACTCATTGAATACAACTTCATCACTTTGAAATAATTTTTAAAAAGTGAATAAACATCACAATAAAAGACACGAGCGAGCTCCTGAAGAAAAACCTACAATTTTTTTAAATTATGATCAAATGACTACGACCACACTGAAACGTACCTGCTTATCTTAGTATCCCTAGAGTAGATTTCGAAGGTAATATTAGGGTCAGTTCCATTTAACACAGTGAGTTTGAGAAGCAATTAAACAGGATAATGGAGGGTTGAAGTACGTGAAATATTTCATGGCTTCAGCGTTCTCTCGTAAAATAGTTTAGTGATGAAGCATGAACAGCTAAAAGTCGATGTTTCAACCTTGTCCTCCATTCATGCCTCAAAATTATGAAGTGTTAAGTGCTAATCGAACAGTTTTACCATGAGAGAAATAAGATAAAAAAAAACATTAACAAACAAATAAAAATACAAAAAATATTATACAGGAAGATAGTATTAAAAAATGTATCAAACATAACATTTCAAAAAGATGAGTATTTACTGAAATGACAGTAAAATATTTTAATGCGTAAACATACACAAAATTAAATGTTTTATTGCTTTTCCATTGCATGGTAATTCAAAGTCACAAATGACAGCCATGAAGGACAAAAAGGAATAATAAATATTTGCTTTTGCTTTGAAAATTTGCATAAAAATTCTCTTTCTCTGTTTAATTTTTTTGCAATAATTTAACAATGTGGAAAATATACTTATATTCCTTGATTTTAATAACTTTTTCAAAATATTATTTACAGTTCTTTTATGACTTCAAGCTCTAATACTTCCATAAGTTATAACATAATTTTTGTATGAGAAATAAAAATATAGTATCTAAGCATATTTCTTCAATCAGATTTATTCCCGTATTTAAAATCTACATTAAATAATTACATGCATAACATACTAAAATATAAATTAAAAGTAACTTTATTGATAAGATTCAAATACTGTTAATAAAAGAATGAGCGTAAACGACTCAAAAATCTTCTAATTAATTTCTTTTTGAAACAAAATTTGAAACTATCTTAAAAGTAGGTTTAAGGTATCCGACAACTTTCGGAACCGTAATTTTGATAAAGCGTATAAAGGGACAATATTTATGATATTTAGTGTCACTTAGATTAGAAAATGTATATAAAACTGTTTTAACAATAGTGTATTTCAATCAAAAATTATTTAAGTACAATATTTTGACAAAAAATGAACATAGAATGACCCATTTTCAAAATATTTCCTTTGCGAAAAAATTTCTTCTATTATAATAATATTTTGCCTGTATATAGCTCAGGCCTCTGTACAGAGGCTCAACTAGATATTTTGAAATATATAACTTAGAAGTGGGTTTATCCATGTTTTACGACAACAGAGGGGAGAAAACTTTAGAAAATAGCACTGATAATTATTTCAGTTGGTTGTAACTCTGAAAATAATGTGAACTTTTCAAAAATCGTAGTTGAGCCTCTGTGCAGAGATCTGAGCTATATACAGGCAAAATATTATTATAATAGAAGCAATTTTCACAAAAGGATAACATTTTGAAAAAAGGCTATTCTAAGTTAATTTTTTGCCGAAATATTGTATTTAAAAAATTTATTTCTTTTGTCAAAATGTCCTTAAAACAATTTTATACATGTATTCTAATCGAAGTGACACTAAATATCATGAAAATTATCCATTTATGTGCTTTTTTAAAATCACGGTTCCGAAAGTAGTCGGATACCTTAATTTAAAGTTTTTTTTTTAAAAAAAAAGATTTTATATATAATTTACTAGTAACACATCCCGAATTTTTTGACTCTGATATCTGTTTTTCTTATAGAGTATATTTTTTACCTATAAAAAAGACCATCTGCTAGTTCTCAATCCTCAGGTTATGTGACAAGTACCTTCAGCTCTTTAGAAAACGAAATGGCAGAAAGCGGAACAAAAGTGACAGCACAGAAACTGTTCCCTTTTCTTTACGAGCCTCAGCTCGAAAAAATTGCATCCTTTATGCTCCCGATAACCCATGTTCTTCTGAAATATTTTCAAAAAAATGTCTCGAAAATATTTCACGGGATCCTGTTTTTTTTATTTACTCTGTGTAAATAGTTTAGAAGCGGTATTTTACTCAAATAATTCCTTTCTGTATTCTTCACAAAAACGTTGCGTTGTATATGTAAGTAATATAAATATCATCTGAATTTCTTTAGAATTTGAGAATTTTTAAATGTTATTTAGGGAAATTTAATGCAATTAAATTCTTTTTTTTCTCTGAATACGGTTTTGTTTGCATAATAAAATATCGTTTGTTGAAAATGAATAAAGTTACTATTAGGTTTTTAAAATGTAATTTGGTTTTTAAAATACCATTTGTAGAAAAGGAATAAAAATCTGATTATTTGAGATGCAATCAAATTTGGTCTCTTTATAAAAAAAGTCAATATATATATATATATTATTGTGGATAGAATATTTTAAATTTTCTGCACCCTAAGAAAAGTATTCTTTAAAAATGGTGAAAAATTTTGCAAAGTGGTAATTTCTCTACAGATACAATTTTAATTTTAATACTCATGTAAAAAATCTGCTTCTTGGAAAAACACACACACATAATTTCAAAAAAAATCGTATCTTCTTTCAATAAACGAATTCTTTTTGAAAGAAATAATTATACTGAAATATACAAAAAAAAATATTGATTTTTTTACTTAATGTAACAGAAGAAAAATAAACATTCTTAGCAAAAAAAGTTTTTTTTTTTTAAATTCCAGTGGAAAAAACGTTTTTTGTAAGCTTTCTCATTTCGAGATATATAAGAAAGTTGTATAAACATTACAGATGTTTTAATTGTTTCGGTGCATTTAAATTATTTGTTCGTAATTACGTAATAGTTTTATTTAATTTAATTTTTATTTAGTTTTTTATTTAAAAACAATCAAAAGCCAAAACATTAAAGAAATGCATGAGAAAAATTAAAATATAGTAAAGGAAGATCACCAACATTTGATAATTTCATTTAAACAGGAAGGTTTATTTTCCAATTTCATTTTAAATTTAACGTTTCTTTTTTCATTTTGTTGTGAAAAGGTTATTCACAAATAAAAATGTTAAATATTATTAATGATTATAAAAATAGTAATGGGATCCACATTAAAGGAATTAGTAAAAAATAACCATGCCTTTGATTCTGCATAACTTTAATCCATTTATTTATCTTCAATACTATTTAATCTATTCATCCATAAAAGCAAAATTAACCCCTTTAGGACCAGCGGAAGAAGAAAGAAGCACTTCCCCAGGCCCATATGCTCAGAGAGGATACGTACACACGGGACCGGGTGAAATTCCCTGCTAAGCCTAATTTCATTTAAAAATTCATATAAAGTTTTAAATGCAATTTAAAAAAATGCACTAAAACTTACAATTAAGTATCACTGATAATATTTGAGTACAGAGTACAAAATTTTTTGCTATATTTAAAAAAAAACAATTGCGAATTTTAAAGAAAAAGTTTTTATTTTAATAAAAACGAATTACATACACTTTAAAAAAAATGACAAAAATCCCATATATTTGCATATGGATGTAGAATATATTAGAAAACTGAACCAACTTGTTCAAAATATAAACAGAAATCCATAGAGCAATTTATCACGAACCTTTAAATGTCCAACTCTCTCAAAAAATCTAAACATGTGCAGTTGTTTATATTCATAAATATCTCGGATCTAATTTTTTAAAAAACGGAGCCGAAAGTACGTATTGAAGTTCAAAGTTTTGTGAAACATTATTCGAAAAAAACCTGGCTTTTAACCACCATCTAGAGCTTGTAAAATTTAATATGAAAACGTTCCTAACCCTGGTCACACTGGTGTGATCATGGGCCTACGAGCAGGGAAAGCTGAATCACATATATGATACCATGGGCTGTGGAGGGAGAAACGCGTGATTACATATATGTGATCATGGTTCTGAACGGCTTAATATATTAAATTTTATAAATTTCTTTGCATGCATTTAAATCGATACATGTATTTTGAATGTAATTTTCTTTTAAATACTCATCATATAAGATTAATATAAGTAAAAATTTCAACTTCGCATTCGAATTAAGAATCGTAAAAAATACACTACCGAACCTCGAATTTTGTATCGGCTAACAAAAAGAAGGGGGACAGCAATAAGCAGAGAAAAGAGGGGGGTTTTGAATTGTACGAAATTGTAAAATCGAAATATCAAAACATTATTGTATAATCGAAAATATAAATCGAATTAATATAAATCTTTTCCACAAAAAATTTTCATTATGATAATTTTGGCAGTGATAATGTTTACCTATTCATACCAAAAACTGTGGCTTTCCAAATGATATTGATAAAAAGTATATTCGCGTCATTTTTTTAAAGAAAAATAAATTTTAATTCGGAATATTTAAACCATTTATGCCATTCTTTCACTTTAAAATACTTTTTAATCATGTATTGATTAATATGAAAATTTAAAATATTTAAATAAAATGACTATTGGGGTCTTATTTGGGGGGTTAAAATTAATAAACATCTTATTCTAAATTTGTCCATTAAATATATATATATAGATATTTTAGCATTTCCCTTCGTAACATTTATGCCAAAAATGGTACATTTAGAACTATTAAAATATCAAAAAAAAACTTTTTTCAAAAAGCTTACGAAGCATATTATCTACATTCTTCCATCATCAAGTATTGATAATTTTTACCGACTAACATTTTCTCGATGTCGCTTAGGAATTTTTAACAATTCTTATAATAAAAAAGCTCATGTTTCTTATTGGGAACAATTATTTTGCTAGTCAATAAATTTAAAATTGAAATATATGTAAATAAAAAGCAATGTATTACTTTCATATCCAAAAAGCAAACATAAGAGACATGTTTAATTTTTTAATTAAATAAATCAACATTTTATTCATAAAAATCTAAAATAAAAATTTAAAAAATATATATTTGGGAAAGAATAAATGTGTGTGTGTTGTCATAAATTTAATGTAATTTTTTTAATTTAAGTGAAAGTAAAGAAAACGAAATGAATAAAAAAAACATGAGTAACATCAATAATGCTGTTTGACGAAGTTCTCATCAAATCACGCCAAGCAAGTAGCCATATTAATGAATTATAGTTTGAAAAAACTAAAAAATAAGCTTTTATACTAAATTGAACTAAAAAGTAACAATGAGAGTTTTCGCTTTAGGGTTATAACTTAATCTTTCAGTCACCTAATCTGGAATTAGTCGCCAAATCTTGAAATGGGATCTGGAATTAATTGCCAGATCTGGAAACGGGAAATCAATAATCCTGATGATCCTGATCAGGATACTGAACAAAATTATAAAATTGTTGTATTGACATTGGTCCTTAACAAGTGTGCAAAATTTCGAATTAATCTGACCTTTTAAAGTGGGTAAATATCGAATTCAAAGATTCTGTTGCATACAGGAGAAGCTAATAAAAGCGTGTTAAAAAGTGAAGAAATGGTTTTAAGGCTAACAAGGAGACTGTAAACTGCTTAGACAAAATGATGAATTGGTAGTTTTGTACTGAAAACCATGGTTGATTTGGGTTTAATACCTTACAATGTGAATTGATGTGATTTTTCATTTTTTTACAAACATGAATTAAAATTATACGCATCTGTCAATAAGTAAAAGAGTGCTTAAATTTCATATAAGATTAATGGGAAAAGTAAAAAAAGAATACGAAATCGTAAATCGAATCATATTTAGTCAACCAAACTCTGAAAAAACATATTTGACCTCCTTTTATTTCAACTTTTTATAAAAATATGAACTTTTTTAATGTTAAAAAAAGTGTGGGGGGATTCAAATGTACAGACTGCACCATATCTATACAGGATATTCGATCTTATTGTGCACTGAAGTTGAAAACATAATTAATTATTTAATTTATCCTCTTTGTTAATGAACTTTAAAGGTTAAAAGCACTCTTGAAGAAAACATAACAAAGTGGAACTTTGCTCAATCAATAACAATTTTTATTTGTAATTCAACAAATATTTTGCTTTCAAATTTAATGGATTTTCTTATGATATTACTTTCCATTAGAGGCAATCAATTCTTAAACTTAGTTTCTGGGCAAGTAATTTATATAACCAACATAAAATTAATTATTAATTTTTATAGCTCTTCGAAAATCTTTTTATCAACTAATAATTGGTTGAATAAAGTTGAATCTAATACATCAATTTTTTGCTAAAATATATTTTCTTATAGAATTAAAGTAATTTCTATAAGAAAATATATTTTTGAAAAGAGATTCAAATCTGAAATATGCAGTTTGTCACAGCATTGCAAATATAACTAGAACATAAAATATTACTTTCATGTTTTTCAAGCATTAAATTCTAATATTTTTATGCATTCTATTTTAAACCTTTATCGTAAATTTTACTTTTTTGTATTTTTCAGTAATTATTTCTAAAGAAAGCTGAAAAATTTTATTTCAGTGTTTGAGCGTTAAGCAATAAACACATTTTAAACCACCAACTTTATAGATGCTTAATTAAGATTACATATCTCTTTAATCTTAACATGAAAAACTTTTCTTATAATTAATCCACAACTTCGTCTCATAAATTCAAAATTAGTTTTAGGTCCTTAATTAAAAAAGTTGACGATGATAAATTTTATTTGTTGACAAATTTTCAAGACAAATATCTTACTTATTTTTCCCTCTGTCTCTCTCACTTAATTTTAATAAAATATAAAATAAATATTTTTAAACAACCACTATTTAGTAAAGTGTGAAGTAAAATGCAAAATGCTCAATATGTGGCTCCAAAAGTTTTGAAAATTACAATATTTTCATTGTATAACACAGAAAAATAAATATGTTATTTACAGATCATCAGCGACAAACACAAGTTGGGGGAAGGAGGTCAACGAGTCCGCCCCCCTCCCATCACTCTTGATTTTAGATTAGTGAAACACGATACATGCTTGTCTCTAGAATGTGGTGCTGTGTTAAATTCTTGAAGCAGTAAATTTTCCAAAGTGCAGAATCTTAGAAGTAAATGCATTACTTGCCAATATAAACTTTTATCTCCAATTGTCTTTCTGTACGTTTTGTTTCCGACCCCTAAGAATGTTCATATCATGCTGCTCCTCCTCCTCCCCCCCTCCCCCGAAAAAGATGCTTTATTGCAATATTAATTATACATTCTTATTAAACAGAATGCAAGAGTTGCGAGATGAACAAGCTCAGGCGTTTATAATACAGAGTGTTTTTTTCAGGTATAGAAGTTTAAGTTGGCATTACTTTCCAAGATGGCGACCGATTTAACAGCTGTCAAGTGATTTATTCTCAGTTTGGTTTGGCAATTCATCAAAACGATCATCAAGCAAGGCGTAGATTCGTCGAATGGGCCCAAAACGAGATGGCCATTGTTCCCGATTTTCATAAGCGAATTTTGTTTAGCGATGAAGCGCACTTCTTGTTGAATGGCTACGTCAACAAACAAAACTGCCGCATTTGGAGTGAAGCTAATCCACAAGTGTATGTCGAAACACCGTTACATCCAGGAAAACTGACTGTTTGGTGCGCTTTATGGGCTTGTGGAATCCTTCTTCAAAAACGATGAAAAACAACGTTACAGTCAATGGTGATCGGTATAGAGCCATGATTACTAACTTTTTCATTCCTGAATTGAACAATCATGATGTCCAGGAACTGTGGTTCCAACAAGACGGCGCAACTTGTCACACAGCTCGTGCCACAATCGATTTATTCAAAGACACGTTTGGTGACCGCCTAATTTCCCGTTTTGGACCTGTGAATTGGCCTCCAAGATCTTGTGATTTAACACCGCTAGACTATTTTTGTGGGGCTATGTAAAGTCATTGGTCTATGCAGATAAGCCACAAACTCTTGACCATTTGGATGATAACATTCACCGTGTTATTGCCGATATACGGCCACAAATGCTGCAAAAAGTCATCGAAAATTGGACGTCCAGATTGGACTACATCCGAGCCAGCCGTGGCAGTCATATGCCAGAAATCATATTTAAAATGTAATGCCACAAGATTATCTTTCGAATAAAAAAAATTCATGTCAATCGAATAATACATCGTTGTGTTATTGCAATTTAAAGTTCTATACCTCTAAAAAAACACCCTTTATAAAACACATTTTTGAGCTTTTTATATATCTTTAAAATATTGTCCTTTAGTAGCAAGCATCAAACTTTTTACGTACTGCTACACAATTTTTAACATCAACCATTTTTCAAATTCAATTTTCTCTTAAAAATGTAATCACTGTAAATTCTAATACAAAATACACACAACGCTACCAAACCAAAACGTTCATTTTTTACAAAAAGATTAATTTACTTTTTTTTCTAATTTCATTTTGTAAAAGTGAAAATATTTCATTGGTGTATTTTATTTTTCTATCTTTTGTTTGTTGTTGAATGAAAATCTGGCTGCGAGAGAGAGAAACACTTTATCACATTACTACATATATAATCATCTCTACAAAAAAAAAAAGAATTCCTTACGTATTTTCTTTTATATGCTCCAAATATTCAAAGCCAATGCACTTTTTTCAAAAGATGACTTGAATGAATTTTGAAACTGAAGGATACTTTTGGATAAACGCATTCAATTTATCTTTATACTCCTAAAGTCTTTAAATTATTAACTAATAATTCCAGACGGTTCGAATGAAACTTATAACAACTAAATACATCTGGCTTAAAATCATAACGGTGCTTTCAAGCCACATATTCAGTAAATGTTCTTTTAAAGACACTCTATTAAAAAGTGCGCTTTTACCTACGTGCGCTCATCAGTACAGTAACTAAGTATGTGCTCACAGAGACAGCGCCGGCCATTTTAGCTTGAGTTGTCTTAACTTCAAACGACTAAATGCTTACTTCTCATGTGAGAGATTAAGATTTCCATTAATTGCTCACAGCATTAGTGTTAGCTAAATCTGCGGCGCACTTTCCGCCTTCATTACGTTGTCGGTGCATTAAGCAAGTATTCCTAAATGAATCTACCTCCTCCCATGTTAAGTGTTCTGGAATGAGGAGAAATTCAGATATACTTTGAACAGGCCTTTTCGCATACTGCGTATGAATGCTATGAAGAGTGTTCCTAAGTTTTAAGTATGACGAGCATATGAGATTCGATAAGATAATTAAAATTTAAATATATAATCAGAGTTTTAATTTAGAAAATCAAGTAATTAAATTGGTCATGTAATGTAAGAATTTAATGTGGTGACAACTATATATATTATTCTTCAAAGAATAGTCAGAATTTAAAAAGTCTTACAACTGCTCCCTTATTTTTTTAAGTAATTAACGCGTTATCATACTACAATATTCTTAATTTATAAAACAACTTTGGTACTTACGTATTAAACCATCGACCATTTTCTCCAAACGAAAAAGTATCGCCAAATTGCTGTCAGCATTGTTATTACTATGTTTGAGTGTGTGTGAGAACGGTTTCCACTATTGGCTGTATATCACTGCATTTGGGAAACTCTTTTGAGTTTTTGCGAAATTGGTCGACGGTATAGTACGTGAGTGTACGTAACTTGTGTAAATACGAATAACAATTCTCTTCAGAATGATATTAATTCTGTTTTGTGTTTTCTATTTTAGCCCATACCTTTATTTAAGGCCTACTGGGCAAATAGTTATCATCATGTCTGGTAGAAGTCCAATGCAGAAAAAATGAGCGGTTGGCGGAATTTGGCTCTTTTTGTTTTTCTACTTTGCCAAATTCTCGGCTAAAATAGGATTTTACTCAGATTCCATCCCCCTCCCCTCCTATCAATCTATTTGTTTATATTTCTATATTACATAAAAGTATGTTTATTATTTTTACAGTGTATTTTTGTTTGGTCAGCTCATTTTAGTCTAAAAATAAGAAAGTAGTGTGTAAATAAACAAAATTATTACACAATATTATTGCTTATATCTATTTACTTAAATTTGTTCAGTTTATCCATACAACAAACTATTGATTACTGAAACGTGAATTAATAAATATTTATATTTCTCGGAATTAGAATCCCAGCTTTACAGGAAACAAAATTAATGTATAGCAAATTCAATCTAAATTTGTGACAGATATACAAATCAGATCAATTGGTATCAGAAAAAATATTTTTAAATATATGTAAAATAAAGAAAAATCAATTTAATACAAGAAAATTTTTCCCTCCAAAGGATTAACTTGAAAGAACACAAAATCACTTTAACCAAAAGTAACTTCTACTCTTTTTAAATAAGTGATAATGTTAAAAGAATTTATTGAAATTTTTAAAAAAATATTTTAGAGTTTCAACTACGTTTGAAAGTATCGTCATATTGTTTTGAAAATGTGTTTGATTATTCGTATTTTTAGTGATAAAAATCCACAAAATCCGTTTCATCATACATTAAATAATGGATATGCATTGATAAACGTGTAGAGTTTAATAATATAAGCAATTATATATATTTCACATACCTAAAAAAACAACTTGTATTGACATTTGAAATTCCACAACCAGAATTGGAGTTTAAGCAAAACTTTAATGCTCTATTTTTTCCATATTTTTCAAAACTATGTCTTAAATTATTCAAGGTGGTTTATCTTACTTTTTATAATTGCATAGAAAATAAATATTTAAGATAATATTTTTGACAGAGTTACAACATCGTCAAATAATAATTGTACTCTATCATGTTTTTTCTTCAAGATCGAACGTATTGGCATTTCTGAAAAAAAAAATGATCCTAGAAGTCTTTCATCATCATATTATTATTATTTGAAGTTCTCACCAAACTTCTCTTAATGACCAACTTAGCAATTTATTTATTTTCCACTCTATCGTATTTTGCAATTCTTATTTCATAAATAAATTCTTTATTTTCTTTGATAATTTTATTTTGTGTAAATTTCATAAATTTATAATCAAAGCGCAATATTTTACAAAATTTCTTTCCTTGGCAGATTAATCGATTTGGGTATTATACTTTTTTTTAAATTTCTGTTTGGGATAATTATTTCTTTATTCCTGTAACAGTACAACTTTATTCTCCATATATATTCGTAAGATTTACTAACACAAGTTTATTATTAAGAATTTGATGAAAAAATTCTAGTCTTAGGTGATAATCGCTTGAAAATTTCTAAATTTGAACATTTTATTAAGAGCATTCTTTTACATGAGAAGTATCATATATTTCTTCAACAAATCTTATTATAAAAAGAATGAAATTTTATTAATATTTTTAAATCATAAGCTATTGCAGACAATATTAGATACGACTTTTCCAATTGATGAGTTTTCATAAAATACAGGGTGTCCGAGCTTAAGTTATGGCTTATTATTACGGAACTACTCATCAGAATGTAATAAACTGTTCATCTGTGGATTGAAAACACTTCCGAGATTTTTTGAGTCTAGTCCGATAGACCGCATGTGCGTGAATTATTAGGCAATCGCACACAAACTTTTTACACTGACTTCATTAGTAAAGATATGGACACCCCAGTGAAAGATGCAGTGCGTACTTTGGCTAATGGATTTAAATCAGTCACACGTGTACACTGACGGACATGTTCGAACAGAATGGAATGTCGTTACTAGCTTGCCTAATAGACTTATCAGGACTCCTACAAACTGAATCCCGAATGTGATCAACAGTGTCTTCTGCCACGAAAACTTAAGGATACTTGCCAGTTTCAGATACCAAAGTTCCCGTCTCCTTTAAAGTTGTGGATAGGTTTTGATGTCAGACGATCGACATTCCATTCTGTTCGAACACGTCGCTGCACACGTGTGACTGATTTAAATCCGTAAACCAAAGTACGCACTGCACCTTTTTCTGTGGCGTCCACATCTTTACTAATGAAGTCAGTGAAGCAATATTATTGTCTGCGGTGGCCGAAGAATGCACGCACATGCAGCCGATGGGATTAGACCCAAAAAATCTCGGAGGGGTTTTCAATCTACGGATGAACAGTTTATTACATTTTGATGGGTAGCTTCGTATTAATAAGCCATAACTTTTGGATACTTTAAGTCTTGACACCCCGTATTATTAAAGCATTTAATGAGAATTTTGTGCTATTTCATAACACAAAATTCGTATTTAATCAAATTTAAATAACTTTAATTAAAATAAGCAAGACTACTGAAATTCTTAATTTAATTACGTAAGTATTAAATTTTAAAAAATTATGTATCATCATAGAAACTATTCATACTAATTCAGTATGAATTCCATTATATAAGTAGAAAAAAGTAATTAAAATATTTGAAAAGTACTAAAGACACTGAGGTAACTAACAGAAGTAAAAGAAAGAAAATGAAAATGTTCCAAATATTTGTGTGAAAAATGGTCACCAAAGTTTATTCCAGTGACGTCTTTTATTCTTATGTATAATCACTCAAATGATCCAAAAGATCCTTAATGAATGGTAATAACTCGAAAATATACAAAAATTAATTATTTATTAAGTTCATCAGCTTTGATAATGCATTACAACTCTTTTATTTTCAACTAAAAAAGCATATTTAGAATAATTACGAAAGATTCCAAGTTCAACAACATAACTTTAACAAAACAAACGATTATATATCAGCAAATAAGTTAATAATCTGGTAAATTACAGTTACATGAATGATACATTGAATTAAAGCAAACGATAATAATATGAAAGAGAATTTTAAACCTTAACAACACTTGTATTTACTGTATTGTTTAAATAGTCATTTAAAAAATAGTTCAAAGTAAACAAAAGAAATTTAAACGGAACTAATATTTTACAATACGAAACAATTTGTTAAAATGTCGTTTGATGAATAAAAATGTAAGAAATATTTTCCGTCACAAATATAGAAACTAAGCCTAAATATAGTTTAATAAGCACTTCTCAGACCAAAAGGCTTCCAAGAATAATCGTTCAAATTATATTAATAGAAGGACATAATTTATCTTGTTTCAAATATGCGTTCTGAATCAGTGTAATGCTTTCCTAGACCATCTAATCGCTTTGATTACTGTTAAGTTGCTCGCAGCCATGAAATTTTTATCTAGATTTGCACACGTTCCAGAGACGAAAATAAGTTTCAATACACCAATTACTTGATTAAATAACCTTCAATATACTGTATATACATTGTGGATTTTTTTTTCTACGAAAAAAAAATCAGCATGCACATATACAAAATTCATTACATCAATTGAATATCGAATTACTTGTGCATGACGTGGTTTTCCATTTTGATACCTCTTGTATTATTACCCCGTATCAGTTCCGATCTTCAGTTATCAATCATTGAACTTTTACCTTGATTGAGGATATATCGAAATATTTTATGAAAATATAAATTTTCTTTGTTATCTTTTTAATCTAAATGTTTTTATTACGACAGAACAATGCATGGTATGAAGAAATAAATATTAATAAAAATTCACCTCTCGTTTTCTTATATTTATTTTAATAGCATTATTTAGTGCCATTGCTTGGCTTGAGAAACAAGATTGCATTGCCATGAAGTTCAAATAAGTTTTTTGAAATTTGAGCCAACTGTGTGACACTTATATTTCAAAATGTAAATCTATTTTTATGTTGCAGCAAAATATTTTTCGGTTTCATCTATATTTTATTGTGAGTCAGACATATTTGCATCATTTTTTAGATATGTAACAAAATGTAATGTTATTAAAAATAATTAAATTTAGAATTTTTATATTAGGCAACAGTATTATTCAAAACATATATTACTGAGCTTGGATATATCTTTAATAAAAATAAAAAATTTAAAAGTTATAAAAAGAAAATTTATAAAAGAAAATCCAAGAATATTTATGACGAATTTATAAAGAAGAATCGAAGAATTTTTGTAAAAAAAAGAAAGCAGGAAATAGCAATTAAAGGTCTATTTGTAAAAGAATATCTGATAATTATTATTAAAAGAATACCTTTAAAATAAGAGCATAAAAAATGTGTATAAAATGAGAATCAAAGTTCTTCAAAAATAAGAGAATCAACGAATTTTAGAAAAGAAAAATTATCTATATAAAAGAGAGAAATTCTAAGAATGTTTATTTGAGAAATATCTAAAAAAGAAAAACCTAAAAAGTATCTACAGGGTACTGCCGAATTCGACCAACAAGTTCAGATATGTATTATAGGCAGTATGGGAACGATAAATCACAATAAACGTCGAGAACCACGTTTAGTTTGTGAAAATCGTGGTAAAAGTAGCCGTCGGTAGGACCATGCGCCAGATGAGGAAAGGGACCAAATAAATTCGGGATTTTGAGGGCAGTGGTAGGATTTAAGAAACCTGTAGGTATTGTAGTATCTTCATGTAAGTTCACACATTAAACTTATTTACCAGATTTACCGTTTTATTATTTTCTTCGAAGCACATCACTATATTTAAACTTCTATTTACAATTATAAATTGCATTGAGAACTACAGGCATCTTCGTCCATTTTCAAGTTCGAGAGCACCTTCTTCTTCTCTCCTTCCCGCTCAATAGCTAAAACAATTCACAGAAGCGCCCTCTTTCTAGTCTATCGTGTGCTATGCGTCAAGCCTCCCAGTGCGCTATGTGCCAAGCTGTTACAGCATGTAAATTTCCTTTTTCTCAAGGAGTTGCTAAAGGAAGTACCGACCACTGGGCACTAGAACATATGTTCATAGTTAAGGGGGCACCAGCACATTTTTCGATTGTGGGTCGTAACCATCTCTATGCTACGTATCCTAGGAGAAGGATTGGACGGGGTGAACCTGTTGCTTGGTCTCCATACTCCCCGGAGCTCAGTCGCTTGGATTTCTTCTACTGGGGCCACCTAAAAATGTTTGTGCATGAGATGCCGGTGGCTGAAATTAAGGATCGTCGTCGCGTCAGCTGACATCGCCAGCACACAGTATTTGTTTCAACGCGTCCGTTGGTGTCGGTTGTGATGCATTGTTCATATTGTAAACATGCTTTACGTCTGATAAATGTATTTCTTATTGTAGTTGCCCCTTTTATTCTCTTCGACATCACATCCTTCATAACTGTTTTTGAAATTTACTCTGACTTCAGGGGACATGGTACGATTTTCACAAAATTTTTTAATTTAATGATTTTCATAATTTTTTTGGTTGCCTCCTATGTAAATGTATGATGTAAAACATATTTTGTGCTCAAAATTTTATAAAAAGCTAACCATTAAATTTTTAAGGGAAAAACTTGAAATTTATGAAGTGATTTTAAAATGCTACTCTCTCTCTCCTCTTACAAAAATTGACGTACACGTATGAAATTTGATTTACAAGTACGTCAAACTATGTATAAACAAAGTTTGTATGGTTTTTACTATAACATTATTAGTATTCGCACAATACTTCTTTTTGTGAATGCTTATTGAAAATTCCTTAAAAAATATGCAAATTTTAGCTTTAATTATTTCCTGAAAAATAAGTATTGCTTTGATTGAAAAATGCATACCAACTTTTGTTCCATGTACTATTAGCAACAAGTTAAAAGAATTTACAAGTGTTAAGCACAATAGAAAAAAGCCTTAGCATTTTAAATGAAGACAAACTAGTTATTTTATCTTTCTGAGATAAGTCAGTTTAAAGTTTGGATTTACCATTGAAATGTGAATAAAAACAAACGTAAAAGTTATCATAACTCTACTTTTTTTAAACTTAGAGCTTCCAAATTTTGTGAGTTTGTAGAAAAGTATATGAAAAATAATATTAGGTTTGAATTTTGATCGATTTTTGTCAACTGAATCGTACCGTGTCCTCTTAACTTGGTTTTTGACCTCATGTTCAATGGCAGGGATGGCAAACCATTGGCACGCGTGCGATTCACGGCACTCGACACAATATTTTGGGCACGCCAGCGATCAAAATGGTTTTCATGATATTTCAAAATAACAAAGTTCACTATGAAGTATTACGTTGTGGACTACAATTGCTTAAGAAGTTAAGTTTGTCTACGCATAGCATAGTCAATTTTTTGACACAATCGTATTTTGCAGTTTATTATATATATAAGTATTATTATAAAGTATAATAAAGTTTTTTATTATTTTCCCAATAACCATAGTCAAAATTATTTGACGGCATGTCTATACCTCATTAAACACTTCTTTAGAAAAAATGGCACGTTGATCCAAAAAGGTTCTCCACTCCTGCTCTATGGTGATTTGTCGACCCCATTCTGCCTTTTATCGCCCCTCTGAATTTGTCGGTCGGATCAAGCAACAACCTGTATAAAAGAAATCGAAGGATATTTACAAAAGAGAAATCAAAGATTTTCTATAAAAGAAGAATATCTATTAAAAGAATATTTCTGAAAGGAGAATCAAAGAATATTCATGAATATATAGTAGACAAACTACATTTCTCTTTATTTTTCATAGAAAAAAATTATGCTGCAAAAACATTTCTGCATTATATAAAAGAATATAAAAAATGAAACACAATATATCTCTCTATTGTGCATGTGTGTATTCAACTGACAATAGATTTTTAGTGTTATCTTTATTATCCTGATTTTATATCGTGTAAATCAAAAACAGTAGAATTATCATTAGAAGTCTGTGAAAGGATTCCAGCCTCCGTATAATTAATTAAAATGTGTGTATGACTAAGCTACCATATAGTATTTTAGGTTATTTAAAATTATTTGCAGTTGTGGATTCGGTTTTTTAGGCTTGAAAGCTTATCAGGTAAGTTCGGTATTTATTCGAGGTATTACGTTTATGTAAAATCTTAGAAATGTTCAATGACATGCATTCGAATGAACAAGAAATAACAAGTTTTATGTTATCTGTTTAGATTTTTCCTTACATTTCGAACTTATTTTTGTATTTATTTTAATAATCGTCTATAGTTTTCAAATTTTTAAGAAATATTTTTACAAATTTGTATAAAATACGAGGAAACATTCAGTATAATAGAAGCCTTTCTTGTTTACTCTCTCCTACTCTTTGACACTCTTAATATTCTTTGAGGACTTTAGTTGAATTCCATTAAGTGCAAAACATACCTCATTTGACATTTTAATTCGAGTTCGTATGATTTATAGGATTTCCATGCAGAATTTTCGCGAAATACTAATACTTAAGTATACTTTAAAATTTCGATTGTGCCTCTCTTTTGGTAACATGGATTTAAAATGTTCGGGCAGTTAGAACTCAAAAAGTTTTTAAGAAATAATAATTATGTTTGTATTTTTTTAAGAATTTATCAGTAGCTTTATGTCAAGTGAAAATAGAGACACGTGTCTTTTAAAAGGTTAAAAATGACTTTTAAAAGTGCTTATATGTATAACGATGACGAAGAAAACATTGTTTAATTCATATTAGTATGCATTGCTTTTTAGAAAAATTTTAACGAATATATTTATCTTAGATATGAAAACATAACAGCATGTTTCTCAATTTTTGAAACTTAATCCCCCTTTTAGTACTAGCTCTTTGTTTTGTATAACACAGGTTCGCTTAACAGGTCAATTTTTGGAACGTAACTTCCTTGTTATACGGGTGGTATATATGAATGTAATGATAAGAACTTTTGAACTAGCATTATCCTCTTAACAATTGTTTTGCTTAGTCTTAAATTACACTAAAATCCGGCTTATAACGCACACCCACACTTTCAAGCTATATTTTTCATTCTCTGGTATATTCGCTGTATTTCGAAGAAGCATGAATTATACGTACGTAATGCTCTTATGTTGTGGGGTCATTTATTTGATATATTTTCCAGGCTTTTGAAAAAAAATAGTATACTTCTAGAGTTACAACTCTTTAAGTTCATAAGGTATGTCATTTCTTTTAAATAAACAGTATTATTTATGTAAGTGAGTCTATTTTTTCAATTCCTACTATTAGCTCAATCTCTTCCTATACATACATATATATATATATATATATATATATATCTTGTTCAAATTTCCAATCGTTAATAAAATACTTTCTATTCATCCAATCAAGTCCAAATAAATTTTTTTAAACTTGTGATGATGACACTTGATGTTAATATAGTTTTTTCAAGTATTAAGTAATTAATTTAATTAATTACTGATTTTCGACACCAACTTAGATTCGTCTCCAATGTTGTAACAGAGTAACTTTTAAAACAATGACAGAATTTTGCATCGAAAAACAATTTTTCAACTAAACTAGCCAAACCGGTTGAGCATTGCAGATAAATCATGCTCTTTTTTCAATGTTTACTATTAGTTCACTTTCTCCCTATATATAGAGATAGATATCTTGTTCAAAATTTCAATCATTAATAAAATACTTTATATTTATCCCTTCAAAGTAGGGATTGACTTTAAAAATTTTTTATATATTACTTGTTTTATGCTCCTCTCTCTCTCTTCTTTTTTTTTAAACTATCTTTTTTATTCCCGGTGTATAAAACGCGTCCGTAAATTTCGAACCTATTTTTCGTTTAAAAAAGAGTGTGCGTTATACTCTATGTTTTATGGTACTATAGCGACCGTTTGTGCATTTCCTCTTTCATTCTACATATCTGCACTTTCATTTATAGGATTTTCATAGAACAACTCTTAAATCATCTGTGTGTGTACACGTCACCCTTTTATCTCACACAAAATTTTTTATTATAAAAAATTCAAAGCACTTCGTACTACACAATCAACTGAAAGTTTTTAGTAACGTACAGTGATTTAAAGACAACCGATACTTTAGAGTTTATCTATCTTTCTGCTCGTGTACCCCGAATTCTTAAAATTAGGAGCCTTAGGGATGGTCTGTAACGGGATGCAGTGATCCGTCTCTGTGCTTTGCGTGTCAGCAGTTTCCGCACACTGGGTTAGTTGGTTGAAAACATTCTTATCTTCGAGTCACTCGTGCAAGTCGATTGGCTTGGATCGCTCCCTGCAGCACGTTGTGATCAATGGCTATAACTTTTCTTTGCTACTAGTATCCCTCAAACTGCAATTTGTGGCAGCTTTTTCTCTTAGAAAAGGTCAATCGTATGCTTTGTTAATAGATTTCGGATAATCCACAATGACCAAGTTTTGTAGGAGTTATCATTGTGCGCTCTTTAATTTAAACCTGCCAATTTCTCAAAGTTGGAATTAAATTTTCATGTACAGTAATAGGACTAAATGGCGCACGATGTGTGGTTTTTTTTATTTTTATTGAAAACAATGGGCTCAATTTATGTGACGTCATAGTCACATGGTAGTGAAAGCCACGTGATTTTAGCCAATCAATTCAAAAAATCATATGACGTCATAGTCACCCGATAAAAACTATCTTGTGTATCCAGCTAATCAGTTTACGCACTCCGGAGTTGCCAAGTTTTGCTCTTTGTAGAAACTTTCTCTTAAAAAGTACATATGTATACAAAATGCATTTTATTTAAAAGTATATAAGAATAAAATACGATTTTTTTTTATTTTAAAAAATCTTTATGAAGAAATTTTTTTTTCTAACACTTAAACATCTTTACCGAAATATGAAATTTGAAATTTTATCTGAGTTTTACAAATAGAACAACAAGTACAATTAGTTTAACGTTTGTTTTAAATTCAATGGAAAACACGTGTTTGTTTTTCTCATTTGACCGTCATGAATTGAGCCCATTATAAAATCCCCGTGCACCACAAATTATCACACAAGATTCAGAGAAGTAAGTATTAATCACACATTATAAAGGAATGAAGGGAAAAAAAACCTTTGAGGTTTATGAAGGATTTCAAATATTTACAACAAATTCACAGAACTTTTTAAAAGCACTTCTGGTGGGAAGAGATTGCTGAAGATTTGGAGGCCAGTTTATATTAAGTCCCTGGAAAGCCAGTCTTAGGACGTTTTGTTCTCTTTCAAACTTGGAGCACAGAAGGAGCACATTTTCTACATTTTCCTTGCCACCAATAGTCACAGAAAGATGACGGAACTAAATTAAATTTGTTCAAGTAGCTTTTAAAGTTCTTTCACGATCTTTTGGGGAGTTGAGATTACTTGTTTCAATTTACGATACTTCCTAAACTCAAATAAATAAGTAGACAAACATAACATCAATTAAAAGAAAGTAGAAAAACACTGAACAATTCAATTTAGCTATTTTGTAACTGAATCAACTGACAAAACCTAACATGAAATGTTTTATTAAGCATTATTGAAATGTTTAACTTTACCTTTAGAGTAGTTGAGATAAGACAAGGGTGGGCATTAAGTCGATCGCAGTCGACCGGAGAACTGCCAAGATATTTGGGGATGACCACTTAAGGATTAGCGCAGTTAGTGCCAAAATACTCAAGATTGGCTGACAGTACGCTGACTAAGTCTTCTATTGATTATAACAATGAGTACTAACTTTAGATGAGAATGTTTTATTTGTTAATGTATTTTGAATTGTTTCATAACAAAGGGTGAATGGGGTTCCGGGATGCCGTAAGTTTAGAAATGAACAAGAGTGACCAAACCGTGCCACTATCCTCTCCTTACGACTGCTGGTTACCAGTCCAGTCCATGGCCAATCATAGGCGGTGGATAGTAGAAAGACTATCCAGACACCAAAAACAAAGAAAAGGAAATGAGTAACAGAGTTGAGGGATTATCTCTCCTGAATCAAAACTGGCTACGTAAGAACTGAAGGAAGGAGACGCTCTAGAAATAGTAGGGGGGCGTAACAATTTGTTGTACCTAGGGCTATGGAAGGATTAAAAACGGCCCTAGCTCCTGACACGCCAGGCATGCGTTCGTGACCATAATCACTAGGTTACCACGAACACCAGGGATGACTTAAAACCTCTTGTGGCCCTGGTTCCCTACCCAAAAGTAGACTGTATGCCTCTACACTAATGTAGGCCCCACCTACGACACTTGAGAGTGGATAGCACGCACCGTACGTTGTCAAATACTCGTACAAAAAATAAACCGAGCCAAATAAATGGGCATGACTTACAATAGCACAAACCGGCTCGATCGACTCCCGCCTCTTGACTAAATGAGTAATGATGGTAGGCCTAGGCCAATACATAAGCGACGATCATCAAATATAGCCAGTTGACATATCTTCCGAAATTCCCTGTTTTTTGGAGAATACAACCGGAAATAACATTTGACCATCGAAATTATTCGAATCATGATCTAATTAAAGGTGAGTCGAGGCCCCATTGTGCTCCATGTCTTAAGACGTCCCTGACGACCGCAGGCAGTTTGGAGAGCAATGTTCCAAATTCATCTCCTTCTCGTTGTTTGACTGACATTAAATTGCGAAAATGTTATCATTAATACTTTATTGAATAGTTCTAATGACTCACACACACACACACACAAATCTGATTACATCATAAAAATGACGTTAATTTGAAATTTATAATAACTTCACTGGAGTGATATCTTATGAACGGTGAGAGATTCTGTATTAAAATTCCACGCATAATATTGCTGTGTAATTACATTTTAAATAGGAACATACTTGATTATTCTTTCCCGGTTTTCACATTAATATTAAATCACAAAGAAATAACATTCGAATTCGATTGTACATTCAAGTGCGTTCCTTTGCATTCTTTTAACCATTTCAATTCTTCAATAACAATTCAATTTCCTTTACTTTATTTGAGTCGGTTAATTCTTAAAATAAATAGATATTTTTCCAGATCGCCTTTCACCGTAATTATAAAAATGCTCTGTGAACCGGCTTAATTTGAATATCCTCAAAGTAGTATGGCAAACAATCATCCTTTGACAGTTTCAAACGACTCAACCGTAAAAATCTTGTCTTTGAATCTTCTCATTTTGTTAACTGATGAGGAAAATGTTTTGATTATGTTCTAATCGTACTTTTGGAGACGCCGAACCAGATTAGAATTTTTCAAATGGAATATGTTTGTAGTTATATTTATTCGCTATATCTGAATTAATTTTTTTTTTGTTTTGTTGCGTGACTTTAGAAGGAAAATTGTGTTTAAAATGGTAAAATATCTTGGAAAACTTTGAGTACGTTTCTTGAAGAACTGTGAGTAAACAACTTAAATTTTTCAATTTAGTTTGCTTTCGGAATTTATATAAGAAAATTCAACTTATTTAAATACTATTTGAGAGTTGCGTTGTTTTAACAAAAGAAAACAGCTTGCCGCTACTTTTCATATTTCGAAATTGTATGTTAAAATAGCTGCACACACACGCAGTAGAAGTTTTTAATTTTATATGCAATAGTTTTCCTTAAGACTGTTTTCGACTAATGTCAAACAAAATGAACGAAAATCTGAATAGATTTTGAGACAGAAAAACCTCCTAATTTTAGCACAAATTTGCTGCTGTACCACATATAAATTCATTTACTACTCCGTATCTTCAAAATTTGGGAATCATCAATAAAAATAACACTTTTTTTATTATATAATTTGAAAAATTCATTTAACATTAAATAATATAATATTGAGTATGTAACAGATTTTGAAACAGAAAAAATAGATTGAATTAGACAGAAATTAATAATGTATAAATATATACATGCTGCTTTCTATAGAACAATGTAGTTAAAGTATATTAATAACATTAGATCAGTTTTTTTTTTAAAAAATTGTCCTTGGCATTACGCGCAAGCAGCCTAAAAGAGAACACTTAACAACATATATATAGCTTCATAGAACAAAAATATACACCATCTCATCATCATTACTCCATATTTCCGTGTAAAAGTCGAGAGGACGTTTTTTCTTCAAAAATTTACCGAAAATCAACGGATATCAGCCAAATTGAAAAAAAAATTCCACTATTTTTCAAACATGTCACCATGAAAACAAAAATGTTGCTAAGCGAGTAAAATGCGTCGAATATTTTCCAATCAAACTGTTGTAAAGTAAAACGCCAGACGCCAATAATCTTATTTTATTTATTTATTTATTTGGTATCTCTATTTGAAGCTAGTATATTTTTCCCATTCATTTGCTGTTTTGTACAAACACCACTATCTGTATTAGCCATAATATCTGCACCATTTTTTGTTTGAAAAATAAGCGGGAAAAGAAAGCTGTGTACAGCACATGATCGTCCACCTATGTGTTTCATACCCTGGAGAAAAAACTCTCTACGATGATCATATGCATTCAAAATTCCTAATGAGGGAATGTAAAATTTCTAGGTATTCTGAAACTTGGTTTATGGCACTGACTTGAAAGAATTTCTGCAACTTTCTTAGCATAAGAATTCCCCTGAAAATATTCCCAAAACTAAACATTAAAATCACTTGTGCTTACCTAACGGAAAATATTTTAGAAAACATTTTTCCCAAGCTACACACACACACGTTTTATCCGTATAGATACATATAAGCACACAACCCCTTTACTTTCATCTTAAAAAATTCCAAAAATTCTCTGCTTATATACGGATAATGTACGGTAGCTTTAAATCATGGGTGACCATGGGTGACTAAACTATGACCATTTGAAGGCCGCATTGCAAGAAAAAAAATTTTCTGTGTCACACATGCACTATTTTTTACCAAATTGGAATAAAAATAAACTCTATGTAGTTTTAATATAAAATTTTTAAAAAAATTAACTTATTTAATTATGTTTTTTTTATTTGGATTAGATATGTATTGGTACATATTTATTTTAAATTTGTAAAGTTTTGTTTCATTTAGTTTGAATTTCCTAAAGATGGAAAAAATTCAAATTAAAAAGATGGTTGAATTTTTTTTTTGTTGAACTAGCAAATCAATATTGGGTGCAATAGACGAGGTTGCAATTCTTAATGCATTTTCAAGATATTTGTCAGTGATCTTTGTCCTATTTTTGTTTCTTGTATGTTTCATTGTTGAAAATAACTGTTCACAAATATAGGTACTGCTTAAAGCTGAAGACATGCATGATTGTGATAATGCCTAAGATGCATAAAGCATGATTGTGATAAATAGGATATTTATCGTGGGTAAGTAATCTTTATAAAACTCCAGTAAGGAAATATTCCCAAATTTTTCTTTCAGTTGAATGTCCCTTTAAAGCTCAATTTGAAAATTTGAATGTAATTTATTTAGTTCTACAGGAAATGGGGTAGAAAATATGTTCGTTTTTTCGTTATATATCGTTTTTTCTTGAAAATTTCAAACTTTGAAATCTACATTTTGTGCAACTCACAGATTTATGTACAGCCAAAGCACTGAAATGTATCAAATTGTTTACTTTTATTTTATTGTGCCAAAATTTCAACTTTCTTTGAAACGCTGTTATTGTTTGGAACATATTATTAATAAATTGATTTTTTCCTTGAATTCTCAAATTTAAATCATTAAAATGTTCTGATAAGTCTACTCAAAAACCTAAATCTAAAACCCAATCTTCGTGTTCAAATTTAGTCACAGGGTTCCCTTTTGTTTCCATAAATATCTTTTTTTCTGTCCTCGAATCGTAAAATCCGTTGAATATTTTCCCTTTACTATAAGCCATCTTATTTCTGTGTAATAAATAACATCTGCAAATTCAGTGCCCATTACCTTAAGAAACTCTTGATATTGTCTATAACAGGGTTGGTGAACCATTGGCACGCGACACAATATTTTAGGCACGCCAGCGACAAAATGACTTGCAATTTACTTCAAAACAACAAAATTCACTATGAAGTATTAAGAACAAACGCAAGTGATCGCTAGCGGTGCGGCGTGGGAAAAACACTGGTTTGTTACTATCTTGCCTTAGTTACGTCGTGAACTTCAATTGCTTATGATACAAAGTTTGTCTACGCATAGCATAGTCAATTTCATTGACACAACTGCATTTTTTAAAGTTTCTTTGTGTTATATTTACGATTTTTAAGTGTTATGTAATAAGTCTAGTTCATCAAAAGAATGAAAAGGGCTAGTAACAGATAATTTCAAATTTGGGGAATCTAGAAATATAGCATTATATCAGTAAAGGTGACATGTGTTTTATGTTCTGGAATAGAAGTATGCAGAACATATATATTGTCTGTAAAAAGACATTTTGAAAGAAATCGAAAATTTTCTTGTCAAAAAGGTAAACCACAGCAAAAGTAATTAATTTCTTAAATACCAATTGGCAGATGACTCCATTTTATTAAAAGTAACATCTCACAATCCTAATATAAGTTATTTGTCATCCAATCTGCAACAACAGAACTCACTTTAATGTTACTTTAATTTGAATTACACACATAACTAAAACATTCACAACTATACAGTGTAAAAGGTATTTTTTTCGTAGTAAATAAAGTATTTTGAGTTGTTATTACTTAGTTGTTGTTTTTTATAATTTTCTCAGTAATCACAAGTAAAAATTATTGACGACACGTCTATACCTCATTAAACATTTCTTAAGGAAAATGGCACATTGATACATAAAGGGGGGTTCACCACTCCTGGTCTATAATTACACCCTTTTGCTCTTATAAAGTTAATAGTTTTTATAACAACGCTTATACTTTCCATTTTTAAAATTTTTCCACATAAATTGCCCTGGTGTACAATGCAATAGTAAGATGCTTCATTTAAATTTTTATTTCAAAATAAATATCAACGAATCAATTATATATGAAAAATATTGCAAACATTTATTTTTTTAATAAAAATGTGCAAACTTATATATTTGCATTATTTGCGTTTGGGTCGCATTTTAAAGGCTTTTGGGTCGCACTTTAGCCAAGCATGTTTTAAATTAAGCATTATCAATTTTAATGATATTTTTCCTTTATAAACTATGTAGAGCTAAACATGAAAAGTATCGAATCATCATTTGAAAAATAGTTCACAATGTTTAAAAGCTTTATTGCGCTTACTGAGTTTTTATACAAGAAATTTCCCGAATTTTAAATTAGATAAATTTTGCTTGTAATAGTTTTTATTAATTTTCATCTAGTAGGGGTGTTTGCCCTATTCTCGAACCGTGTTAGAGTGAATCCGTGCTAATGAAGTGCTATGCTACACGGGGGTTACCTGTATTTGAATGGACATCTCAATTATTTGGTACAGTAACTGAAATAGAATTAAATTAAAAACTTATAGTACATGAATATTCAACGACTTTGAATAGAGTGTTACAAAAAATGAGTTTAATCCAAAACCACATTAAATCTTTGGAACATAATTTGTATAAAAACAGAATTTATAGCTTCGGAAGGATATGATTTTACATGTTACCATTCTCCGGTTGTATCGAAACTTAATTTCAAAACCTTCCAAACACTAAACTATCGTCTTGCACCAAATTTCCGTCCACAAATTACTTTCAAAGCTAAAAAAATAATGCAAAAAGAATTAAAATGGCAGAAGGGTCTCTCAAATTATATTACTGAGAAGATTTTAAAACCCAATTTTGAACAATCAGTGCTATCATGCGTAAGAATTTTATTATTTCCGGTACTAAACTGAAATGTCATTTGAAATCAAGTCAAATACAACATTCACACTCCCTGTGAAGAATAGTTATGGCTCTTTACGACAAAGACGAATTCTTTAGCCAATTATACCTTCAAACCTTAAGCACCCGTGTTACTTCTGACCTAACTTTATTCCTCGCATGGCCAATTTCAAGCTGGAATTTCCTTAAATGACGTACAAGTTATTTAATGCACTTAGATAATGAGGGATACTCACAAATATGATAAAGTAGACACCCTGTTAACTAACCGTCACGAGGTCAGAATATTGATTTAAAATTAAAAATGCTGGTTCTATTAATTGAATTTTATACAATGTATACGCTTAAATTACAGCGACTAAGTAAAAATAACGACATATGCTGCTGAAGCATAACAATAACATCTTCCCCTGAACAATATACTCATTTTCTTACTGAATATTTAGAATTTTCGACAAGGACATACAGGCTAAAAATAAATACACCGAGGCTTATAATACACAAGTAATTTAATCGGTTGTGCTATCAGTATGAAAAGAAAGCGCCTCTTAAAGTTCTATTTTCCACACAGTCACTTGCATCTGTTATGTCAAGAAATACTACGAACAATATTTATATTTTCAACAATTATTAGTAATTACCGATTATACAAGGAGATATTATATTTTTTCATTGATGAAAAGTATTTATATTTTCCAAAAAAATTGTAATGATTTACATTGAAAATTCTACAGTTTTGGAAAAGTTCACTTTCACTTTCTGTTTGAGTTGTTAGAGTGAAAGAGCAAAAGATTGCATGAAATAGCAATATATATATAACTCCCCCCCCTTTTTATATAAACTTTTTATATAAATTATTTTATATATAAGCTGTCCTAAGTCATCAATGTTTATAATACTGAAGCATCCATTTTTTAAATTTCGATTGCTCATGTGTCCTTCATTGTGTGTTTTACTTATTGCCTATGTATTTTTCGATTACCATGTTCATCTCTCGTTTGTAGAGAATTAGACTATATATATCTTTAACAGCTATCATCAGTAGGTTAATTGTTTTATTGAAGATCATCGTTTTACATGATATTTTCATTAAATGATGAATTTAACCCTTAATAATGCGATATCCAGACGTAATGCCACTCCCATCTAGTTAAGAAGCACTTAATTCCATATCTTAATTGTAACCACGTAATTTCAACCACCCCAGCTATACTACGTACAAGACACATTAAAGGGATGAAAATATCCCCTGATGGCCAAAGATGGCCTAAATACCAGGAACAGTTCTATTCGCTAAAGGTTGTCGACATAGCAAGGGTCGTTTTGGACTCTTTAGGCGCCATTTGATTTCACTACATGAACAAGAACAACAATAGTAAATTAAATTTATATTAGAACCTTTTAATAAGTTAGTGGTGACTGAATTTGGAGGTTTGGATAATAATGTAGGGATATTTGAAAATGACTCATCACGCTATCGCAACTTGCCACACGAGAATTTTGCAGCCCAATTTTATCGACTATTGTTATTTCTCACAAAATGAAATTCTTTGGAAAAGTAAGATCTGAAACTGTTCAAACTACTTAAATTGCATTCCTTTCATCTTTATTAAATAGAAATCCTTTAAGACAGTTTTAAATGCTGTAGAATTTTACGGTATAATGATAAACCTTTCTCTCTCTCTCCCTCTCAAATCTAAAAACTAATATTGCTTCATCATTTACAGGTTAAAAGAAAACGCAAATTTTATTTCATCTAAGCACCAGATAAATTATTCATTCAATAAAATAAAAAAAAATTCAAACTAAGTTTTTAATTTAAACTTGTACGGAAATTCTAGCTATGAGAAATTTACCATTTAACTCGATCCTCTAAATCTCATAATCAATTTAATTCCATGCTCATTAAGTATTAAACTGATTTGAATACACAATCTAAGTGAAATGTGACTTCATGCTTTCTCTTGTCCACATAAACATCATGTTTCTCTTTTAATTTGTGAAAACTTTATTAACAGATAGAAAAGACAACCAATAACTCGCGCAGTAGATAGCACAATCTTTTATCTTTTTTATTACTTCCGTTTAATCATTTGGTATTAATTTAATATCCATTGAAGCACATTTTCTTTTATGGTATAATTAAACTAATTCTAAAACCCCCCTACAACTGAACTGATGACTAGAAATCCGAACGTCTTGAAAAGGCCTTCAAAAAAATATTAAATACTTTCGTAGTTAATTCACCTAGATAGTTTAGACTTATGATACTCAACCTGCAGTTCGTGGGCTGCTTGTGGCCCACCAGCCTTTTCTGAGTGCCCCGGTCATGGTCCATCGCGCTAAGAATTTCATTTGTGTTACCGTGTCCTTCCCGTAGGGAAGGTATGAAAGTTGCCATAGCCTGAGATAGGTTAGGCTTCTTTTTGATAGATGGCGACACCACCTATCTCCACCTCCCTAATTCAGACATAGAACTGCAGGGGAGGGAAATATTCTCCAGCCTCTACCACCCGTGGTTTCTGATGCGATCGCCCACAAGACTTTTGGACCGACTGATTTAAGGAGCATGTACTTCGTGTGTACCCGGAGGATATTTGGTGGCATCGGGCATCGAACTCGGGTCTTCCGGTCGGGAGTCCGATGCTGTAACCACTAGGCTATCCCCGTGAAAGAAATTTAGTTACAGGAGAACAATGTACAAAATGTTTTGTGGGAATTTTTTTTATCAATAAAGCAATTAAATTTGTAAATTTTGCTGTCAATTCGTTTTTTTAATAGTAGAATGTAAGCAAGAGGCTTGGTTATGTGAATGAAAGGAAATAAAAATTATCCCATAACTTATTAAAAAATGCGTAAAAATAAATATTTTTGTGTGTGTTTCGTCCAAAAGTTAATATAATATTAAAATAAAAGACGAAAATGAGTTTTAATATTTTGATCAATATTTTGCTTTTTTCAATGTTACTTTTGTCTTATAGTGTGTTCATTCCATTATCCGCATATTGCGATCTGTGTAAAATATCTGTCGTTTGCATGCGGCCCGCGAGAAATACCTGTCATGTGTATGCGGCCTGGCGGAAATAAAGGTTGAATATCCCTGGTTTAGACAGTAAATATAAAAGGGACATTAGGACGGAAATTCCATTCTTTTAGGCCAGGAGCAAGAGGCTAGATATGTTAACTTCTTATTGCAACCATAAAATATATTTCAGGAAAATTTTAAAAAAAGCCACCATTATCAGATCACTTTGGAATGTTGTTCTCAAAAGACGCTACGGCGTGTGACTTCTGTCATTCTACAGGTGATACTATTGCTAAAGCCATAAAAGTTGACATCGAGAACAATTGACCAGAACAATGAAAAATGCACTAAAATGATTTTGGAAAATTGAAAGAAATTTTGTGTTCTCGTTGAAATAAACGAAGATGGGATACCACCAATTATATACCCTGAGTGACGTGAAAGTAAAAGCATCAATCATTTTTTCATATGATAGAATATTGTGAAGTAAAAACATCACAAATGTGAAAATATTATTCTTCTAATTCACCATCTAAATCAGTGATTCCCAAAGTGGTCTATATGGACCCCCAGGGGTCTATGACGACCTGCACAGGGTCGACGTCAGCGAAAAAATAATTTGGGGGTCCATGAGATGTAAATGGGGGTCTATGATGGTGGTTCTCATTAAACCAAATCATGACTTTAATTTTAAAAGAAAATTGAGTCAAGTGGAAAACAGATTTTAACTATTTAATATACTTATTTACTAATTTTAAAAAGGTTACTTTGCAGTTACAAGTCGACAGCATAAATTTTATTAAAACAAGGACCATAAACATACCTGTTATTTATCACGAATTATGGAATGTCTTAAGAAAATTTTTTAATTACTTTTCCTAGAGTGATAATAGTTTCAGTGTGGTTGCCAATCTCCAAAACAGAAAAAGAAAAGAGAGGGGGGGGGGGATAATGTCTGGAAACTACTAACCGAGGAGATTTAGGGTTAAACCTGACACACGATTGATTCCAAATGTTGAAGAATTGTTACTGAAGCATTAGATTTATTCCTCCCTTTAAAAGAATTTTTTTTCGCTTAGTTATTTTATGTATAAATTAAATGTTAATTTAATTAACATGGGTTTTTTTAGTTTTAAACACAATACTTCACTTCAGTTAGCAGTTTAAATCGCATAAAGTTAGTAGATCTATACCAGCCGTCAAAAAGACATTTAAATCAGTAAAATTGCAAAAATCCAATATTGGGTAAACAGGGGTCTACTCCAAACCGAAAAAAATGGCAAGGGGTCTAGGAGACAAAAAAGTTTGGAAACCTCTGATCTAAATTCATGGTGCTCTATGATACCTCATAGTGTGCATTTGTGGACATATAGAATCAAACTTCCATCTTCATCTGCTAGCACATCATAGCCCAAGCACCATTGTTCAACAAAAGAATATTTGTGTAAGTGGAATACACTAGCAGGTTGACAAGCGTAGCGTGTAAAAGGGGAAATGGGTGCCCTAAAACATCTCACATAGAAGAAAACTTTTTCTTTCTACGAGTTGATGTCATTATCAGGGAGGATCAAAGAATCGCAATAATACAAGTTCTAGAACATTTGGACATAAGTTTTTAACCATCATTTACAATGTATTACAGTACGGGATGTATTGAGGTATCAAGAAGCTTTTGCCAGAGAATCCATTCGAAAGTATCATAGCGAAGTATAAGCATCCATCTTCTCAATCCTTCATACAGTCCTGGTGCCTTCAGATTATAGCGTATTCGGCCCTGGTAATGAGGCGCTAAGTGTATTACCGTGCAAAGGGCATATATGAAAACTTATATTATAAATTTTTTTGCGGAAATAAAGATATGAGTAATTTACTTTAATTTTTTTTATTTGCTCACCTAATTATCTTGAGCGGAAATAAAGATATGGAAAATATAACTTTGACTTTTTTTTATTTACCCTTGTCATCATGGATGATATAATTCATCTTCCAAGCAAGAATTTTCATCTTTCTTCCTTCAGCTATTGTGCATGTTCGCGTCATTATTTTTTAAGTCTTTTAGATTTTTAAGTTATTATTTTGCATTTCTGTTCACATGCTGTCACTTTTTCCTTATTTTAAATTTAAACGTTTGAAAATTCGAGTTTTTAGGGCTCTCAAAGACATTTCTGCTTTTATTCTTTTAATGGCAAAAAATTGCCTTGAAACTCGAACAATTTTCAACTCCAAAGGGGTTCAGACCAGAGGCGTAGCTACCGCCGTATCAGTGATACGGGGCCCCCAAGCAACAGGGTCCCCAATATGTGTAACTACAATACCACTAACCGGAATTTCTTTCCTAAAAAGGGCCCCGAAAGAGTTTTGATACGGAGCCCACTCAGAGCTAGCTACGACAGTGGTTCAGGCAAATTGAAAAGTCCAGATTCCAAGATCCTATTGTGCTTTTTAAGCCAATAACTACGACGAGAAGGATCATTTTAAAATAAAAATAATTAGAATGGCACATGTGAACTTCTTAATAAGCTCTAGTCTTGGTCCTTCAATAACCAACGTCAGAACTTGGCAACTCTTAGAGCATATATTAAAGGAAATGTATAAAGTTTCAGCCTGTGCATGCTTTGGGATAATTGTATTTAAATGCGTATCATTGAAGTTCAGTATGCTGAACACTTATTTTATCTATGGTTCTTATTTATATTCAATAAAAAAATTGACTCATTATATCTCTCATATGAAAAAGAAAAGATGTTATAAGCATCAACTATTACAAACAAAATCCCTGTTTTGCAAAATTTCCTCTCCAATAAAATTAGTACATTTCATGCAGAATAACCTCCTATCAAAAATCTCTTAGCTTCCTCTAAGTTTTATGTAGAAAAATCTGTCTCGATTTTTCTTCTTAATTTAAAAAAATAAATATATAATTCGGAAAAGGTTCGTGAAATCTAAACATTGATAATATCTTCTATATAAAAACACAATTTTTAATGGCATAAAATTGTCTTTATTTACCCTACATCTCATTTATTATCTAACGTAATTCTTACCCAAAGGCTTTTAAACGCTTGAAAAGTTTCCTCGTGTGGATCGATTACCTATAAAAGTACAAAAACACTTCCTTGTGGTTCTAGCAGAATTTAATGACGGTAAATCGTTATGTAAATTAATTATGTAAATTGCCGAATGCTGGAGCTAATTCACTAACATACATTGCAAAGTTAATCTTGTCGCTATTTACGAATTGTGATGTTTATTGTTTGAATTTACAAACAAATTAAGAAACATTATTGATGTTAAAAGGTAATATTTACAAAATGTATTACCGATTTCTTTAATCTTGTGTATCAGGTGAGAAAGAAAATACAGCGGGTTATTTTGCAAATTATTTTTTAAAACAAAAACAAATTGACAGTCCTAAATCCCCCATGACACTTATTCCTTAACAAAGCCATGCATTTTAAAAAGGTATTATCAGTTATTCTATCAACAGTGATATTACTAAAGAATTGAATGATCTCTCTTTAAGACAATTCGCTGAGAGAATTTCCAATAAGATCTGGTGGAATAATCTTAAGATCTTCCCATGTGGTCAAGACGCAAAGCAGTTGCCGAGTTTCATCTAACCACTGGACATGACTGTCTCTTGAAACATCTATAAAGAATTCATGTTGCACAGGCCCCTTTCTGCACGCTCTGCAATTTTCGGGGGGACATGGATGCTGTTCACCGCTGCCCAGCCCTAAAGGGCTTATTTTTGTGCGACCTTTATTGACAAGCTAGGGACTTATTGAGTTCATGGACTTTTCTCGGCATTTTTATTTTTTTCCTTACTTTATTTATTTTGTCTGTTTCTGTTTCTACCCCCTTGTGATGTAGTGGTCTTCTGTAACCCTGTCGATCTGAAATAGTATATATATATATTACAAAAGAAAGAGTTTTAAAAATTATGCAAGTGCAACGTTGCGAACAACCATTGCTCCCTTAATACTGATACCTTCGTCGACTTTCAAAGGGATTTGAACAAAATGAGGTATTCTTGCTCCTTCAATGAATGATGAATGACTTGATAGAAATAAAAAGTGAAAGAGGTAAAAGTTGTGATTGATTAGGAGTAAAACAGGTGAATATGTAAATGTATGTATGGAGAAAGATTAGAGAAGTAAGCAGATTCCATGTGAAAATTCCTTATCAAAAGTTTACGGAGTTGTAATTTTATGCCAAACGGTAGTAAAAAAATACAAACTCATCAGATCATCATTTAAACTGAATTTTTTTTAAAAAAATAGGTTGCTTTTATCTCTTAAGTGGTACAATTTGAAAAAGCTAAATGTAAACCAGTTTTATGAAATATCCGAGAGTATATCAAGTTAGAATAAAGATTTTGAAATCTAACTACAACATTGTTAGTTTAGTTAACTTTTCTATCAATGATTCATGTACTTAAAATAACCATGTATAAAGAATTTATGAATTTTTCGTACTGAATATGTAACATAGCATTGGAATAGACAGGCAAAAAATAAAAAGGTTGTAAAGTTACAATCAAATAGCACAAGTTCTACGCCATGTAAAATAATCAATTATGTCATTTTTATCTAAGTCAGCTGTATGAAAAAAAATATACTGAATGATCATTCCAACTCAAAAAATATATCTATCTCAAAACTATTTATTTATCACATAAAACAAAACGAGAAAAAATATATTTTATGTTTTTCTGTAAAAAAGCCTTATACTCTCTTTATTTGGAAAGTATTTAATAAATTTTTACTCCAGTACGGTGTTCTGAATAAAAGTTAAAGAAACTTAAATAATTCAATAGTTTTAATAATTTCATTTTGTGTTCATGATAATACAGCATTCACGCAATGGACTAAATTCATGTTACGTCATAGTCGCATGTGCTCCCAGCCAATCAATTCATAAATTAATATGATATCATAGTCACGCGATAAATGCAATCCCGTGTTCCCCCCCTCCCATCAGCTCATGCGTTTTGATGCTGTCAATATTTGCTTTTTGCGAAAACTTCCTTCTAAAAAGTACATATTTATCAACAATAATAACTTACATAGTTAAATAAATTAACTCGAATTAAAAGTACACGTATAATGTGCATATTTCTTAAATTTGAAAACTTCTTGATGAATTTTCTCATTAGAACATCTTTTCCCCAATTATCAAATTTAAAGTTTTATCTAAATTTTATAAGTAAAACAAGTACAAGTATGATGTCAGTTTGTTATAAATTCAGTGAAGAAACGTGATTATAGGAATTTATCTCACTGAGAGAGAGAGAGAGAGAAATGTCCAAAAAATCTGAGACGATTTTTAAACAACGTTCACAAAGCTTTATTAAGCCTATTTTGAATTAATATTCTTTTATCACATGAGAGAGAGACATTACTCGTTCATTTGAAACCAAACTTAAACAACGTAATAAATGCATCTGTCGTCTGTATAGCAGATCTTAACTAATCAAAAATAAACTCTTGTGTTTTTTAAAATAAATTGTGTTTTTCATATCGTAAAATACTTAGTTCTCTATTTAAACTTCTTTTCTTTATTTAGAATTATTTTACAAATTATTATCACGTTTGCCTTAGTTAAAAAATTCCTGTAACTATAATTTTTATCTGGTTACTTAATTCATTTTCTGCTAAATAATCGTCTGTTCTAAAAGTTATGTTGCTTCAGTTGGTATCATTTTCGCAATTGTTTTAAACATGTTTTTTTTTTCGATGGGAGAAAAAATTGTAATGTTTAATCGACTCTAATATGAATTTAATTTTTAAATTTTTTAAAGATATTATCACTCGTCTAGAGAGCTTTTTGATCACCTGAGGTTATAGGAATAAAAACTTTGGCTGCTATATTATTTAAAAATCTCTTTTCCAATCTTAAAAAAAATCTATTAAAAAAACTAAGAATCAAATTTAATTCCAAAATAATGTTCGTCATGTTTTTACTTCCATACATCAACTGAATATTTACGTTCCGGATCAATGATTAGGAACATGGTACTTAGATGTACTTATAGAAATTACTGAGATTTTAATAAGGCTTCTGAACTACGTAATTGTTCAAGAGAAATTACGGTAGAATTTCTCTCAAGAGAATTGTTAATGGTAGTTGACTCTCTCAAATAAGATCTTTGGGTGATTAGTACAACAGGTTTGGGCCCCATTAGTAGTGAGTTTTGTGGGATTAAATATCTAACTACTCACTTAACTGTCTGGTGTGACATCCTCACAATTCAACAGGAAGGGAATGTTCATATCATTAGATATGTTTATAGCGATCGTTAATGGAACACAATGTTTCTATAAGACATTTCATTATTAAACCTATTTAGTGGAGCTAAAATACCAGCTTGAGATATGTTTTTGCTGAGGTACTTGTTATTATATTTTTCAAACAGCGTGAGTTTGATCTCTATGGTGATTTCAAGCATCAATTTAAAACTTAAAATATATGAACGAGGAATTTTGAAAAATTTACATTTTTTTTCTGTACGTTATAGTGTTTGGAAACGTAAAAGATTGACGTTAATATAGAAAAAGAACTTCCTACCTGTATTGAAATTTAAAAAGGCAAAAAATAACTAGCATTCGAACATTAAGTAGTTTTATGTGGTACATTTAGATGTTAGTTCCAAGAAACTGTGTAATTTTATAAAAAAAAATTCTCTCCAAGAAAGGCAATAATGCATAAAATAATTAACTTAAATTTTATGTTGTTTTAGAGAAGCTAAAGTGAGGTTTTCACAGAACCTATTACACAGGGATGTTTTAAGGCTGGGGCCAAGTGGTCATTGACCTCAGGTTTGAGCCCAGTATGGTGCTGGACGACTGAACCTGATTTTTATGCATTAAATTGGTATTGGATTTCACTCTCGAACCCCCAAGTAAGCATTGCCAGTGTGTGTGTGTGTGTGTGTGTGTGTGTGTGTGTGTGTGTGTGTGTGTGTGTGTGTGTGTGTGTGTGTGTGTGTGTGTGTGTGTGTGTGTGTGTGTGTGTGTGTGTGTGTGTGTGTGTGCTGTTACATACACTGATATATATTGTAAATCTACAAATTCTCTTTTCCGAGACTTAGGATTCGAGATCACATAGAACTGAGATGACATAGAAATTCCTTGTTTTCCATTTGTTTCTGCCTTTTTAAAACTTCTCTTTGCGGCGCAAAATATTTTTTTTTGTAAATTTTAAAGCAGTTTTTGAAATATAGTACATAGTTGTATGTTAAATAAAGAAATTTTTACTAAACAGACGTTTTTCATAAAAGAATTTAAAAGTTTGGAATGCTTCTGATTCATATATATATATATATATATATATATAACAATTATTCCCTTTTTTTAACTTTTCGACATTACTTCTTCCAACGTTTAATTGGAATGAGAAATGTGGTATAGTATCACATACTATTTGTATCTTATTTTCTTTAAATTCAAATGAAGCATTTAAATTTTTTTTTTTTTTTATTTCTGTAATCAAATCCTTTGTTTTCTTTAAAAATTTGTTTTGTCTTTTAGCTTGCATTGCTTTCAAAATATCAATGAAGGATAGAAAAACAACTCTGTGATTGTTGTAGAGTTAATCAGAGTTTCACTTGTATTCAAATTCTAAATCATTAATTAATAATAAACAAGTGAGTCATAAGTTGAATCAATAGTTCTTCGTTATAGATAGTTTTGTTCTTGAATGAGATTTTTTCCCAAATTTGTGTTTTATGTTTGAAAATTAATTTAACAAGAGTCATGAAGAGTTTTGAATACATTTACGCTTTGTGAACACTCAGAAACTAATTTACTTGTAAGTTATTTAAAATTTCCTTCCTTCCTCAATGGCTCGACAGAACAGGGTGGGCCTTGACTTTCTAAGAAAGCCTTTTCCAGGTCAGCCGTCTTCCTGCTAGTGTGTTCTCCAATTCTTAAATCTAAAAACTAGGGAATCTTTTTCTAGTCCATCAATCCATCTTTGGCCTGCCTTTTCTTTGTGTGCCAATTGGTTGGCCATTCAAGACTTTTTTAGCTGTGCAGTTTTCGTCCATTCTGACAACGTGACCTGCCCATTTAATTCGTTGTATTAATTAAAAATTTATCAATGATAAGTAAAGAGTAAAAACAATTCGTACCCCCCCCCGAACTTGTACAATAAATAGAGTGAATTGCGGTTATATGAACCAACCTATGCGAGAAAGATGTTCTATGAAATGTAGATTAAGGGAAAAGATTTTAAAAAATAATTTCAAAATTTAATATTGCCACAAAGGGGATGAATTTTCGAAAAAATAGAAAAAGACTTTTATTTTAATCAGATGAGATCTTTGACTCAAAATAAAACTATTTTTTGTAATGTAAATAACCAAAGCGATGATTATTGATAAGTGAATTCACAGTTGTGTACAATGTAATTTGCCACATTTCATAACTCCAGCCTCTGGTGTTGCTAGACCTGACGAGTTCTATATCAAAATTCCTTGGGGATCTTTTTCTAAGGCTCCTTAGTATTTTACGATTTTTTTCCGCACATTTGGGGGCCTCTGAAGAGTGGGGGCCCTTATCATTGATACGGTTGACACGGCGTTAGCTACGACTCTCACCCCTTCTCTCTCTGTCTCGTAAATCAGTCCGATATAAGCTTTTTTTTTGGTCTTCCGCTTTATTGTGCATTGTCATTTTGACAGCAGGACTTTCAATTCTTACTGTTAGTTCACTCTCTCCTTATATACACTCATGGACAAAAAAATTAGTGCACCAAGAAATAATTGCGGGATCGTAACGAAACTTGGCATGGTCTGGAAGATATGCAAATTATTAGAAATGCAGCGTGATTGCGCATTACGTATAGCCGGTAGAGGGTATTTAACATCATTCTCCGTGGAGTATAAAAAAGGTAACCAAAGCTTGTTTGGGTGTGCTGAATCACTTACAAAGGAAGAGCTGAGAAAGACATGCCATTATGCCGTTTGCGACGATAATATGAGCAGCTGTCACAGTTTGAGAGGGGGAGAATCATCGGCATGATGGAAGCTGGGTGGTCAGCTAGACGAGTAGCGCGTCTGATTGTGTTGTGAGGAGGTGTTGCGACCAGTGGATCCGAGAGATATCATTTACACGAAGACCAGGCTCAGGACGCCCTCGACAGACTAATTATCGAGAAGACCACCACATCGTAAGAAATGCACGCGTACAGCCTATTGCTTCATCGGCCGCCATCCAGGCACAGGTAGCACCTTCACTAGGGGCTTCTGTGTCTTCTCGAACCATACGAAAGCCACTGGCTGAAGGACATTTGGGATTGCGGC
This sequence comes from Trichonephila clavipes, assembly GCA_019973935.1. Lineage (NCBI taxonomy): Eukaryota > Metazoa > Arthropoda > Arachnida > Araneae > Nephilidae > Trichonephila > Trichonephila clavipes. The sequence goes on along the minus strand of BMAU01015647.1, from coordinate 39,291 downwards.
GCCCATTACGTGTGCGGCCCTTGACGCCCACCCATAGATGCCTCCGTTTGAAGTGGTGCCGCGCACGAGAAAACTGGACTGCATCGGAATTGAACCAGGTCGTCTTTAGCAACGAATCCAGATTCAATCTCAACAGTGATGACAATCGTTTTCATGTGTGGAGATCCCGTGGTGAACGCCTCACTCCTGCCTGTGCTTTACAGATACACACCACTCCCACAGCTGGTGTGATGGTATGGAATGCCATTGCCTACAATACACGGTCTCATCCCTAGTATTGATCCGTGGCACCATGACAGCCCAGCGGTATGTCCATGACATCCTGTACCACATGTGTTCCCACTCATGCAAGGGCTCCCAGGAGCCATTTTTCAACCAGACAATGCTCGGCCTCGCACGGCAAGAGAGTCACAAGACTGTCTCTGCACTGTTACTGCCCTTCCTTGGCCTGCCCGATCCCCAGATTTGTCCCCAATCGAGCATATCAGGGATCATTTGGGACGGGGAGTTGGGCATCCTACGAGTTTGAACGAACTAGAGGCAAGATTACAGCAACTGTGGAACGAAATGTCTCAAGACATTATACAGAACTTGCATGCCTCAATGCCCGATCGTATCGCCTCGTGCATTCGCGCAGGAGGGGGTTCAACAGGGTATTAAATCCTCCGTTCTTTTGCCTTTTTCGCTGAAATAAATTATCACTTTTCTTAGATTTTTTAATCATTTACTTATATCAAAGTAGTCATTACGTATGTAAAATTTTATTTTATTTTGACGACTCCTTCTTGGTGCGCTAATTGTTTTGTCCATGAGGGTATACTTATTAATTTGCTTATGTATCTTGTTCAAATTTTCAATGGTTAATGAAGTACTTTTTATTCATCCACCGAGGTTCAAGTACATTTTTTATACTTGTAGTGGATGACATTTGATGTTAATACAGTTTTTTCAAACATTAATTCATTAATTAAGTTTTTTTTAAATGTTAAATTTATTTTGCGTTGTTTCTGATGAAGTCAGAACTAGCACCAGTAAGTTTTTTTACGAAGTATAAATTGACTTAAATTTTTTTATATTACTTGTTTTTAATTTTAAAACTAAAGAAGCTGTTAAATATATCTGATGTGTGTGTTTTTTCCTTCCAGCTACTTATCAGGCGTTCTCTTATCACAATGAATGTTAAAAGTACTCTCTAAAGTGCTTTCTTTTCTTTAACATAAATTATTTTGATTTTTTACCATAAAAAACTCAAATTCTTAACTTCATTTCCCTTATGGTAGCACTTAACATAAAAATAAATTGATATATTTTTTCTCTTCAATAATATACCAAAGAACATATTTTCCGCATAGAAAAGTTTTGGAATTCTAAAAAAAATCGATCCCTCTACAATACAACTTCAAACATCGATAAAATTGTGTCACACAACTTGCAGTCGCTGTCGTAGATTATCAAATAATCAAGTTTTTCACTGATTAAAAATTGAAATTAGTACATCGTGGAGAGCAAAATTTTCAAAAACGTATACATCTTGATTCGTGCTATTTAGAATTACATTCATCCACAGGTTGTTTATAAAAGTAATTCTTTTATAGATTAATAATAAAAGTTATTCCGATTCACAAACCGATAAATGAGCAAGTGTTTATTAATACTGATATCTAAAGCAACATGAGAGCTATTGGCGACAAACCTCGTAATTTTGAAACATGGTCAAGTATTGAGGATTACACTTAAACCGGCATTTCACTACTCTAACTTCCACGCCACGTCAGTGTGAGGTCTTTGAGCAAGGCATCGGTCCTTCTATTAGATTGGTCTTCAGCGGCATCAGGATTCGAACCCACTACTCGACAATACTGCCACGAGTTCGTGGCCATGGCTGTTGAGCTGCCGGGCTCCCACAAACTGATAAATGACATCCTCAATATTTAGAATCCTTAAAATAAACATTATTTGTGAGTAAAATTCTGTACATTATTAAAATTATGTGATCACTCGAATTATAAATTAAGCCTTTTTCAGATCGAATAAAATTACTTAAGGTATCCGACTACGTTCGGAACCGTAATTTTGCAAAAGCGTATAAATGGATAATATTTATGATATTTAGTATCACTTAGATTAGAAAATGTATATAAAATTTGTTTAAGAATAGTATCACAATAAAAAATTATTTAAGTACAATATTTTGACAAAAAATGAACATAGAATAACCAGTTTTCAAAATATTCTCTTTTTGTGAAAAATGCTTCTATTATAATAATATTTTGCCTGTATATAGCTCAAACCTCTGTACAGAGGCTCAAGTAGAATTTTGGAAATATATAGCTTAGAAGGGGGTTTATTCATGCTTTACAACAACAGAGGGAAGAAGTTTTAAGAAAAAAACGCCGATAATTATTTCAATGGGTTGTAACTCTGAAAATAAAGTGAATTTTTCAAAACTCATAGTTGAGCCTCTGTACAGAGTTCTAAGCTATATACAGGCAAAATATTATTATAATAAAAGCATTTTTCACAAAAGGAGAACATTTTGAAAAAAGGTTATTCTAAGTTAATTTTTTCCCGAAATATTGTATTTAAATAATTTTTTTGTCAAAATGTCCTTAAAACAATTTTATACATGTATTCTAATATAAGTGACGCTAAACATCATGAAAATAATCCATTTATGCGCTTTTTTAAAATCACAGTTCCAAACGTAGTCGGATACCTTACCGAATCTTCTTAATAATGTAGCCATTTAAAATATCACGAATTTCATAAACTGTTTCACTTTCTGAACCATTTAAAGATGTTTAATAGTTTAACACTAAAAAGATGTTTAATAGTTTATTCAATTTAAATACTTATTTTACATACTTTCTATTTTCAAGGTATTCTACTTTTGAATTAAATGGCATTATATTTTATTGTTCATAAAGCAGATAAACGACCAGATATGGTAGCAAAAAAAATACTGCATTGAAATATCACTTTTGATTATTTTTTTCTCTATAAATTTCTCTCTTTTCTATTTTGTTCTCAAAGAATTTTCACTGAAACAAGATCATAACGCATTTCCTTTACCAGATACATGCACGATAAAATAAATATTTTTCGAATAAGTGTCTCTAAGAAGTAAATCGTGTTTGATATACTCGTAAGAGATTCAAGAATTTCAAAGCGATCAGTTTTTTCGTAAGAGCTACTTCCCTTCAAGGAATATCCAATCAGATTGGTAAATTCGTGCGTTTTCAAGATGAAAGGAATATTCGGAAGAATTCTGCTCCATAAAAGGCTTGTTTCTTCTCTCTTATTATTCCACATATGCTCAAGGTATAGAAAATATTCACTGAATTGATTCCAGAGTAGTCTGCTTTGTATTACGCATTCAGTTTCGAAAAGAATTCCAAAACTATTTACAAACATGTTGGTGAAAAGCAGTCGAGTCTTATTTTTTATGCTCGAATCAATAATTAATTCAGAGTGCTTAAAAAAACAGAGCCATTTCTGAAACAATATCTTGAAGCGATTTCTTATGATTTGAGTTTAAAATATAAGAAATAATATTTTGAGTAAATATACTATAAGTTACTTTAAAGTTGGATACCGTTTTTTTCCCCTTCTTCTTTAAAAAGAATAACATATTTCTGTCATTGCTAAAACTCACTCAGATTTTGAATTAAGTTTAAGATTTTCTGAATGAAATTTAATATAACATAACATTCTATGAATATAATTTAATGGAACATAACATTTTATGAATATAATTTAACGGAACATAACTTTCTATGAATATAACTTATTGGAACATAACATAAATGTAATTTAAGGGAACATAACATGAATACAATTTAATGGAACATAACATGAATACAATTTAATAGAACAAAACATGGATACAATATAATGGAATACGACATTTAAAGAATATAATTTATTGGAACATGGCATTAATATAATTTAATGGAACTCAACAGGAATACAATGTAAAGGAACATAACATGAATACAATGTAATAGAACACAATATTTATAATGAATATAATTTATTGAACATAACATGAATAAAATGTAATGGAACATAAACATGAATATAATTTAATGGAACATAACATTTTATGAATATAATTTAACGGAACATAACTTTCTATGAATATAACTTATTGGAACATAACATAAATGTAATTTAAGGGAACATAACATGAATACAATTTAATGGAACATAACATGAATACAATTTAATAGAACAAAACATGGATACAATATAATGGAATACGACATTTAAAGAATATAATTTATTGGAACATGGCATTAATATAATTTAATGGAACTCAACAGGAATACAATGTAAAGGAACATAACATGAATACAATGTAATAGAACACAATATTTATAATGAATATAATTTATTGGAACATAACATGAATAAAATGTAATGGAACATAAACATGAATATAATTTAATGGAACATAACATTTTATGAATATAATTTAACGGAACATAACTTTCTATGAATATAACTTATTGGAACATAACATAAATGTAATTTAAGGGAACATAACATGAATACAATTTAATGGAACATAACATGAATACAATTTAATAGAACAAAACATGGATACAATATAATGGAATACGACATTTAAAGAATATAATTTATTGGAACATGGCATTAATATAATTTAATGGAACTCAACAGGAATACAATGTAAAGGAACATAACATGAATACAATGTAATAGAACACAATATTTAATGAATATAATTTATTGGAACATAACATGAATAAAATGTAATGGAACATAAACATGAATACAATTTAATGAAACATAAGATTTTATGAATATAATTTATTAGAACATAGCATGAGTACAATATAAAGGAGCATAACATGAATACAATATAATGGAGCATAACACATGAATACAATTTAACAGAACACAACATTTAAGGGGACATGGTACGATTTACGCAAAAAATTTTAATTTAAGGATTTTCAAAAAATTTTCTGCTGCCTCCTATGTGTGTATACTATGTAAAACAAATTTTGTGCTCAAAACTTCATAAAAAGATAGCCCTAGAATTTTTTAATGAAAAAACTTAAAATTTGTGAAGGGATTTTAAAACGCTACTCCTCCTACAAAAATTTACATACACGCATGAAATTTGATTTACAAGTACGTGAAACAATTTACAACAAAAGTTGGTATGGGTTTTGCGATAGCATGATTCGTATTCGTACAATACTTCTTTTTATGAATGCTTATTGAAAATTCCTTAAAAAATGTATAAATTCTGAGTTCAATTATTTTTTAGAAAATAAGTATTGCTTTGATTCAAAAACGCATACCAACTTTTGTTACATGCATTATTAGCAATAGGTAAAGAAAATTCAAAGCATTAGGCACAATACAGAAAAAGCCTTAGCATTTAAATGAAGACAAACTAGTTATTTTATCTTTCTGAGATAAGTAAGCTTCAAGTTTTGATTTGCCATAGGAATGTGAATAAAAACAAGCATAAAAGCTATCATAATTCTGCGTTTCTTAAGTTTAGAGCTTTCGAATTTTGGGAGGTTATAGAAAAATATATAGAGAATAATTTAGGCTAAAAAAAATTATATTTGATTTTTTGACCGATTTTTGTCATTTGAATCGTACTGTGTCCTCTTAATGAATATAATTTTTTGAACATAAAATAAATATAATTTAATGGAACACAACATAAATATAATTTAATGGAATACAACATGAATATAATTTAATGGAATACAACATGAATATAATTTAATGGAATATAACATTTTATAAATATAATTTATATATATTGGAACATAACATGAACATAATTTAACGGAACATAACATGAATACGATTTAAAGGAACACAAAATTTTATGAATATAATTTATTCCAACATAACATTTTTTGAATGTAATTTATTTTAATATAACATGAAAACAATATAATGGAACATAACATGAATAAATATAATGGAACATAACATGAATAAATATAATGGAACATAATATGAATACAATATAATGGAACATAATATGAACACAATATAATGAAACATAATATGAATGCAATTTAACAGAACACAAAATTTTATGAATATAATTTATTGGAACATAACACAAGTACAATATAATGGAACATAACATGAATATATTTTAATGGAACATAACATGGACACAATTTAATAAAACATAACATGCTAAATTTGTTAAGAATACTTTTTAAAACAATAAAATGTGAAATCTAAATAAAATAATTAAAGAAATTGTTTAAATAAGGTTTAAGAGAGATTTAGTTAAATGTAAAGATCACTTCACTTTGCTTTTAATTCCAAAATTCTAAGCTACGCAAAACTAATGAGATCAATAATTTCTAACAAGGGGAGGGCACGACTAATGAAATTCATTTGAGGACTAGACTTTGTGTAACAGTAGTACCGCTATAGGGTGCTCAAACTCCAATGTAATTCCGCCGAATGGCCAGTCAATGCCGAAAAAATAGCCTTCGAAATTCCTACTTAGCTTACATACAAGATATTTTCTCCCTGAGACAACGTCGCCGTGGCATGATCGTCAGAGTATTGAAATACAATGCAATGGTTCGATTAGCGCGAGAGGCCAAATTCCTGTTTTTATTTTATTTTCTCTGATTTATTCCATAGTTTATTTTCAGAATTGAATAATTTTCTTTTTAAAATAGACTCATTGATTTTTAAATGATATTCTATATAATTACAGTAACTATTTTACTTTTTTAAAACACAAAAATAACTAATATATATTACTAGCCGTTACCCACCCGCTTCACTGGGTATTTCACGATGTTGTATATATGTATACTGTTTACATATATATTAATTATTGATATCTAGCATTAAGAATTCGATTGTATTGAAAAATATATTTATAGCTGTTACACTCTCGACCCTTGATATAAAAAGAACATAAATTATAATATCTAATTTCTATTTATATCTAAAGTAGAAGGAGACAGATTTTTTTTCGCTCACTTAACCTAATAATCAAGTAGATTTCCACCAAAGCAACTTTCAGTGGATCTCTACTCCATAAAATAAGCATGCGTGCTAAATTTCAAGTCTATTTCTAACAGAGCAAAAACGAAATTTTTATCATCAATACCTCGTTGAGAGCACTCTTAGCGGATTCCAATTCAACAAAAGAAGCATGCAAACCAAATTTTATTATTGTAGTCTTAGCCGTTCGAAAACGGAAATTTTGTCTATCAATACGCCCCCATAACTCACCCCGCTTCCCCCTGGAATTGATTTCCGTAAAATCCATTCCTAGTGGAACTCTATTCAACTAAAGAAAAGTGCTCAACAAATTTCAAGTAAATGAGTTAAATTCAAAAACAGGAATTTTTCTATAACACGCCTTAATCCCTCGCAACCCCACTCCTTTAGGGGTCCGTTTTCACAAAAATCGTTGTAAAAGGAACCCTATTCCATGAACGGAACATACCTTCTAATTTTCAAGCAGGTGTTTCTATTAGTTGAAAAGCAGAAATATTTATCTATTACGCCCCTTAATCCCCCTCAGTGACCCTTGTTGATCAAATTTCCCCAAAACAATTTTGTAGCGGATCTCTACACCATGAAAGGAATTCACTTACCAAATTTTAAGACTGTACGTCTAATAGTTTAAAAATGGAAATAATTATCTGTAACGCCCCTTAAGCCCCCGCAACACCACTTAGGAAACGATATTCATAAAACTGATCTTACGGCATATCTCTACTCAGTGAATGGAATCTGCTTGCTCAATTTCAAGATTTCACGTCTAATAGTTTAAAAAAGGAGTTAATTGCCTATAACGCCCCTTAATTCTCCACAACGCCACTTGAGGTCGATTTTCACAAAACCCATTCTGTAGGGGATCTGTACTCCATGAAAGGAATCCGCTTATCAAATTTCAAGACTGTACGTCTAATAGTTTAAAAATGGAAACAATTATCTATAACGCCCTTAAGCCCCCGCAACGTCACTTAGGAAAGGATTTTCACAAAACCCATCTTATAGCGGATCTCTACTTAATGAATGGAATCAGCTTACTAAATTTCAAGATTTTAGTCTAATAGTTTAAAAAAGGAGTAATTGCCTATAATGCCACTTAATTCTCTACAACGCCACCTGGGAGTCGATTTTGACAAAACCCATTTTGCAGCGGATCAGTACTCCATGAAAGGAATCCGCTTATCAAATTTCAAGACTGTACGTCTAATAGTTTAAAAATGGAAATAATTATGTATAACGCCTCTTATGTCCCCGCAACGCCACTTAGGAAACGATTTTCACAAAACCCATCTTATAGCGAATCTCTACTTAATGAATGGAATCAGCTTACTAAATTTCGAGATTTTACGTCTAATAGTTTAAAAAAGGAATCAATTGCGTATAACGCCACTTAATACTCTGCGCCGCCACTTGGAAGTCAATTTTGACAAAACCCATTTTGCAGCGAATCTGTACTTATGAAAGGAATCCGATTACTAAACTTCAAGACTGTACGTCTAATAGGTTAAAAATGGAAATAATTACGTATAACGCCCATTAAGCGCCCTCAACGCCCCTTGGAGGTCGATTTTCGTAAAAATCATTATGTAGGGAATCTCTACTTTATGAAAGAAATCTGTGTACCAAGTTTCACGACTGTACATTTAATAGTTTAGTAATGGAAATAATTATCTATAACGCCCCTTAAAACCCCGTAACGCCCCTTGGGGTTCGAACTTTGCAAAATCCGTTCTTAGCTGACGTCTACTCCATGAAGGGAACCTACCTACCAAATTTCAAGTCTGTGGGTTTAATAGTTCCGGAGATATCGTGATTAGTCAGTGAGTCAATGAGTCAGTGATTCAGTGAGTGAGTGAGTGAGTCGCTTTTCTCCTATATATATAGATAACTATATAATTACTTCTGTCATTAAAATCTAATTAATTGTATTTTTTAAATTATTCCTTACACCTAAATGGCCATAAAATTTTACTTCCGTTTTTAACAAACCGATTTTGATCAAGAGAAAGGCAGCTGTTTTTGAAGAGCAGGTGTTTTTCTTTAAGAACAAAGTATTTTTTTAAACAATGAAGAAGGCTTCAATAAAATGAGAACTCAGTAGGATAACGAATTTTGGTTTCTACACTACTGCTTAAATTTTTTTGCCTTTTTATCCCTGTTTCTACTATATAACCTTGTTACTTAAAAAAACATTGTTCTTGCTATAATTCTTCTTTTATTAACTATGCTAGATGTCAAAAAATTAATTGTTTTGAATGTTTTTTTTTATGATAATTATCTCTCACGGGTTCTTGTTTGTAATTAAAAAAAATATGTAAGGCAATGTTAACTTTTTACTTATATTTATTTAACTTTATTTATTATAATTTAATTTATTTTTACTTTTTATTTATATTTATTTAACTTTATTTATTATAATTTAATTTATTTTTACTTTTATTTATATTTATTTTATTTTATTTATTACTATTTAGTTTAATTTTTCTTTTTATTTATAAGTATTATTATCATAAATATTAGTTCTTTTGGATTTAAGAAAAGTAAAATAGTTACTATAATTATATAGAATATCATTTAAAAATCAATGAATCTATTTTAAGAAATATAATTATTTTATTCTGAAAATAAATAATAAAATAATTTGGAGAAAAAAAAATAAAAACAGGAAGGTGGCCGCTCGCGCGAATCGAACCCTGGCCTGTAATATTGTACTCCGATACGCTGACGATCATGCCACGTCGATGTTGTCTCAGGGAGAAAATAACTTGTATACAAGCTAAGTGTAAATTTCGAAGGCTATTTTCTCGGGAATGACTGGCCATTCGGCGGAATTACATTAGGGTTTAAATACCCTATAGCAGTACTACTGTTACACAAAGTCTCGCCCCCAAATGAATTTCCTTAGTCGTACCCTCCCCTTGTAAGATTAAATTTAATTAAGAATAAGGCAAATACTTTTAAGATAGTATTCTGTATCTCTCATGGAGAAACTTATCTCAATAATTTTTGCAAATTCCAATTAGACAATGAATGAGGGATAGACTTCATTTATTTTTAAAGAACGTTTTGAAGTTATCAGCATATTTTCAAACATACCATGAATTGCAATACTTTTATCTCTTAGTTTATGTAGTTTTATTATTTATCATCATCTGTCCTTCCTTGAGAAAAAAACGAATTTTTAAGAAATAACTCACACACACACACACATCACAGTTTCATTTAATAAACTCTATCAAATTACAATTAAAAGTGTTATTATTTTATTGCAATTTCCGTATGATAATGGAACGAATTGTATTTCCATTTCTAAATACCAAGGTAAATAAAAAAAGTTTTAAAAATGTGTGTGTGTATCAGTGTGAACACACGGTAGAAGTTAACTTCTTCGGCTTTTATGTATTGAATTGTATAATTAAGTTTTATTTTAAAGTAATTTTATATATGTGATTAACAAATTTATTATTATCATTATTATTTCAAACTGCATTTAAAAAAATGATTAGGATGGAAAAGGTATAAGTATAAAAAAAATTTTCATTTTCATTAAAAAATATTAAAAAAAATTATTGTATACATTTATAGAGAAAAGTATCATTATTTAAAGAGGAAAAGTTTTTATCACACTTCCCATTTTTAACCGAGTTGATTCCTTTTTTCTGGTATAAAATGTGTTTCGTGTTTTTTTCCACTACCGTAATGTTAAATGGGCTATGCCTTCACGTATGAAAACGAGAAAGAGAGTATTCATGGAATATTTTGAAATTTTTAAAAACACTATACTGTTAACAGAGGTATGAGTTATGATATTGCAAATTTCCATGGAAATTGAGACATTTTTCTGTCTGAAAATGTGATTCGCGTTTAATTCAAGCTCTCGTACATTTACCGAAGACAGCCTTAAGAAACTTTTTAACATACAATTTATACTGATATCGATGGTTAATAACAGATATAGTTCTAATTTTTTAGAAGTCTTGACATTGGCTTCAAGTCTTACCTCTGTCCCTCCTGCCGCTTCGTGCTGCGGGTAGTTCTGGAGCAGAGAGAACTCCATCACTGTCTGACTGAGAATCATAGGGCAGCAGGCGAACGGTCGCAGAGGCAGGCTGCTGTTGCGTATCTGCTGGAATCTTCGGAAATCCATTTCGGACATTCGAACTCTTGGCAGTGAATTGCTTCGGGCTGCTTGGTTGCCTCCGTAAGACCTGGGCATAGCAAAGGCGGGCCTTGAAACACCCCTCTGACGTTGCGCCAGTGAATTTTTCGGGCTTTCTGTGGCTTCAGTGTACGAAGCACTTCCATCTATGGTTGGGCGACGCCTATTGGTCAGAGTGGCGATCGCTTGGGGCTGAAGGGGCTGAGCGATATCACCCACTGCTCTAAAGGGAAAGAAAAAAGGGTATATTGTTAAGTGATCTGTTTTTCGTATAGTATTCAGTCAGATTTTTCCCCTCTAAGACGTCTCAGGGGTGTTAATTTTGTCTCGAGGGGTGAAAATACAAACAATTTTCAAACAGGTATAATTCTTTTAAATTTAAATTAAATAATTCGAATCTCTTACACATTATTTACAAGGCATTGTAGCTTCAAAAAAGTACAAAATGTTATAAGTATACTCAAAATTTTAAAAATTATAAGCATATATATATGAAAATTCTGTACTAAATATTAAATAATTTTTGCGTTGCGCACGCTATTTTCTAAAATAGTAGCCTCTGATGTATGAAACTTTATAGAATTATGAAATGTATCATATTCTATAAACCCTACATCATTTAAGAGTAATATATCTTTTGTATTTCAAAATATTTAAAAAATATTGAAATTTTTTTTAAAAATTTTAAAAATGTAATTTTTTTATTTTTTTAAAAAAATATAATTTATTATTCCATTTATATAAAAGTACTACACTGTAAAAAGGATACATTTAGCTTTATAAATCAGCTTACATCTAGCAATTAAATCTATTATTTTAGAAAATAGCATGCGCAACGTAAAACTTAATTAATATTTCTTATAGAAATGTTTCTTATTTTTGCCTGCTTATAATTTTAAAAATTATGATTATATTTTAAACATTTTACACTTTTCTGAAGCCCCATTCCTTTATAAATATTGTGTAAAAGATTCGGATTATTTAATTTAAATTTAAAAGAATTATACCTGTTGTAAAATTGTTTATATTTTCAGCCCCAAAGAAATTTAACACCCTGAGAACTCTTTTTATAGATCGACATATTTTGCGATCGTAAACCGACATGTTTTGTGAGTTATAAGATTTCTGAAACTTGCACAGTAAAAGGTAATTGAATATATATTTGAATTTAATTAAATATATACATCTTAATTAAGGTTCTATATAATTCATATTTGATATAAATATGATTAATGAAATTATTATTAGTCTATTTACATTATGCTTATAGGTGTCTCAGTACATACTTTTGTTATCAAAGGCTTGTGGTAACTAAAATAAGAAATGAAGGTTTTGCACTCAATATCATTTAAGAATCTCGAAAACACTGCATCAATCGTAGTATTTGATTTTGTCGTCAATATTATTCTGTTATTTTGTAGAGATACGGCGAACTTGTCTTTTTTTTGCGACCCTATTTTTTCCCTATTTGAGGTAAAACTGGAAACTCAAGCCATATTGTCTTAACTAATCCTTCCTCGTTTGCTTCTACATGAATTAGCTTTCCAACTGTACCATTTGCCAATTCATTTTTCACATCAATATTTGTGATAATCATGTAGTAAATATTATTCACATAAACTGTTTGATAAGGCATTGTATCAATTAATGACATCTTATGTAATTTTTGGCGTACGAAATTGCTTATAGATGGACGTAGAATGAACTGATGGTAACTGACGTAAATCTCCAATTAAAATAATATATAATCCACCAAAATTTGAATGAAAATTTCCAGCTATTTGTTTTAATCTGGAATCAACCTTCAATAATAATTGAACACTGATCATACTTATATCACCAATGATTATGACTTTTATGTATTTGAAAAGAGTTCTGCATTGTTGAGCAGTTTCAGAATGTAACGGAAGTAATCTTGATAAAGAAATTTTTAAAGCTGTATGAACAGTCATTCCTAAAATAGCTACTGCTGCTGCTTTACCAGTTGAAGCACAAGTTATTTATGCATGACAGTATCCATCATTGTTCACGTATAGCGATTATAAATTTCCATCAAAACTTTAATGACAAACATTTTAGCGAAATAACATGTAGTAAAAGTCCTTTTTGTGTGTGTTTTTCTTTTGACATATTCTCATTAATTGATACAAATCTTCTTTGGGCATTAAATTTCCTCTTTTTTTTCAATAGTAGTAAATTTGTAATAGTAAGTAGTTAGTAATGTTGCTAAGTAGATGCCATTATTGTAACAAAAATAAATTTTTCATTCGCATTTTTTTTTCCCTCGCCAAAATCGGTGATTTTCATTTGTCTCCAGTTTTTCTAGTGTAACCCCTGAGAAAATCTGAAGTGGACGTGATGAAGCAGATGTTGATTGCCAATTTGGGGCGAAACTGGCTTTCGTCGCCAAACCCTTGGCTTTCCGTTAAATCGTGCTTTTTATTCAAGTTTTTATTTTTTGAAGGCTTAATTTTTAAGTTAATGGCTTACAATTTCACACATCGATTTAAAGCAATCGTAATTTTTAAACAAAAAATCTAAGAATAATTTTTAAGTCAAAAATCCTTGTAAAAAGGCTAATAAACGAAGAACGCCGAAAAAATTTTAAAAACCGTAATTGTTAAGCAATTGTTTCAATCTTTGTACAGATTATGGATAATATTGTTCTACAAACAGAAAAAAGTTTTGTGAGATTACTTTTATAAATAACGAAGTTATTTAATATTTACTTAAAATTTTGAGTATTTCTTGAAAAATCGTAAAAAAACAGTTTTTGGAATTCTTTTTTTAAATGACTGATTCTAAAAAAGAAAAACATGAACTTTTTTAATGGTAGAATATTAATTCATCAACGCCAAAGGAAATTGAACGGGAACGGTTTAAAAATCATTTTCATAAAAACATATCGATTTTGACTCATTTTAGAAAAAAATCGTAAAAAATAAAAAAAGTGTTCTTATTTTGTAGAACAAATTATACCGTATCGTGGCAAAAAAAAATTATCTTTCCGATACTGCAATTGTTTTTGTCTCAGTTTGATAGAAAGAATTAGATGACTTTTGTTTTGTCCAATTTATAATAAAACAGATTAGTTTAAATAATCCACAACCACGTAAAAACTCGTCATTCTAAATTTTATTTTTATTTATTTTTTCACTGTTGACATTTCCATAAAACCATATATCTTTTATTTACAAAATCGCTTCAATACAAGTTGTGTTGTTGCATTTATTATTATAAACTTCTTAGAGTTTTGAATTTATTTTAGTTTAAATATATATATTAAATTACATCTCGTGGTTATGATATGAATATTTGTTAAACTTTCAACAGCTTTTTTAAAAACGTGTTGAAAGTCGGAACTTCATACATCTTTAACTTACGTTCATCGCATAACCGTGACTGGGTAAGAAAAATTTTCAACCTAACGTGCCATAAGAGGTTAATTTATTTTTAAAAAATTATTTTTTTTGTGCGAATACGCTGATTTTTTTTTTTTTTGCAGTTACAGATAAAATAAAGATTATTTGTGAGTATTAAAATTCTATTATATTATGAATTACATTATAATCATAAGTATTTCACCAAAAACTTTCCAGCAATAATTTAACAATGTGCTCATTTCCACCGCAGATAAATATTTTGACCATTTAAAGAAAAATACGTGCAAGAATTAGATTCACAGATTAGAATAGGTAATAGTAATTTTGAACAGTTATTTAAATTTAAAGAAAGAAAAGAATGTGTAATCATTCGCAATTTTTACAGACTTTAATAACCATGCTCATGTTAAAGGCACTATCAAATAATATAAACAGTATGTTTATTTATAGAAAGACGAATGATTTTCTATCTATCAATGTTTCTTGATTTAATAAATATATTATTCTTTATTCTCTCTCTAATTACACTCTTTGATGCTACTGACTTTTAAACTATTCAAAAAAAATGTGAAACACACAGTGTCACAGTTAACCTTTAAAAGTGCATTTCAATTTATTTATGTGTTTTTATAAAGTAAGAAAAAAAAGAAAACATTTATTGTTTAAATGTATAAACATGTATGAACAATATATTGCATGACTTAAAAAACAAAATTCAAAACTTGATTTATTGAAATACTACTGTACCACTTACTATTAGTTTTAAATTATAGATGATTCAAATGAAGTATAGAATACTCGTATGTATTTTAAAAAAATCAAGGAATATACTAACAATGAATATATACATTGATATCAATAAGTCACTTTAGTAAACAAATTTTAAATTGTATGAAAAATTAACTATCCAAAAATATTCTCTAAATATGCATGTGTTTTCATTCTTAAAGAAATGAAAAAAAGGCTTTTCTTAATAGAAAAATAAAAATGTTACATTTTTTTATCAGAAACTGAGTTCCCCAGACCAAATATCTATATACTAACAACATATCTTCGTCTATTTGTTCTTATCCAATGTATATCCTCATTAAGCTTCGAACAATATATAGAGAGAGTATAGTTACTAAGTAGAAATTCAAATTTTAAGAAGCAAATACAAAAACTAAATGTTATTTGTACAATTGGCTTAAAACTTCGAATTTTAGTCTTTCATGCAATACACATATAAATAACCGATAAACAACTTCTTTCAGCCTTTACAAATCGAAATTCCAAAATATCCTAAATCGTGTAATGAAACGAAAGAAGGTTTAATTCGGAATCTAGATTAAATACATGAAAGCATGCTACGACACTTGTGACATTTGATAAAGTTCCCAATAGTTTTTGTATTTTTACGGGACTTTCCGTATTTTAAATTCCATATGTGATCTTTAACGATATTGTTGATGACTAGTAAGTCTGAATATTTAGACTTGATGCAAACGGTGGGAAAAATTGGGGGGAAAGTAGATATGGAAAAATACCAAAAAAGTAGCAATCAAACTGATTGCTACTTTTTTGGGTGTTTTTCCATATTTTTCCGTTTGAGGAGCCAATTTCAGTTCCTGAAAATTGCAAATTGATTTATGTTACATTCAGAAAAAGAAAATAAATATTCCCAGAACATTTTCCCTTTCAAACTCTGTTTATATAAAATGCTCTGGGATTATACATCCCAGATTTATTCCAAGTATAACGATATCATCGACTAAAAGTTGGTAAATAAAGGTTTTCTTTACCTTTACTTTCTTTCAAGCCCATGAAAATTCGCCCTGTGCTATTAGAGATCTTTGTTTCCGAGTTTCAATTGAACTTTGTAATTTGTAGAGTTTTCAATCGTCTGCTTCCCCCATTTTTCATCATAATCTCTTCAATTTCCCCTCATCTCGGTTTGTTATTTTCTAGGGTCTATACCCGCTAGATGGTGAAGCTTTTGTGTGCTACCTTTAGTTACATATGATTTATATATTCTTATTACGCTTCTAGTTAATATTCTATAATTTGTTTTGCATTTTCACACACTTTCACACAATTTTGTAGCACAGAAACAATTTGTCCTCTTTTAAACATACTAATAGCTTGTGTTGATTTCATCATAAAACAAAAGCAATTAGTTTCATAAAATTAAAACAATATTAACTTTAAATAACAGAGTTGATTACTTTGACAACTAGTTTTTCTAAGATATTAATGAATATTTTCTATAGTTGCAATTTAAGGAAGAATAAAAACAAAAATAAGAGAGAGAGTGGTAGGTGACAAGTCATTTGGCCATTCCATCAAATAATAAGTAATTTTTAATGGACTAAAAACTACTTATTAGTTGATGTAGTACGGGGACTGCGAACCAGTGGCACGCGACATATTTTGGGCACGCCCGTGATCAAAATGGTTTGCGCTTAATTTCAAAGTAGCAAAGTTCAATATGAAATACACTGCTGGACAATTGCTAAGGACGGATAACACTATCATCCATAGCAACCACAAAATGAAAGGAAGCAAAATGTGGAAAATTACAATAAGTGCGGGATATTAGTAAGAAGAAGTATGAGCATGCAATTTTTTTCCACGTCTGTTCATCACGGGATAGCGTTCATAAGAGCTTTAAAGGTTTTGACGCGTGTGGACAGTTGTTGTTTCAAGTCAAAGTTTTACAGGAAAGATTTAATAGACGAACTTAAAATTTTTGGCATGTCTTCCCGACATCACATAGATGATTTTATGCGTGGCCGAATTATTGGAAAGATCGAAGAAGGACGAAAAATAACAGATGTTGCCAGGGAGTTCGACATCGCTCACAGCGTTGTTTCACGGCTGTGGAAGTCATTTAAAACTACTGGAATGTGTAGTAGACGGCACGGGGGAGGTCGTGTTAGAAGTATGACGCCTGCAGAAGACAGATATATCGTCCTATATCAGCAAAACGGAACAGGTGCACCACAGCTCAGCAGGTGGCAAATCAGTTTCTTGCTGCCTCAGGAAAGCAGATCTCCCGAAAAACTGTTGCCAGACGTTTGAGGGGAGGACTATACGCACGCAGACCTGTTGTGTGTGTCCCATTGACCAGACAGCACCGTACTGCCCGTTTGCAATGGTGTGAGTATCACAATTGGACTGAACAGGACTGGGCATGCGTACTATTCTCAGATGAGAGTAGGTTCAGTCTGTCATCGGATTGTAGACGCCAACTGATCTGGCGCGAGAGTGGTACTGCTTATCGTCCAGAAAATATCCAGGTAAAGGACCGATATCCGACATGCAGTATCATGGTGTGGGCCGGCATCATGATCAATGGCCGCACGCGCCTACACGTGGTTGCGAATGGGACTATGACGGGCCAACGATACATTGATGAAGTTCTACTTTCTCATGTTCGTCTTTTCCGTGGTTCTGTCGGTTATAAATTTGTTTTTATGGACGACAACGCAACATGTCATCGAACACTCGCTGTTCAGGATTGTCTAGACAGCGAGGGTATTCAACGTCTCGTATGGCCAGCGCGTTCTCCAGATCTAAACCCCATTGAAAATGTGTGGGATGCTTTGGGGAAGCAAGTTGCTGGTCGAAACTATCCTCTGACAAACAAGAACGCCCTCTTCCGTGCACTCACAGAGGAATGGGATAAATTGCCTCAACAGCTGCTGGATAATGTTGTGCAAAGTATGGTACGACGTGTGGAATGTTGCATCACACTCCACGGGGGACATAACCGTACTGATACCTTTCTTTAAGGTGCCTGCTGACTTTTAGATGCATTGTTCCACTTCTCCGTACGCAGATCAAATGAATTTTTTTTTCTTTCAGATGTTTCCCAGCTTTTGTACTTTCCAGAACAATAAATATTCTTTATTCTAATGTCTGAACAGTGTGGCAACTATATTTTATCCAACTAGGCCTCATGTCTCGCTTAATGTTATGCTACATAGCAATTTGTGATCCGTCCTTAGCAATTGTCCAGCAGTGTATTACGAACAATCGGTCGTGGGCCGGCGGAGTGTACACTCGTTTTTTATTGTCTCTTAGTTACGTCTTGGACTACTGTTGCTTAAGGTGTGCAAAGTTTGTCTACACATAGCATAATCAATTTCGTCGTCTCTACTGTATGTTAAACTTTATTTGTGTTATATTTATGATTTTTAACTGTTATTGAACATGGCTAGTTCAGCAAAAGAACAAAAAGTGTAAGGTATTAAGTGTAACAGAAAATTTCAAACTTGGTGAAACTAGAAATATGGCATGTGATTAATAAAGGTGGCAAAGTGGTGTGTGCTTTATATTTCTGGAACAGGGTATGCAGAACATCGTAAGTAAAACGGCATTTTGAGGTAAATCACAAATCTTCTTGTCAAAAAAGTGTACCACAGCAAAAATTATTAATTGCTTTGAAACCATTTGGCAGATTACTCCAATTCAGCATGTATTCTACTAAAAGTTACAACTTTCAATCCTAATATAAGTTATTTGTCATTCACAATCTGCAATAAAAGAAGTCATGCTAATGTTACTTTAATTTCAATTACAAGTATAACTAAAACATTTACAACTATACAGTGCAAAAAGGTTTTTTTTCCTCGTAGTAAATAAAGAATTTTGAGATGTATATTATTGAGTTGAGTTTTATACTATTTTCCCAATGGTTGATTGATTGATTGAATATTTACGTTGCACTGCTCAGCTGCACGAGGGCTTTTGGCGACGGACCACGTAATTTTGAACCATGGTCAAGTGACGCGGACGACACCTGAGCTGGTACCCCCTCTCCTAACTACCACACCACACCAACGGAAGGACGTTTCAGCTCTCGACAGATTTAACGTGCATCGCTGCTGCCCTACACGGCGGGTCTTTAGTGGTACTGGGCTCGAACTCGTGACAAGGCAAGCCACGATCCGATATGCATACTACCACTCGGCTACCGCGGCCACTTATTTTCCCAATAATCACAAGTCAAAATTATTTGACGCGGCACGTCTATTCCTCATTAAACACTTCTTAAGAAAAAAATGGCACGTCGATTCATAAAGGCTCGCCACCCCTGATGTAGTGTTGTAACTCTCGTTCAGCTGCGCTGCAGTTGCTTGTTTTCAAGTGTATATAGTAATCCTGTCTGTCTTGTGTTTCTTGTAAATAAACGATTGTCCTCCATCCGGCTGGTCGTGTGTTTTTAGCGTCCCCTCACCCTTCAGACGGTTAAGAGCCTTAGTTATTTGTACGAAACGAAATTGAATTGAATTTTTGAAATACGATAATGAATGAATTACGAATTTGAACCTTATTTGATATTTTGAATTTAAATTTGAACATGTAGTATGTTTTTATAACACTTAAACGGCTATGGGCGTGTGTGTTACTGACGGTGTGTGTGTAAGCTACTGATAATACATTTTACGAAACATCATTTCCCTTTTCTCTTCTGGATATTTGTAGAAATTCCATTAAACATCTATTCCATGTCCTTTACATCTAGTCGAAACCTTTTTTTAAAAATTGCTTAAATTTTCCAACTGCTGTCTTTCAACTTCTATTTGCTAAGAAAAGCATATTTGTTTGTATAATCTTCAGAAATTTATTTCCTTCACTTACGAATAACAAGGTATAAATAACAATGTGTACAGCTTACACTTTAAGAATTTCAACTTGTCTACATTGCATTTATCGTCCGTAGGCATTATTTTTATTCTTCTTCTGAATAGCTATTTTCTATTCTCAGGCTTCTCAGTCGTTCTGCATATTTTATGTGAATTTATTACAAAGCTTTTTTTAAAGTTTAAAATGTTAACAAAAAAGTAACTCAAATTTTGTCGGCTCTAAAAGTTATAAAAGAAATAAAAAAAATATATTGCTTGTGTGCATTTTGTCTCATATGAAGTTATAACTGTGTGTGTTTCTTCTTCTATTTTAAAAAATCGGGTGAAAGTGAATTTTATTCCAATTTTAAAAAATGTATTTTAAACATTTGTTAATTATGTTTTCAATTTTTTTAAATGAAATTAATTCAAAGTGTATTTTTAACTGAATTTAACTTCGTAGAACATCCAATTTCTTAAGCTAAAAAAACTTAAGTAGAAGAGAACTAGAGAAAATAATTTTAGTTTGAAATGTATTTTATTTATTTATATTTTAATACTATGCATGAAGAAAAATAGAAATAAAAAAAAACATATTCGGTATTTACGTACTATTGCTAACTTACAAATTACCGTACCAACGTTCAAGAAAACTTACCAAGTTGGCAACCCGGATTTCGCATTTGTCGTACATGCTGAATTGACAATCATCTGCTTCGTCTCATATAATGTCGCCAAAACGGGTGCGATAATGCGTAAGAACACAGTGCCGGTTTGAGCTCATTTTTTACCTAGAGCGTAGATCTGCAGGCCCCCTTAGCACTGGCGGATCGAAATTTATAACCAGAAAATCTGGTTAAGTCCAGCTAATCCAGGCCCCTGGGCACCAGCTCACAGCACCCAATGGATAAACCGGCACTTAAGTACCAAACATTCTATTAAACTAAGATTTATTACTTGTTTTCAGAAGCATAAGTCACAATCGCTTTTAAAACCATTACCATTTGCTTATCGTATATATCTCGTATATTTTATGCAATTTTATTGTAATTATCAAATACGAGTAGCTATCCAAATTGAAGCATATCTCAAAATAATAGTATTACAAAACAAAAAATTTCAAAACACTAAGTTCTCTTATAGCAGCCTTTAAAACATTATAAACATTTCATTAGTAAAAATTACTAGTTTTTTCATATGAAACATTTAAAATACAAAGTCATTTAATCACATAAAGTTTTTCGGTTATTATTTTAATTTAATTGAAAAACGGTTTTGTATATTTTTCATAAATTGAATTTTTCTAACATGTTGTATGTTTTAATATATTACTTACTTTATATCATCAAGAAACCTACAGAATTCATAAAAAGAACTTAAAGATCAAACACTTGAAATTGCACAAATTGATTTTAAAGAACTTAGCCATTATATATACGTAAAAGCTTATCAATGCATTTAGCAATCATTTTGCAAAAAAAATCATTTGTTTTTATTTTATTTTAAGAAATATTTCCTTTTAAGTAAATAAATCTTCATTGCAAATATTAGACCCATTTCAAAGACCATATTTTAATAAGTATTTAAAGGTGACAAATTCCTTAGAAAGCATAAAACTTAAATCCATTTTATGAGTTAATTGATTTTAATTGCACTTTCAGTAGAGCACTTAATTTTATTTCACAACCTTGTGGTCTCTCTCTCTCTCTCTCTCTCTCAGAGTTTATTCAGCTCACACACAAATATTATACCCAATTATTTCAGCTTTACGTATTTTCTATTTTTGACAAACAGCTGTAAAAAAACAAAAAAGTTGACAAATTTTAAAATTTTATATCTTTTTATTTTAGTTTAATATGACAACACGTACTGTTTAACTTCCAGCTATTACTCCTTTCTAATAAGTAATTTCAGCAATTGAGTTTTGAATCAGTTGATCTTTTTCTTATCAAAATCTCACATTCTTTTTAAGTAACTTTAAAGCAAGTTTTGAGTATAAATTTCATTATAATAATAGAATTAACAATCAACAGCTTCTGATCGTAACTATCTACAAAGAAAGTTGTTGCAGTCTTAACCAGAAACTTTTAATTTTTTTTATAAAAAAATAATAAATAAAAGTAAAAGAGTCTAAAATAAAATTATCACATCAAGCTTTCTCAAATCTAAATTAAACTATTTGGATTAAAAATTAAGAAAAGCTTCTATTAGTGAAAAAAAGAGCAAAAAGTCGACGATTTGTTACATACAATTAACAACACTTTAAAATAATCAAGAACAATTCGTAGTGTTTTTTATAAAACAAAAAAATGGGATGATACCTAACCTTTCATCTGTACCATAACTTTATGTAAACCCCCTAATGAAGATTGAAAGACCTATTTAATTTTACTATATAGTAGTCCAGTGTTTCTCAAACTGTGGGGCGCGGCCCCCTGGGGGGGCGCGTTAACCCTACTAGGGGGGCGCGAGCATATCGAAAATAAAAGATTTTAAAATAATTAATTTGTACTGGAATGAATTAAAACAAAATACTTTCAGACATAATAAAAAATGCACTTTAACTCTGATATAATTTATAGGCGCGTGCGCGCGATATTAAGTCAACAAAAATAAAAATTTCTTCAATACCTAATTAGCTATCTTTGATCCTATAAATAAATAAAAAAACTTTTATTTGATTTGCTGTAATCCCATGATGAGAGATTTTTTTACCACGCTTTCTGTTTAAACCTAACATACAACTCTTTCAGAGAAAAACAGATTCCAGACGCAGAATCGAAAAAATTTAGGAACATAAAAAATTCATTACTGCCATCATTCTTGAAATACTGCACATTATAGCTGTAATCTGTTTAACCTTCTAAGTTATTGGTATAGTTAGTTATGACCCCTCTCTTTATGTGTTTGTTTCTCATTTAGGGAAGTTGTAAGTAATGGATTTCTCTGTTAGGAATTTTTTGCATGCAAAAGACTTTATGATATTTGGAAAACCACGGAGAGCACACACACACACTTTGAAGGATTACTTGGCCAAGACTTATTTTTACGAGTTTTTTATACATATGAAGCATAACGCGAAAAACGTTTTACACAATTTCATATAATCATAATGAATACACTTTTTACCCGGAAGTGGTCACGCGGGACGCACAGATTACGAAATCGTTAATTCTGGCAAAACTGTTTATTTGTTACCAAAGAAAAATTGAAAAGTCCTTGAAAGTAGGTAAGTAAGCTTTCTCATAATTAAATTATTCACTGGAATCATGATTTGTATCGTGTACAATAAAGTAATTATTAAAAAAAAGGATTGGGGTGACTCAATAACCCCGCTCGACCATATCGAGTGCGTGCCTGCTCCCGGGTTAAAACACGTTGAAGTCTTTTCGCTTTTAATATTTAAAATAATACAGTTATTCTTCATCGGAATTTATATTATTGTTCATTATTTAACATCAAATATAAATGCTAATTCTGTGAGGCTTAAAATTACCATTCGCTTAAAACTAATTATAATTTGAGCAACCATTTTAAAAAAAACACTTTAAATTTTGTA
This sequence comes from Trichonephila clavipes, assembly GCA_019973935.1. Classification (NCBI taxonomy): domain Eukaryota; kingdom Metazoa; phylum Arthropoda; class Arachnida; order Araneae; family Nephilidae; genus Trichonephila; species Trichonephila clavipes. Next base: position 15,543 of record BMAU01015647.1, on the reverse strand, counting down.
AACATTGTCGAGCATTTAGCTTTGCACTCCTTACAATTCAGCTATTATATCAATAATGTTTTATTTTCTTATAAATGAACTCGTGCAAAGAGCGGGCACTTCAGCCGGTATACTTTTAATGTATCAGTGCTGCACAGAATATTTTATAACTAATTAATTAATACTAAGTTAAGAACAAGTTTAATAAGTATTAACGACTTCCATGGGCTTGTTTTGCAAAGCAAAGTTTTTATAACGAATGCTTATGATTAGAAATTGGCCCTCTGAGTTTTTTTCTACATTTAGCAGATATCTATATTTTGTCTTCTAAGCAGCCACCGGATTTTGCAATATGTTCAATTTAAAAATTAGAGAAAGGAAAAATAACATAATAATTATCCTATTATTTTATTTATTTATTGCTTAAAAGTAGTATACAAAATTTAATAGTTATGTTACTAATTTGTATGGTTTATAATTAAAATCGCCTATTGTAGCTTTAGCGTCCAAATGCATTATTACTGCATTCAGTACATTATTGATGTATAAGGGGAGCGCGATAAAAATTGTGATCGAAAAGGGGGGCGCCAGTATTGAAAGTTTGAGAAGCACTGTAGTAGTTCGTTTTTTACATTATGGATTATACTAGGTGTACAAAAAGTATGACTTCTCTTTCAAATATTAATTGCAAACAAACTGTCAGTGACTTCCCCCTGAAGTCGCTTCCTCACCGTTCTGCCTATCTAAAAGTGTGGGAGGAAACAAAGTATGACCAGAAACTTCCATAATAATTATTATTTATTATTATTCAAGCACACTAATCAACGACAAGTTAAACCCCAAGAGGATGCCCTAGGAGTGATATAAAGTAATAAACCCTAAATGAACAAGCGCAAGCAATCAGTTTAAATTAACCTAATCTATCTTAGACTATAAATTCCCAATCCAATAATTTAGTATAGTGGCAAACTCCGTTCTTAACTCCTCAAGTTGTGAAAATCGTTTAAATCTCGCCTTCGTAACGCTGCAGGAGTTTCTCCGCTCCTTCTCCCTTATAATTACAAAACCCTGACTTTATATAATCGAACTAATCTCCATATCAGGGTTTCTTCTTGAGAGGAATGGCTGTGAATTAAACGGGAATGCTAGCCCAAAGATTCCCCAAGAGGATTTGTGTTAAGGTCCCGTAAAGATCCATCACAAAACAAACGAACAACTTACAGTTTTTTATATTCTATAAAGAAAATACCAGAGTTTTTTTTTTTACAATATTTTATTCCACTATTTCAATATACTACTAGTTGCGAGCAAAACATCGAGTCTATTCAAAGGTAACTGATCACGTTCTATAAATCATTACAGGATCAGCATTCTGAATGGTCGCTGTAATTCGACTTTACAATTCATGAGTGTCACTAATTGAAGATTGGGAAACAATGTTTTTCACGTATCCCTACAAGAAGTCGAAGGATGTACAGCGATGGTATCTATATAAGCCAGTAACAGCCTCCGGATTGAACTGACCATTTTGGTCCAGTGGCATGTTCCGTGCTTACGGATCAGAAGTTACCGAGTTCTATCCTCCTCATTGGTGACCTTGAAACTGAACTAAGAAAATCCAACCTTCCCTCAGCTGTTGTGTGATGCAATCTACCCACGGCAAGAGCAATCAAAAGCCATCACATCTACTTGACGCAGCAATCAAAGTCACCATACCCACTTGATGCAACAACTCACATGCTCGCCATAACAGCTATATCGTTCGTTCGCCTATCCACCGACTCACTGGTAGGGGATTGTGTCGAGGAGGTATCTATATAAGCCAGTAACAACCTCCGGAATGAAGTGGTCATTTTGGTCCAGTGGTATGCTACGTGAAAGGTACCGAATTCTATCCTCCTCTGGTGTTATGTAAAGAGATCTATGTGACCACACAAAAACATGGTAATGGACTTCCTCTTTCGATCTATCACTAGGGGAACTTTTTCTCACTTCCTAACTCCAGGAGGTGAGTGAGTGAGTGAGTGTAGGGATTAATGGCGCAAGAGCCAATTTTGGCTATGCTGCGCCAAACATTTGTTTAAAGCAATTGAGCGCCAATTGAAGTGCCAAAAGTATGTTAAAATTTTAAAACATTTAATGAAATATTTAAAAAACACCGAACAAATAGTTTCAATAAGTTAAAATTTGATATTCTAAAATATCAGATCATGCAAAAAATGAATTCAAGGTATAAAATCTACCATAATTTGGTGGATCCACCAAATATCCCCACCAAGTCAGACAAGTCTTAAAAATAAACAAATGAAAAAAAAAGTGACTGCTCCAACATTGTTTAAAATTCAACGTTTCATGAAAAAATGTTAGTTACTACTGTTTCTGAATCGAGTGGGAGTTAATGCACGCATATATTTGCTAGGATTGTTCGCAAAACATTCCATCATGGCAAATTTATCCACAGGATTTGGCTCTAGTTCCTCCGCCTGCACATCATACATAATCATATCCTCCTCATCAGTTGTTAACTCTGTAGGTGTTGACTTTCGAGGTCTATGTGGAGCCATTTTGATTTTAATTTCTGCTTTCTGTACTTTTGGGCGCTTTCTTCTATTTCTTGAATTTCGTTTTGCACACTGTGGGACTTCAGGTGCATTAAAATGTTCACTATTGGATGCAGTAGTGTCAGATTCTGGTAAGGGTTGAATTTCAGTTGAAAGCTCTCTCTCTCTCATAAACAGAATACATATTTGGTAATATTTTTAAATTAATTAATATTTAAATCGGTTTCTCTCAGTAATGTATTGCTATTTCTATTTAAAATCATTTAAACTGCTTTGTTTTTAAACTGCTAAATTTCTATGTATTATATTTTTTTACAAAAAAAATACTTAAGGAAATGAATATATTAAATACTTTTGTTTATTCTTAAATTGTTGTTTTTCCGGAAGAATTTTCTGAAGGATCAGTGAATGTGTTCTTTTTCAAGACATACTGCAACACTTCCCTGGCAACTTTTTTTTTGCAAAAAGAATTTTTTATCCCCTTCCACCTAAAAAATATTCCCTTTTTTTTCCTTCTAGAGTTTATTTCGTTTATTAGCTAATTTCCCGGGTGTAAAGAACTTTCTCTTATAATTCATTAAAAACCAGAGGCAAAATTCGAACCATCTCCGGAAAATTGTTCGGATGAGATTTTAACTTTTCTTCCTGCATCGTTTTTTTCCCATCCGTGTCTTGTAGCTGTCATAGGAGATGGTCCAATTACGCTTAAAGAGGTAATCAATCACATAAGCTCCAGTCTTTCCTTCTTTATAACATTGTTTTTGTCCTCTTTATTTTAGTTATCAGTTTATTTTTATTCTTTTTATGAAGCGTGTTGGCAAAAATTTGTCTGAGTTTAAGTAAATGAATAGTTGGTTAGGCGATGTTATTTAGATAAAATGCAAATGAGTCCTTTTTTTTACAAAAAAAATTTCATTATTGTAAATTTTTAATTAATATTCTTTCCGGAAAAATTATTTTAATTAAGGTTGTTTTCCTGACTAAACAACATATTAAATTGAATTTTTCAATTACTTTAATACATGCTGAAGAGTTTTCGTCGAGGAATTAGGGAAAAATAATAATTTTAAGTTTGTTTACAGTTATAATATTAAAGACGAAAGTTTTAATAGAAAAACTTTAAAAAAACTTGCGAGAGACATCTTTTTAAAGCATTAAATCATTTAACTAGGAAATACATTGTAAAATTATATTATTCAAAATAAGAAATAGAATAAATATGTCGTAAAACTTCTAAAGAAAATAAGTGTTCGGTCAATAAAATGTGTCTACAAAATTCCGAGGAATTTTTTTATTTCATAAATTTGTTCTCATAAAATTTTTGATTAGCGTGTTTCCTTATTTTATGTAATATAAACAAAAAAAGAAGTACGTATATTCCGACATATTACATATTACTTTCAAACTGTATTCGCCAGTATAACGCGCACACATTTTTTTAACACCCTTTTATTATCTTCACATGTATGTAGCGGAATCTTTGAACTTAATTTCTACCCACTTTAAAACAAATTCGAAATTTTGCACCTTTTGTCAAGGACTGATGACAATAATTTAATAATTTTGTTTCGTTATCCTGATCAGGATCATCAGGATTAAAGAGTTCCCATTTCCAGATTTAGCGAATTATTCCAGATTAGGCATCTAAAAGATTAAGTTACAACCCTAAAACAAAAACGCTCACGGTTAATACAAAAACAACAAACTAAATAAGTATTTTTCATACGTGAATAAACGATAGTTTAGAAAACTAAAAAAAACACACTTTTATTCTAGAAAAATGAAACAGAACTAAAAAATAAATTATAATTTTAAAAAAACTAAAAGACCGCTTTTATAGTTAATCGAACTAAAAAGTTAAAAAAAAATTCTTAATACAAGAATAAAATGATTAGCGTGAAAATTATAAATAGTGTTTTTTTTCCAGGTATAGAAGTTTAAGTTGGCATTACTTTCCAAGATGGCGACCGATTTAACAGCTGTCAAGTGATTTATTCTCAGTTTGGTTTGGCAATTCATCAAAACGATCATCAAGCAAGGCGTAGATTCGTCGAATGGGCCCAAAACGAGATTGCCGTTGTTCCCGATTTTCATAAGCGAATTTTGTTTAGCGATGAAGCGCACTTCTGGTTGAATGGCTACGTCAGCAAACAAAACTGCCGCATTTGGAGTGAAGCTAATCCACAAGTGTATGTCGAAACACCGTTACATCCAGAAAACTGACTGTTTGGTGCGCTTTATGGGCTGGTGGAATCCTTCTTCAAAAACGATGAAGGCCACAACGTTACAGTCAATGGTGATCGGTATAGAGCCATGATTACTAACTTTTTCATTCCTGAATTGAACAATCATGATGTCCAGGAGCTGTGGTTCCAACAAGACGGCGCAGAATGTCACACAGCTCGTGCCACAATCAATTTATTGAAAGACACGTTTGGTGACCGCCTAATTTCACGTTTTGGACTTGTGAATTGGCCTCCAAGATCTTGTGATTTAACACCGCTAGACTATTTTCTCTGGGGCTATGTAAAGTCATTGGTCTATGCGGATAAGCCACAAACGCTTGACCATTTGGAAGACAACATTCGCCGTGTTATTGCCGATATACGGCCACAAATGTTGGAAAAAGTCTTCGAAAATTGGACGTCCAGATTGGACTACATCCGAGCCAGCCGTGGCAGTCCTATGCCAGAAATCATATTTAAAATGTAATGCCACAAGATTATCTTTCGAATAAAAAAATTCATGTCAATCGAATAATACATCGTTTTTTTATTGCAATTTAAAGTTCCATACCTGTAAAAAAAACACCCTTTACATATATAATATCATTGTGGCAAAAACCTGGGTGTTCAATATCGTTATAATTTCTTACTAGTTCTGTTCCGAAATGTAGAGTTAGTGTAAAATGTAATACAAAGCACCCCATACATACGCTTTTACCACAATGACATTAATTTTCTTGTTAATAATTTTATTCTTACATTAAGAATTATTTTTAACTTTTTAGTTCAATTAACTATAAAAACGTGTTTTTTTTTGTTTTTTTTAACTATAACTTTAAAAGAAACCTGAAATATACATGTGCAATGCTTTTATCTTTCTTTATAAACGGTTCACATAAAAATAACAGGACACGAAATATCTCACACTTCACCGCAGTGCTTTCTGCTTAGCGAACAGTACAACATTAAAGCCCATGGTTATTTTTAAAGGAAAACTGATGACGAAATCTAATTTCTCTAAAGGTATCTTCATGCATGTGCACGAGAAAGGATGGATGGATATTGAGGCTAAAACATTTTTGGCAAAAGCATCGAGGTGCCTTACAGAATCCAGAAAGTCTTAGCTTATGTGTTCAGACCCCAACGAACGAATAATACGAAAAAATAGCTGATAGAATGTGTTACAGAATAGACAATAATTACAGGAGGATGAACGCCATTGGTTCAGGCAGGGATGTCTCAAGGCAGGGACCAGGCGGACCCGGGTCCAGTTCTCGCAATCGGCTGGGGCCTCGTTTCGTTCTCGACTCAGTCTTAATTAGATCATGATCTGGATAATTTTAATGGTCAAACATTATTCTCGTACATATTCTTCGAAAAACAGGGAATTTCAAACTGCACGTCAACTGGCAAAAGTGGCAAGACTATTATTTTGCAATGATCGCTGTCCATGTCTAGGGACCTAGGCCTAATACCATAAACAATCATTCAACTCATTTAGTGGAAATGCGGCCATCGGTCGAGCCGGTTTGTAAGATTGTAAATCATGCACATTTAATTGCTTCGGATTATTGTTTGTACGGGTATTTGACAATGCATGAAATATACCAGAGCTCTCCAAAGGGGTGGTCGGCGAGAAAATTTCGCTGGTCCCCAGAAAAATGTGGAATATATTTACTCATCCCGTTAAATTATGTTTTAAGATACATTGAAACATAATTCAATTCATTACAATACGTAAAAAGATATATAAACACTACTTCATAGAATAACGCCATTTCATAGGAATGTATAATGTAAAATCGTTATACTTAAACCATTTTTAATTGTTTTGTTTTTACAGCTTTTGTTAATTGTATTGTGGTTTATTAATAAAGCTTTCAAAATTGGGATGAAATTAATAGTTTCATTTTATTAACTGGGTGCATTTTATGTGTTTATATATATATAGATAGATCCCAATTTTTTTTCATAAATATACTTAACACTTAAAAAATCCTATAAGTGGCCCGTAGGATTTAAATTATGAATTTACTGGTCCGTGAGGTCAAAAGTTTGGCAACCGCTGCTATATACGGTCTACTTTTAAAAATCCCAGGTAGGACGTACTTTTTCATAGGGGCCCAGGGTCTTAAAATGTCTTAAGACGTCCCTAAGTTAAGCCTTTGTGTGTATGTATTAATAAATCATTCAAAGAAAATTAAAAACGACACTGTATGTGTAGAATATGTCGATGCCAGAAAGTGAAAAAATTCATTTGTGTGTGTATAAGGAAACCAAATACTTATATAGAGCTCTACATAAAGCAAATGCTTATGTATGCTCTCATCTTTTCTTTATTTTTTTTCAATTCCTACTATTAACTCACACTCTCTATACATTTATTGATTTATTTATCTTGGTGGAATTTTCAATCGTTAATAAAATACATTTTAAAGCGTTCAATTGAGTTGAAATTTAATATACATGATTATTTTGGATGACAATACAATAATTTAATTATAATTAATAAAAATTAATTGATGAAAACTAATTATTTAAAGAATTACAAATACAACCACGCTGGCATCATTTTTGGCGACTTAGCGACCCTTTTGGCAACTTGTGTCAAAACTTGAAAAGGGTTTTTTTTCTCACGTTATAAAGCATTCAGTTGAACTGAAATTTTATGTACACGACTGTTTTTGATGACAATACGATACTTTAATGATAATGAATAAAAATTAATGACCACTTAATGTTGTGATTCTATCATATGTATATACATATTTATATTAATTGAAAACTATTTAATGAAAAGTAGGTAAAATGAAAATTTTCTTTGTTGATCTTAGTAGGAATTGATTTAAAAAATTTTTCATATTACTTGCTAAAGCTATCATTTTTATACCTCTCACCTGTAAATTGTGTGCTTATTTTATGCGTTAAAAGTGTAGATTATATGGTAACTAAATTGGAAGGAGCAAAGATCAAACAAATAAACCATCTTATGATTGTACAGCAACAAACTCAATGATATAGGAGTCGAAATAAGGCGATAACAAATTATCAGTAACATCAGTGTTATGAAAAAACGATAACGCTGAAGTGAACAACTCTAAAATCGATAGATAATACGATTAAAAATAAAGTAAAAGTTTAAGGTTTGAGCATTGAGAAGCAATAGTAAGCTATAATCGAAAATATTACTCAGGTACTTTCATTGCTATGTTCAAATAGTTAAGGTATAGATTTATAATTATGTTAAAAAGAAAGTACACACACACAATCACCCGAAAGAAAATATTTTTTCTATTTATTCCCACTACTTCCTTTATTAATCGATAGGGATGATAACTGAACATTTTCGGAATTTAGGGAATACTATACATGACTGGATTATGGATAAATTATAGTAGTCTTAAAAAGTTTCGCAACTTTGACAAATACCAAAACGTACCATCAAACAAGTTTAAGTTGTCAATAAAAGCCCAGTCTCATACTGTTCTCTCGATTGCAGATTCGTAAATATTGCATATCCCGTCGTTCGATTTTGCCTCATTAAAGTTTTCAAAGATCATTCAAATGAAAGCGTCGACATTCCGCCGAAATATTTCAGTTTACCAATACTTTTAGGAGTCTAATTAACTGATTATATACTCTATCGTTGTTTGGATACATTCAAATTACACTGATCCAAACAGATTATTGAGTTTTAACATCGGAAAATAAAAGTTAGAGAGAAGTTTAATTGCTGGATATTGAAAATAAGTATTTATGGATCGCTTTGAGTTTGCACTGGGTACATAAGATGTGATTAAATTTCCGATTTATTGAGCAAATGGTTATTAGATTAAAAGGACTTTTTTTGAAAAAAATAGCAACAACTCTGATAGAATATTTGTTTTAATGCTTGATAAATTATACTTGTTTACAAAAGTCGTGAAAGAAATTAACGATTTTTAACGTATCGATTCTTTATGGATGTAGAATAAAGAAATCATGTATATTATCCTGCCTCTGTGATATAAGTCTCACAAAAACTAATTCTATATCGACGATGCCATTTTTTGCCATAAAAGTGCTTCAACAGGCCGAAAACTTCTAGAACCGGAGTGGGCATTAAGTCGATCGTGATCGACAGGTGGACATCGAAGACATTTTAGGATGACTGCCTGAAGATAAGCAGTTAGTAATTATATACCAAAATATTCCAAATTGGCTGGCAGTATGCTAAGTTTTCTACTGACTATAAATATGAGAATTAACTTTGGATGAAAATGTTTTATTTGTTTATGTATTTTGAATTGTTTGGTAATAAATCTATCATTTGATATTATATTTGTGGCTATTATTATCATTATTATGTTTGTATCTTGCATTTTGCTTTAAGTATAGTCATAAAAGTGTACGTTTTTATTGTAGTTATGTAAGTAAGAGTATATTCTGTAATTATTAAGTTATAAATATTGTAGACCTTTTTCTTCACACCTACGCCACTGAGTGGACCGCGGCACCTTCAAAAAATTAGAAGGAACCTGAAAAAGTTGGTCCTTCCCTGTTCTAGAGGGTTCTGGGAACTCAGCGATCGTAGTTGGTATCGGAGATGCTTACACCTAGTTTAAAGTTCAAATCCCAATTTCATTTTATGGAACAGAAGGAGGGGGAAATAAGTCTGGGTCTCAAAATTTACGAGGGAAGATCTGGAAGTAAGTTTTGTTATTTTCATCTCCCTCGAAAACATTATTTCCATAAATATATACCGTGACACCATGAATTACACATCTTGCCCTATTTTGCGACATAGTCGCCACCAACATTAAGATTTTTCGTAACACAGTGTTTCTCAAACTTTCAATATTTGCGACCCAATTTTCAATCATAATTTTCATCGCGCCCTTCCCATAAAAACAATGTATTGAATACAATAAAAATGTACTTTGACACTAAAGCTACAATACGACTTTCATTATAAACCATAAAAATTATCAAGATAAATATTAAATTTTGTACATGACAAGCCCATGGGAGGCACAAGTAATTATTAAACTTGTTTTTAATTTAATATTGTTAAATTGATGATCAAAATATTGTGCAGTACCGATAGATTTATAAGTATAATATACAATGGAAATGTGTATTTAATTTTAATCATGCCAGAATGAATTTTGTTTTGCTTCCTTTCAGTAAATTAATGCTTATTTTAAATCTTTTGTCTTGGACTTTTCAATATCCTCGCGCCTCTCACATAATAATATCATGCACCCCACAGTGTGAGAAACGCTGTCGTGTAACGTGTAATCATTTTAAAAATAATACTCTGGTAAAATGCAATGTAAGGAGTTTTCACACACCTACTATACCTCAGCATTGTTTTGAAAGTTACGTCCCGAGAGGGAGACTTCCAGTTTAGGGAACAGGTGAATGTCCGATGCTGCAATGTTGTTCTCATTCCGTAATGGGGAGGGATTCTCACTTTGACTCAACAGTCAAAGTGAGTGACTTTGATCTTCAACAGTCTGCCTTCCTTTTTTGACTATGCAATACCGGTAACCAACCATTTGACGAGACATGATCTCTTCACACATGATATGTAGGCCTTCATAAAATACTGTGATACCCCCCGGACTGGAGTTATCATCTCTTCCTCATCCACGTGACCTAAGTTTGTAGAGACAAAAGATAGACCACTCAAACCTTCCATGATAATATTGTTTATTATTATCTCAATTTATATTAAGCAATGCAGCACAAGTTCTAGAGGATAATGATCAGGAGTGATATGACATAAATTACAATTCTTAGCAAATAGCGCATTAAATCCTACTCACTATCTTTATAATAAATTAAACACCAAATCTATATCTATATCCGATTCCTTAACTCACTAGAGTCCGCTGTCTCATTAAAGTTTAATATTATATCTCTTACAGATATTCCACGGCGAACAGCTACCAATCTTTATATCTTCTATATAATACTGTAATCCAACTTGATTCGGCAACTAGGTAACCTTCTAGCTTCCAACTCACTTCTATATGGTTCTTATAATACTTTCTAAGACTTTCTAAATCCTCCTCAGACTTCTAAGAATCCATTAAGACTCTTTCGCGAATGCTAAAGCTCCAATATATGTAATCATTCCTAATCTACATATCGCGTTTTCTTCTTGAGTTGGTTGGAATTAAATGCCATTCTGGCCCCAAAGATTCCCCAAGAGGATTTTGGTGAAAGGCGTGATAAAGCCCCGTCACAAGACGAACACACTAGTCCTACGTGCCCATTCATTCAGGATAACATCCCGTACTTCCATTGACAACCCCGTTGTCGGCTTAAATCTGCCTGACATCGTGATTTGCACTCGAATAACCTCGAGCACTCCAGTCTGCTGCTGCTTTCTCTTCTTCGAAGCTCCGCGCATGTGTCATTCCTTCTACGCTGAAGCTCCATTTGTCGTTGCAGCAACTTTCTTATGGGATTGTTTTTTCCCCTGTGATGTACCATCATTCCTTTAAAAATAATAATAATAATACTTACTTTCGGAACGTAGGTTTCGGATTCGTTACATCCCTCGTATGTGATGGAGAAGTGGAGAGAGCAGGGAGCTTCATCCCTTAAACATTATTAAATATTATGAGATCCATTGCCAATAGTCCTTGTTCAGTTTCTAATACGACGTTGATTTATATTAAACAAATCGATATTACGACTTATGAAAATGATGTATGTTACGAGATAAAAATAATTTTACCACAGCCTTCATCAAGTACTCTTTAAATATTGATTTTTTGAAGCCAGAAACGAGATCTAGAAGCCGTGTGATTATAACTGTCACATGAATAAAAACGCATTTTAAATTAATTCTTTATTTTAAAATATCGCTATTTTTTATAGTTTAATGATTATGTTTGTTACTGTAATTAAACATATAAAAAGTCAATAAAATTGTGTTCCAATTGCTGTTTTTGAAGTATACTATTTTACTTAATTTAAAAGAATGTATAAAACGTGGTTTTCTGTAAAAAAAAGTTGTTCCACTCTGCACAGAGAAAAGGGAGTAATAAGCAAATTTTCTGATTATTTTCGTTTAGAAAAATGTACAATAAAACTGAAATAATGACTTGGAAACTTAAGAGCCTTAACTTTTAAAGATAACAAAAAGGACTATTCTAATAGAGATGAAAAGTCGCATTTCCCATTGCACTTCCTTTCCACTGCATCTATCAAAGGTGTATTAGAAATACCTTGTACTTTTTGCGGATACAATGGGTATATATAAAAAGTATATATGATTACAAGGAGGTTTCATTCTCGTTCAAATACACTAGAATGCATTTCTTAACTTTTTGGAATGTTCTTCTCAGAAATGGTGTCAACAATACTGGTTTAAATAGCTTGGAGTTTTATCAATCTGGAATTATTTAATTGGGGAGGGGAAGTTTATTACTATCCTGTTTCGGTTATCCTTTTTTCGACTAAGATAAACATTTCCCCCATATTAAAATTGGTAAATGTAGTATTTAATTATAACCTTATCTGCATTTTTTATACAGAATGTCAAAATAGAACGTATGCTGAACATAATTACGCAAACGGGAACGTTTAGGGAGAAAAAAGGACCGTCAAATGAATTGGTGGTAACGATAAAACATTCCTGGTCTATACACTGTTATTATTTCGGTTTACTGTGTCATTCATTAATAATACATTACTGTTTTTTCTCACGTGTTGTACGTTATTCGGTAAGTATTTTGTGCAATAATAAAGTATATATGAGCAAGTGGAAACAAATTCCTGATAAAATTACCCTTTGATTTTTTTAAAAAAAACTACATTGTTGTGTATTTTTCATAGGATTTTTTTACTCATTTTATGTCTATTGAAACTAAAATATAAATGGTTAAAGACTAATATTCACTCTTAACAAACTTGTGGTCTTGTAAGGGTTAAATTAATATGAATAAAAAATCGTGTTTTTAAGGAATCGGAATAACAATCAGTTTTGAAAAAGGACTTGTTTTTAAATTATTATTAGGGATTCCGGAAACTAAGTACCGTTTCCTTCTACCCCAATCCCAGTGACAGTTTTATAGTTCAATACTTGCGCACACGATTAATTGTCAGTCCAATGACACTATTGTAGTCAGATTGTGTTGTTTTTGCATCTGTTAGTGAGCGTTCAAAATATTTAAGACGATTGCCTATCCCTCCAACTGTGAAGTGCATTCTGTAATCTGTCTTTTTGAACGCAAAGAAATTTAAATCAGGTGAAATTATTCATTAACTTGTAGAGATTTATGATGAAAATGTAACAAGTGAAGCAATGGTGAGAAAGGGGGTTCAATAGTTCAATGATGGGCCCATCAAAGTTCGAGACGAAGCATGGAGTAGGCGGCCTACTACTGATAATTATGGTTTGGCTGAAAAACTGAATGAGAAAATTCGTGGAAACAGGTGGTTCACAATAAGGTTGCTTTGTAATAAGTTTCCACAAATTTCAAAAAAAAATTTTTTTCACTGGTGGCATCTTTATTTTGACGAGAATATAGACAAGTTGGTTTCCCGTTATGAAAAATGTCTGAACAATAGTTGTAACTATGTAAAAAAATAGTTTCCGATATGCTCTTTCATGTAAAAGTAAATTTTGCTTCGAAAAATGGTCTTTTATGTGAGATTTTTTAAAACGGTGCTTAGTTTCCGGACATGCCTCGAAATAAATCAGAAAAAAATATAACATTTTGCATGATAAAAAAAAAATAATGACCCTTCCTTACTTCGGATAACTATGAAAAAATTCAAATATCTCTAACGTTATAATTTTTTCTCTATTAAAATTCCTGAATTTTACTTTCCCTGTTTTTAGTTTTTGCTTACGCGAGCGTATAATCTAATTTACCAAATTAATTATCCAGAATATATATTTTCTTTTGAGTAATTATCATTTCAAATTGGTGGTGTTTCTTCCTTTATTATTCAAGCATAGCACACCACTAAATTGACCGCTTCCAAATTCCATTGCATTGATTATGGAGATTCCTATGCCTCTTATGAAATATTAAAGCCCACTCAATTATACTGAAATAGATCCATCAGGAAAGTAAACTCCCTCATTACCTCTGTGTGAGTTTTCCGAAATCTGAAATTAGTACCCACCAGTATGCTGAAAGTAAAAGACTTCTCTAATAAGGTTCTCAATAATTACCCGTAGCTCTGATTAAGTAGGTTTATTAATAATAGATTAACCGAGTGGAATGACTAGCCTTGATTTATATTGGGATTTATTTAAGTTTTAATACGTACCCCATTATTATTCAATATGTGATGAAAGCACAAATAGCTGTAGAGATGACCCTTTTATCTTTTTACGGTAGTTTTCCGTTTATATAGCGACTGTTTAATGCATAAAGTAAAAAAATTGTATCAGAGTTCATAACTACTTTCATCCCTAATGAACTTAATTCCCAGAAATATTTCATAAGGAAGAGAAATATAGCTTAACGCTTTTTTTAATTAAAATAAAGTTTATATAAAAATTAAACTCATGTCGACTGATGTATTATTATAATTTGTATGGACTCCAAAGAATGAGTGAAAATAAGACAAATTTATTCAGAATTTCACCATGACATATCTTGAGGCTAAACTATTTTAATATTTTGTTGAACCATCTTTAAATCTTACTTTTTCAAATTGTTCCTCAATCTGTAAAAAAAAAACTTTTATATTGTATTAAATTTTAAGAGGAAGTGAACATATATTTCCAAACGGAATATATTCATTTTTTTATTATTCTCCTTTTGGCAGGGGTGGGCAAATAGCACTACTCGGGCCACACGCGGCCCGTCAAAAAAATCCGAAAATTTACTTTGAATCGAGATTTCTTTCCAATGTATGACCAAATTTTGCATCTTATATTTTTGGCTATAAATATAAGATCTAAAATCTAAAAAAGAATCCCCTTTATTGGTTTATTAGAAAAACAAAGTAAGTGTTTCTAATAAGAGATCATCTACAGTTGTGGTGGGTAGATTTTTCCAGGGTACGGGCTACTTCTAACTTATTTAAGATACTGCGGTGTACCCAGTAGAGTAGGTTTGTAATAATAAAATTGCATGTTTTCTTTTCTTAATAGCTGTTTTCGATATTGTGCCTCTCTTTTAAAATATGACAGGTTACTATGACAGATTACAACTAAAAAGTGCAGCGTGGACGCATTTAAGGCAGCATGCAGAGAATATACGTGAACCGATGATTTTGAAACCAGCGTAATTTGTTTTTTGCAGTACCCCGCACCATCACGAGGCATGACATCAACACAAGAACCCAATTCCGGGGAAGTGTGAGGTGTAGGATCCTGTCTCAATAGCCATTCCCGTGCAATCACGGGAAGGGCTAATCTCATCAACATTTATTCTCCCCTTCAGTCGGCGTGAATGATAAAATTAATTTATGCGTCCTTTTTTTCCTTAAGGCTGCAGGGAACGTGTTAAGCATCATCGTGTGCTTCGAAAGAGGTATCAGCGATTACGTTCGGAACCGTGATTTTAAAAAAGCGGATTGGGTGAGGTCGATAGCTCTGATTTTAACCACAAATGGTGTGGTTATTCTAGAAATGTCTATAACGGATTATGAGCAGACTTTGAGTTATGTATAACTTGACTGCTCAAGCAAAAGGCGTGGACTGTATACTTTAAAAATTGTTTGCTTATTGAGGACGGTAGGTACGTCCGCTCCGAGGATGCATTACAAGCATACTGACGAAATGTAAACAAGGAGGACTACTAGCGCCCTCTGCACAT
>BMAU01015646.1:647500-746660 GCA_019973935.1 Trichonephila clavipes | reverse complement strand
GATGCACATCTAGAGCAGGTTAATTGGCCGCGGCAGGAAGTTTGGGGGACCGAACCTCTGGCATTTGAAAGAGCGCAGAGGGTTCGGTATATATGGGCGTATTTTGCAATTTAAATATCCGGCTTTAATAGTAGTAGGTAATTTCGGACTATTGAAAGATAAAATGATATGTTTAGTAGGTAAACGTTTGGAGTCTTTTAGTATTGTAATTCTTCGGACCTGGGTAACACCCTGGTCAGAAAGTCCCTCGAGTATTTCTCCTTCTGAAGCGTATAAAAGGTCCGGCTCGGATATGACACCACGACAAGAGTTCAATGATTTGTGGGGAGTAACTGTTAAATTAGAGTCTATAAATGTTTTTGCCAGCAATAAAGATTTTGTTTGGAGGGCAGATATGGTTTCTATTAATAAGTCCCCAGAACGTAATTTCTTCACAGATTTCGGGTTTCCACTTATTCCTTGAAGGGCCTTCTGTATTGCAAAGGGAGATTTCCGTGACATTTCATTGTTAGGTATTGATAGAATTAAAAATCGAGAATGCGTAGCAATAGTATCAATGGCAGTTGTGGGTGATATGAGGCCTTTACCATCCATCGGCTGAGCATCATGAGTTGGGTAGGGTGGGTTGGGGGTTTTAAAAAATGTGTTTTGAGTTTTTTCCTTAATTTTACTTATTTTGATTTTTTTTGAAAAAGGAGGAGGAGAATCCCTTTTGATTTTCAGAGGACCAGTTTGGCAGGGCTTGCCCTAGATTCAGCAACCAGTAGTGGCCTCGGGAGAGCCCCCAGCTCTGCAATGCAGGACCCCATCCAGGCACCACCTGGAACTACAAGACAGGCGGGATTATACACCAGCTGATAGAGCAGCCAGGACATGCTATTTAGGCTGTCCCGGGCTCCTGTACTATCTGGCGGCCTGAGACGCAAAACTCAGCTTTTCTCCTGTACTCTCTACATGGCCGCTTCCTCCAAGACCCCACCTCACCAGTCCAAAGGTCCACAAAAGTTCAAAACCCTGCTCCAAGTGCCAGTTTTCCCAGGGAGCAGAGTCCGTTGTGTCATCATACCAATAGTGAAAACCCATCAGACACAACTTCATTCCACTCAGTCCTGGTCTGCCACAGGACTTCGTGGCAGAAAAATAAAGATAATAAGTTGAACATAAAAAAACCAATAATCGAACATAAAAGAAGCAACAAAATCAAAACATTAAAAGAAATTTAAGCAAATCAAATGAAAAGAACGTAATATAAAATGCAAACCATAATACGGCAGTAAAAAAATATCAATTTTTTTACTAGAAAAAAATTAAGTTGGGACAATGTTCATTGTCCAATGTAGGTCTGTGGTCTGGACGTGAAAAGAAGAAAAGGGAAATTTGAATGGCAAGAAAGAGGGCCGAAAATAGAGAAGGATTACTAGGGTTCTTAAATGAGGTAAGAGTGATGGTGAGCAGATGGTCAAATCTATTGTGTGAAAGGATCGTGTGGGTTCGTGAAAGTACGTTGGTTCCTCGTGATTAAGTAGACAGAGACAGTGATCACAAAGCACCTGTTCAATCTGTCTTCCACGAGGGTTCGTCTTCGCACTACCCCACAGAGTGCTATGTCCATTGAAGTCACCAAGTATGATAAAGGGTGCTGGCAACTGATCAACCAGGTTGTTCAAGTCATGCTGGTGGATAACAGTATTTGGTGGCAAGTAAAGACAGCAGACTGTGATTAGGCTCGTGGAGTGGATTCTCACGGCTACAGCCTGCAACGAGGTATGGAGTGGCAGAGCACTAGATGGAACATCGAGGGATGTGAAAATACATACGCCTCCGGACACAGAGGGTCCCTCCGTGTCTTTCCGCACACAACCATAAAGACGTATCTTTGTTGTGTGACAAGACTTCTCAAGAAAGTCTCTTGAAGTGCTACGCCTACTGGATGGTACTGACGTATGATGTCTTTTACGTCATCTGTATGCGATCTATAGCCACGACAGTTCCAAGAAACCAGGGAAGTTATTTTTTGGGCGAAATTGGCGGAATGGGCCCTTTCAAGGGATTATCTGCCATTTTTTTTTAAAATCAGCCTCTAAAAGGCTCTCATCTTCTTCGGATGCCAGACCTATGACGCAATCAGAGTCCGAAGGATTAGCGTCTGTGTCCATGGCATCTGAGGTTTTAGAAGTTTTCCGTCTCCGGGATCTTTTGGAGACGGGAGTTGAATCATTGGGGGAATCTTGTTCCCTCGAAATTTTTAAGGTTGTGTTTTTGGCAGGATTTTTCTTTAAATTTGGTGTAGGTTTTATACTTAATAAGTCTATTGTTTTGCTATCTTTTCGGGGACGATGTAATTGAGATGGTTGTTCTTTAATTTTCCCTTTTGTCTTAGATATGGGAGTTGGTGGCTGAGGATCCGATGTTGTAGATGTTTTTGAAGAGATAGAGGGTAAGAGATGCGTTTGGGCTGAGGATGATGTGGTAACAGCAGTAGGAATATGTGTTCTTTGTTTGGATGATAGTGGTGCAAGTAATTTTAAAGGTGGACATTTTAATTTAGTGATGTTTTCATCTGTCTGCGTTGTAACGGATATTGGTAAAGGTTTAGTAGCTTGGGCATATGTTGGAGGTAGCTGAGGAGGTAATAATTTTTTAGCTTCTATATAAGAAATATTATTGTTTGTTCTGATTTCTTGTATTTTTTTCAAGTTTCCATTTTGGGCATAATTGAGAATTCGATGGATGGGACTGAGAACAGTTAATGCATTTTGGCTCTAGAGTACAGTCTGCAGAAGAGTGTCCAGCAGACGCACATCTAGAGCAAGTCAGTTGTCCACGGCAAGAAGTTTGTGAATGTCCGAACCTCTGGCACCTGAAACAGCGCAGAGGATTCGGAATATAAGGGCGAATCTTACAGTTTAGGTAACCGGCTTTAATTGTTGTGGGTAGTTTAGGTCTATTAAAGGTTAGAATCAAGTGTTTTTTGGAATGACCGAATTATCTTTTTTTATTGTTATTCTTCTGACCTGGATCACACCCTGATCAGAAAATCCATCGAGGATTTCTGCGTCTGGGGTGGTCAACAGATCAGATTCTGAAATGACACCTCCGCAGGAATTTAGCGTTTTGTGCGTACTTATAGTTATTGGAGAATCTAGAAAGGATTTGGCAAGTAAAAAAGACAGTCTGTAGAGCAGAATTTGTTTCTATGAGTAAATCACCGGATCGTAAGCGTTTGACAGATTTAGGTTCGCCACCTATTCCTATTAATGCTTTGTGGATAGCGAAAGGCGATTTTTTTGACATATCATTGTTTGTTAAAGACAATATTAAAAATCTGGAATTAGCAGCAATTTCATTAACGTTAGGTCTAGGTAACACGGGTTCTTTATCAGGGCATGGATTTAAAGAATCAATGACCTGATCATCATGAGTTGGGTAGGGTAGAATGGGAGTTTTAATAGATGCGTTTTGAGTTTTTTTCCTTATTTGTATTTATTTTGATTTTTTTTTTGAGAAAGGAGGAGGAGAATCCCTTGTGATTTTCAGAGGACCAGTTTGGCAGGGCTAGCCCTAGATTCAGCAACCAGTAGTGGCCTCGGGAGAGCCCCCGCTCTGCAATGCAGGACCCCATCCAGGCACCACCTGGAGCTACAAGACAGGCGGGATTATACACCAGCTGATAGAGCAGCCAGGACATGCTGGTTAGGCTGTCTCGGGCTCCTGTACTATCTGGCGGCCTGAGACGCAAAACTCAGCTTTTATCCGGTACCCTCTACATGGCTGCTTCCTCCAAGATCCCACCTCACTAGTCCAAAGATCCTCAGAAGTTCAAAACCCCGCTCCAAGTGCCAGTTTTCCCAGGGAGCAGTCCGTTGTGTCATCATACCAAAAGTGGAAAACCATCAGACACAACTTCATTCCACTCAGTCCTGGTCTACCACAGGACTTCGTGGCAGAAAAATAAAGATAATAAGTTGAACACAAAAAAATCAATAATCGAGCATAAAAAAAGCAACAAAATCAAAATATTGAAAGAAATATAAGAAAATCAAATTAAAAGAACATAATATAAAAAAAATGTAAACCATAATACTATAGTAAAAAAATTCAGATTTTTTTACTGGAAAAAAAAGAACAAAGTTCATTGTTTAATGTAGGTCTGTGGTCTGGACGTGAAAAGAAGAAAAGGGAAATTTGAATGGCAAGAAAGAGGGCCGAAAATAGGGAAGGATCACTAGGGTTCCCCGGGTTCGTGAAGCCCGTGTTTACCAAAGACAGTAAACCCCTAGGGAAAAGGAAAAGATCACTAGGGCACCTCGCGAGCGTGAAACCCGTACTCACCTAAAGAAGGTGAGCCCCCTGAGGGACATGTGCATTCGAAGAGGCTGAGGTATAAATGGACGAATGTTTGCAGTTGAAATATCACACCAAAGTAATTTACCAGAGTCAAGGGGATATTGTTTAAAATTTAAGGATGGTTTCAAGCGTAGTTTATTAAGTTCTTCATTATCAACTTGTGCATCAGCAATTTTGTCGTAATATATTTCAGAGATAGATTCAATCCTAGATAATGAATCTGCAACTATATTTTCTCCTCTACTAATGTGGCAAATATTTGTTGAAAATTGTGATATATATTGTAAATGACGTAACTGTCTCGGTGAAGCTTTTTCATTCTTTTGATGAAAAGCATATGTAATTGGCTTGTGATCAGTATAAATAACAAAATTTCGTCCTTCAAGAAGATGTTTAAACTGTTTGACGGAAAGATATATTCCTAATAATTCCCTATCATAGGTACTGTAATTTTTCTGTGCTTCAGTTAATTTTTTAGAAAAACATGAAATTGGTTTCCAATTTCGAGCTTCAAACTGCTGTAATACCGATCCGATCGCAAAATTGGAAGCATCAGTAAATAAAGCCAATTGTAAATTAGGGTCAGGAAATCTTAATAAAGTAGCATGTGCAAGATCTTGTTTACATTTTTCAAAATTTTCTTTAGCTTCCTCTGTCCAAACAATTTTTTTGTCATTCTTTTTCGAACCTATTAAATACTCGTGAAGGATAGCTTGATGTTTAGCAGCATTTTTTGAATATCTTCTGTAAAAATTAAGGAGTCCAAGGAAGGTTCTCAAATCACGAATTGTTTCTGGTAATTTGTATGATAAAATTGCATCTACTTTCTCTGGAAGTGGCTTAGATCCTTCGGGTGTTATCAAGTATCCCAGAAATTGTAAATGAGTTACTCCCAAAGTTGATTTTGAGATATTCACTCGAAGACAAAATTAAAACTTTTTCCAGCCAACGATTTCATTTTTCTCAAAAGTTGACTGGGTTTCATGTCACCTAATGAGATTCCAGTAAGCAATTTTTAATGCATTTTTCTTCACTATCTTTGAAAGTACTTAAAAGTCTATTTTTAGCACAAGAATATTTATTTTTTTCATCACTCTGAATGATATCCCATATATTTTCTATGAATTTTGTATCTAACTGCGCAACAAGGTAATTAAACTTAGTTTCTTGGTTAATATTAGCAATGGAAAACTGAGCTTCAACTTGAAAAAACCATACTTTGGGTTTTTCTTCCCAAAAAGGAGGAATTTTAACGCTTACCTTATATGCTTCGAATGTTTCCTGATTCGACTTTGCATCATTCTCATCATCCATTATATTATCATCCATTTGAATATGTACGGGTCACCAGTTTGTAGACGCTTTAGTCACAAATAATACATGAGATAAGCAAAATAATTATTTGGATTTAGTTCATCCTTTTTAAGAAGAAAACTCGGTTGAGTCCTAGGAGGACCCACTTTTGTCGCCAAATTTTGAGCGATAAAGGTTACAATACGGTAACCCTTCCATTTCACCCCTAAAATTTGGATTTTCAAATCACCGAAAAAAATGGCAATCCTAAAAAGGGTGAAACGTATTTCGCCTTTTCCGAAAAAACGGTCTTTTTGACCCCTGACTTCGCTTGAGAAGGTTTGCTCTGCACCGGTTTGTGTTAATGGCTTGTGAAAGGAAATTACTTGAAAGTGAGGCTACGACAGGTTTCTTTGTGCTCCTGGGCACAAAGGGGAAAAAAAGATACGTTAGAATGGTGCATGAAAGCTAATTTAATTGCTTCACGATATAAATGTCCGAAGTGTAGAAAAGATATGAGTTTTTGACCAGATATTGGTTCGGCAAGAGCATGAATGCGTTCGTTGTGAATGACTTGAAAGTCAATAAGAATACTGTCGTTGACTGGTATATGTTTTGTCGTGAAATATGTATGACCCGTAAGAGTAAGATAAGTGCCTTTTAAAAATTTTTAATGAATTTCATGTATTTCTTCGATTTTATCTTTGCGAAACGCTCCTTTCGTCCTTTTTTTAGAAATGTAAATCATGTACTACACACTGGTTTTAGAATGCTTTTTTAAAATGAATTTCATTGCTTCCTCCGTTTTTATCTTTTGAAAATGATTGATTTATATATATATATAATGCATTTCTTCGATTTCATCTTTGCGAAACGCTCATTTCGTCCTTTTTTTTAAATAAATCATGTAGTGTTTTTTGAGTGCTTTTTTAAAATGCATTTAATCGGTTTCTCCGTTTTTATCTTTTTAAAATGATTAATTTATATATAATGTATTTCTTCGATTTCATCTTTGCGAAACGCTCATTTCGTCCTTTTTTTAAATCAATCGTACTGGTTTTTGAGTGCTTTTTTTAAAATGAATTTCATTAGTTTCTCCGTATTTATCTTTTTAAAATGATTAATTGGATGTATTTTTCCGATTTTATCTTTTCAAAAAGCATTTTTCGCCCTTTTTTAATGTAAAACATTTACTACCAACGGTTTTCAGGCGTCCCTGACGCCATTCCAGAAACTCCGTTCATTTCATGATTTTTGAACTTTTCGTACCTCCCCCACTTTCAGAAACCAACCGTTGCTCTTTGCCAATTTCGCGTTCACGTTCGAAGATGCTAGGTATCTCACCCACACGTGCAGCAGCTTTGGATATTAGAGCAAAGATATCCTTATCTGAGTTGAGTGGAGTTGCATAAACAAGATTCTTCAGATGTCCCCATAAAAGGTAATAGAGGTTCGATAAATCGGGAGATCAGGGTGGCCAAAAAACCAGTCCATCACGCCGAATCCATTACACCCCAAACTTGGAATTCAGATAAGTGCACATATCAATAATACCACTGAAATGGGCTGGAGCCCCATCATGCGGAAACCACATGAAGATACGAATGGCGATCGGAACACCCTGCATCAGTTCTGGAACACCTCTTCCAGAAAGATAAGGTAACATTCGCCATTAAGTAACGTCGGTAGGAAGCATGGCCCAATAAAAAAGCCGTTGACAATATCAGCCCATACAGAATCGTTGTTGATGCGCATGTGGTCACATTACATGTTGATTCTCAGTTGCCTACACATGAAAATCGTGCGCATTAAAGACACTCTCACGTGTAAACATCTCCTTATCCATGAAAGCACATGAGCCATGAAGACCGGCTGAAGCGCACATTGCTATACCACTCACTGCCAGAAGTTCGGGTGGCGAGGATAGTCTGTCGGATTCAAATCTTGTATTCGTTGAAAATGAAAGGAGTGTAAGCTATTTTCGTTTAACACTCTACAAACGGTCTGATGACTCACTCTTACGTGATGAGCAATAACTCTTGTTCTTGACTCGGGTCTATCAGCGACAATGTTGAAGATGCTTTTTTTAGGCTTTGACTACGTACAGCTCATCGTCGACCAGAATCATGTCTGGTGACGTGAAACGAACCTTTCATCAAAGTTGACGATATAACCACTGAAAAATTCTATGATCCGGCACTCATCGATCAGAAAACTACGCATGATACATTCGTAGCGCAGCTCCCATTATCATTTCCACGTCGTACATGTAATGCAAGTCTGTTTCTTCAGCATATGTAAAGACTCCCATCGTACAGGTCAGCACAATTGTGAATGGCGCTTTCCCTACTGAGATGCGTCATGTTAAACGACAGTGTAACGACTTCACACAGCTCTGGGATAAACTATTTATTTCAATAAGAAAATCATCAAAAAATATTTAATCACAATTAATTACGCATAAAATAATGACGTAATTCACGCTAGAGAAAAATCCTATATACATTCACTCTCGGTAATTCCACACCGAGTCGGGTGAGTGCGCTGGCTCCAAATCCGCCTTACTTCGCGTACTAAGGTATAACTGAACAACAATTCTTTAGCGGGAGGGACCTCCAAATCGATTCCCGCACGTACAGTTTCTCCGGTTCAGAATCCGCCTTAATTCGCGGAATTAGTATCGCTTTGATCGGGACTCAGACCGTTCCCGGATCTCCCCAGTTCGGATTCCGCCGTACTTCGCGGTCTCCCTATCATTTTTCCTCTATCGCTGAAGGGACCTCACAACGGCTCCCTCAAAAATCCAGTCTTTTTCTCGGACTCTTTCACTCCTCTTATATCCTCTCTGTCATACCATCCCTCGCCTAATCATCCTTCTGTGATCGCTTGTTCTTCTGCCTCCCCTGTCGGTCTCAGACCACTTGATCTCTAGCCTAATGGGTGCTGATGTCTAGATGCACATTGTAAGCTTTCAGACGCGCTGTTGTCACCGAATCGTGGGAAAACGAAAGCACAATCTTACGGTGTCTCTTTTGAATGGCCGAGACAACCTGGGAAAGAGAGCCCCAAATCTTTGACCACCCAGTTCCGAAATTCTTTCCCACCAATTAGGGAAATATCTGCAATTTTCCCACCGTCTGTCGGCATCAATATTAACAATTAGGAGAAAGCGTCCGACTTCGTCACAGCTGCAAGACATCTACTGCCCCTACTCGCAACGCATCCAACCGATAAATTCACACACATCTCTTTTCTTTTATTTCTCCTGTTTACGCCTAACCGCGTCACTCGCACCCATATATTCCTGTGAATAAATGATTGTTACAATGTTCTGTCTCGACACTTTTTGTACCATGAATTCGAGACCAACCTGTATAGAATCTAATTAAATGCAGAATATGAAATGTGACTGCTGACAACTTCAACACACCTCGATTTTGATAGTTTTGCAAAAAAATACAAGCACATACACACATGTATTTGTACATCTCAGTCAGTAAGTATAATTTAATGGAAAATGACACCAGGAGTACAAATCAATGCTATTAATGAATAAATTACATTAATTTTTAAGTTAAAAATCTTAAGCAAGAAATGCAGTAACTTTCTTTTACTGTCTTTACGTATAATACATATTATATGTTGATCTAATTCAAATATTTTTAGGATATATTCTTCTAAGGGTGGGATAAGGTCACCTGATACTTCTAAGGGTTCCCATGAGTCGACGAAGTTTGAAGACCACTGGTAAAAGGCAAATGAAAAATGAAACGCAGAATCGCTGTCAAATATTTGACTATCCTACGTCGACTTTATTCAGGTAATGAAGAACCTCTTAAGCAGTGGTGGCGTGATACCTGAACTTAATGTGGGTAAGATACATTTCGCGAGGCCCTCTGATGGAGCAAGAAGGAGGGTTTATAAAATTTTAAAAAAAAACCATTTTTATTCCTAAAAAAAACCCCAAACTTTTTACTCATATTTCTTTTTCCCAATAAACGATAAAGAAAAGAAAAGAAGAAAAAAATTATAGAAATAGAAATTTTCTAATATAAGTTTTACTGAAATCCTTAATGATTCGTTCGTAATTTATCTTAGATGCGAAATCTGCATCAATAGATAAAACTGCCGAAGTTGAAAGTCTTTCCTGACCCATTGTGTGTGTGCATTTCTTACATAGTTTTTTTATTAGCTTCGATTTTGAAAAGCTCTTCTCAGCAGAAGCGGTACTTACAGGTATTGTTAACGAAATTCGAAAGACAATGTAAAATATTTGGGGAAATTTCTTTCAAATCGTTCTCTGTGACATTTTGGAGCAGATGTTTCACGTCTGTAATGATGTTTGGTAAATGTGGGGTCAAATTTTGTAATTCTTCATATAATTCGTAAAGTTTGAAGTCACTGCTCTTACCTACTTGCTGGACTGTGTAACTCTTGACAGTTTTTCAGTAATTGAACTTTTGGAATATATTTTAACTTCCTTAAATCACATAGAAAACCAAAATTTTCAAAAGGCTGATTTAAAGATATAAATCTTGAATCCATATTGCTTATCCTAGAATCAATCATGGTATTAAAAAAGCCTGTTTCATACCGGCTTGAATCCATATTGCTTATCACAGAATCAATCACGGTATTAAAAAAGCCTGTTTTATACCGGCTTTTGACAAACTCTATATGTTAATCGCCGCCTTCATAATCAAACATTCTTTTTGGTAATCCTTTTATTTTTAAAATCTTTTGGCAAATAATACCTACTTGACTTACGAGCGTCAGACAAGCATTTTCCGAATCCAGTTTGTCGGTACTCTTTAATACAGCTACAAAATGTACGCAAATGTTCAAGAGTAATGCATAAATTGGCTTGTACAGATTGCCAGAATTTGCTTATGGTATCAGAATTTACTTATGGCGTTAATAACTCATACCATCCATGTAATGATACGATAAATTCCAAACTTAACATTTCATTTAAAACGGAATTACAATTGTTGAGAGTGTCGGAAGGTTCCGTTTTTTTTTTTAAAGTTTTCTATGCATTCAACATCATCAAATTGTAATAATACGTCCTTTCAGCCCCTGGATTATGCTTTCCCACTTTGTGTCAGGTAAAGGCTTAATAGTAAGCTGTAATTTTATCTTTGATAATTTTTCAGCGTTTGTTCAACTCATTAAGAATTTTTTTCAGCGTTTGCCGGAACAAAAATCTTCTGAATGAAACAAAACAAAAATGTTTTTGTTGCCACTGAACTAATTAGCTGCAACTACCAATAACAGATTCCGGCTATGGCAACCGCAAGGCGAGAAAAAATGCTCTGGGTTTACATTAATATTCGAGTTTTAACTCCACTATTTATGTCTACAATATTTGCACCACATTGTCGTTTCCTTGCCCATGACAGTTCCGAATATCTAAGCCATTTTTTTCTTGCTCACTCATTATTGCATAGGTCAAATATTCTCCAGTCGTTCCAGTGACAGCAAGAAACCCAATTCTGGCAAAACTGTTTATTTGTTACCAAAGAAAAAGTGAAAAGTCCTTGAAAGTAGGTAAGTATATTTTCTGATAATTAAATTATTCACTGGAATTACGATTTTTATTGTGTACTATAAAAATAATTATAAAAAAATGATTGGGGTGACTCAATAACCCCGCTGGACCATTAGTATCGAGTGCGCGCCTGCACCAGGGTTAAAACATGTCGAAGTCTTTTCGCTTTAAATATTAAAAATAATACAATTATTCTTTATCGGAAATTTATATTATTGTTCATTATTCAACATCAATTCTAAATGATAATTCTGTAAGGCTTAAAATTATAGTTCGCTTTAAACTAATTATACTTTGAGCAATCATTTAAAAAAATCATTTTACATTTTTGTAAACATTGTTGCGCACTTGGCTTTACTCTCCTTACAAAATTCAGCGATTATTTCAATGTTTTATTTTCTTATAAATGAACTCGTGCAAGTGGGTACTTCAGCCGGTATACTTTTAATGTATCAGTGCTCCATAGTAGTTTATAACTAATTGATTAATACTAAATTACGAACAAGTTGAATAACTATTAACGACTTCCATGGGCTTGTCTTGCAAAGCAAAGTTTTTATAAGGAATGCTTATGATTAGAAATTGACCCTGTAATGACTTTGCACAGCTCTGTGAGTTACAACTATTTATTTTTAAAACTTAATCTGAAGTTATCACATCACAAAGAATTAGAATTAAGATGGATAGCTTCCATCACAGATTTCCCCACCGAGTCGGGAGAGTTCGCAGGTCCAAATACGGATTCCGCAGACTTCGCGGTTTTCCTAGTTCGTTTCGCGGAAGGCACCTCACTAGGGCCCCCTCAAAAAATCAGTCTCTTCGCGGGAGGAGCTTCACAACCGCTCCCCCTAAAAAAAACTCGTATCACTGCGAGGGGCTTCAACACCGCACCCTCCAAAACGCCAAGTCTTCTCTCTCTTTTTTTTTTTCGTCTCCTGAAAAAGAACCCTTTTAAACACCAGGGGTGTGTTCACAACACGCCCCTCATCCCGTCTTATTGGCAGGTCACAAAAGGCTCTCTCGGCCTCCCTCGTCCTATTTGCGCATAACACACCAAAACACCCGGGCCGTCTGGCCCAAGGCGCCATAATTCCTTGTCCAACATCTGGACACACTTGTCCATCACGCCACCTGTTTCTAGTATCCCCTTTTCTCAACACCAGAAAAGACGACATGATTATTTTAAGACAGGCTTCGCCTATTGTCAATGGGGCACCGGCTCACCTTTACCATTATGGCGACCCGTCAGGCTGTCGTCACTCCCCGAGTTCAGACAATAAACAATGGCCCCATGACCACGTGCACTGGTCATTTTACAGCTGGTGGATCTTAAAAATTCAAAGACAATCGATGGGTGCGAGTTCACAACAATTGAAGACGTCGTACTTGTCACTTAACAGCTGGTGAAACTATAAAACTTATCGTGAATCGAAAGATGGGGATTCACAACAATCGACGATGTCACAACCCTCTGAGTTCTTTTTCTATATTTAGCGCAGATATCTATATTTTGTCTTCTAAGCAGCCACCGCATTTTGCAATATGTTCAATTTAAAAATTAGAGAAAGGAAAAAATAACACACATAATAATTATCCTATTATTTTATTTATTTATTACTTAAAAGTAGTATACAAAATTTAATACTTATGTTACTAATTTGTATGTTTATAATTAAGATCGCCTATTGTAGCTTTAGCATCAAAGTTCATTATTATTGCATTCAGTACATTATTAATGTATAAGGGGGGCGCGATAAAAATTGTGATCGAAAAGGGGGGCGCCAGTATTGAAAGTTTGAGAAGCACTGGTCTACAGTGCAGTCGAGTAAAAAAGAATAATATTTTGCCTCTTTTATCCTACCAATCACTTCAATGGTAACTGTGTTTGACACGATTATGATAAATTCATTTTGAATATATCGTGGCTTAGATACTGGTGTGTGCAAGTTATTTGTTATCAATAGGATTTATGTGTTCCCGTAACGTAGGATCATATTTAAATATCAGTTTAAATAAGTCTCGGAAGTTTCCAGAATTTTTAGTGTCATCTGTTTTGAGAGATTCTCTTTGATCTCAAAACGTCAGATTATGATAGGCTAAGAAATTTTTGTTTTCAATTACAAAGCCGGCTCTAGCAGTTTTGCCTCCCTGTATAAAAATGGAATTGCTTCCCTTCTCTCCGAAGCAAATAAATAATTCAAAAAAAATTGTTCACATAGATACACACCAATAAAACTTGAATAATTCTTGCGAACAAAAAGGCATCATAACAATATTATATATATATTATTTTAAAGTGAAATACAAAATAATTTGAAATTAAGGACGTAATTACCAGTTATTAATTAAAACGAGTAAAATGTAAGAGAAGGAATCGCATTATTCCCAGCATGCCAATTTCTTCTAAAAAGATTCTACAGATGGAGATCACAAATGTGTGTATTTTACCTTATAGTAACCCCACTTAAGGCTAAAATAAAACATCTCTTGTGGCTCTCTATCTGCAAAAAAACTCTTAGTTATCCAAAAGGGGACAGGGACAATAACACCGGACGCCGTATGGGTGAAAGGAATTTCCGTCGTGCCCCCAATCCGGGATGGGTAAAAAGTTACTAGTGAAAGATGTGTATATTTATCATATTTCACATTTGATTATATAATCCCGCAGACATTCAACATAAAAGAAAACTGACATTAAGCATGCAGAGTATAAAATAAGGAAGTAAGATACAATAAATGAAACACCAAATTCACACCCAATGTTATTCAAACTTTTTGTAACAAAACGAATATATTTTTCAAATTCAATCCAAATGCTTCCTTTAGAATTTGTCGCCCTGGGCAAGAGTATGGTTTGTCCGGCCCTAGAGCCGCCCCTAATCAATTAATCTCTCAGACAAATTATACCAATGCTTTTGAGATTCAAGAATTCGCCTTCCGTTTTCTCGGTCTGTTTTCCGTGCTTTATTCCCTTCTCGAATGTTATCCATTGGAACATATAGGCCATATATTCTTTAGTATTCTCCTGACTGTGTAAAATACTATACTTAAGTGTTTCCAATCACAGCACCCTTTCAGTACCATTTGAATTCGTGAATTGCCAAAGAGTCTGCATGGAAAACAGAAAATTTTATTTTTAGAACTTGAATAAACCAACCAGCGACGACGTTGAGTTTCACCGTTATTTAGTTTTCGTGAGAAATGAATATTGGGAAAGTGTCTATGATCATCATCTTTAGGATAATATTCATCACTGTTATTTAACTGCTATGTGGGATCACTTTGAACTATATCATGAACGGTGAGCATCTGTCAAGGTAAACGTACACAACCCGTCCAAAAAACTGGAAAATGCTTGTTTCACAACCTCACTGACATCTCTGTTCACAGGTGAAGAACTAATCTCAATCTCTTCTTCTTGATTGTGACTTATGTTACTCAAAGTGAACCCAGAAACCTCAGATCAAGATTGACAAGCTTTTGATCCTGTTTCTATTTCCGATTTTCATCGATCGGTATCAATAGTTGGTGTATCTGGAGTAACTTTCAAATTTCACGGAGGCTCGGATACTGATAAATGTTATTGACAAGTCAAAGGAACCGATTAATTTGATTCTGAACTGCCAGATTCAGTCTGAAAGAGAAATTTCATCTCATACCTGAACTTTAAACCTTGTTGGAGATACAACTCTTTCCGCTTTTCTTTTTACTGCACCAGGTTCCCATCTCTATCTCTCTTAGTGCCTAAGCCTGTCATGATTGATAAATTATGAAAAATACCCAGTACTACTATTGTTTATTTTCTCATCAAATACTTTAAAAATTCATAATATGATACAGAAACATGAAGCGAGACTGAGTCTGCATGCGATACTTTAATTTTCTTTCTAAGGAGGCGAAGTCCCAAGCTATGCCTCATCTTTGA
Source organism: Trichonephila clavipes (assembly GCA_019973935.1). Classification (NCBI taxonomy): domain Eukaryota; kingdom Metazoa; phylum Arthropoda; class Arachnida; order Araneae; family Nephilidae; genus Trichonephila; species Trichonephila clavipes. Next base: position 731,544 of record BMAU01015646.1, on the reverse strand, counting down.
CCCCGCGATATAGCAGCTTAACTCCAGCTAATGTTGCCTGACTAAATATGAACGGAAACGACAAAGTTTAGAAATTTTATTAAAAGATAATGGGAAACAAAATTTTCACGAATTATTTATTCATATACTTTCATGCACCAATAAATAGAATATATTTTTAAAAAATAGTTGATATATCATCTTTTCGATATCTTATGGCGAAAAACAAATGGAGTTGAGAATTTTCTAATTTATCAATTATAAAAACCCTGTGGCGTGCACTTTTAGATTTTCCTTACTTTACATTTAATTTATTTCGGCTCTGAGGCGCGAGGCCGTGGGCTCATGGCCTTACGCCGCCTCTGCTCTTAATGTTTTTTCAAATAATCAACCAGGTACTTCTAGAAGCATTTATTTTTATGGTTAAGGTCACTCATATTCATTTACTACCGTCTTATATTTCCTGATCATTAAACGTCTTAAGACTTCTTGAGGCCCTATGCAAAAGTAGATCCCACCTGCGACAATTTTAAGAATAAAAAATAGTGGTACGTACCCGTAATAAATAAATGTGCAAGACTCACTATCTCACAAACCGACTGGTGCCTATGACTAAATGAGTAAAGATAGTGTAATGCCCAGGCCCAGACATGGAAGATGGAAATGACATAATAATGCAGTCCTATCACTGTTGTATGTTGGCATACAGTTCAAAATTCTCTGTTTTTCGGAGAATATATATCCAGAAATATTAATTGTCGGTTAAAATTATTCGGATCCTGATATTAATGAGAACAAGACGATGCACCGATCCAAGTTCCCCCGTGCCTTAAAACGTTTCTAAAGTTATCTATGAATGGATTACTGACAAGCAGATTATTTGTATGTTCGTTGAAGAGGACAGTCAAACATTGGCCCTTTCAATGACATCATAGTTAATCACCAGAAGAATTCAAACATCTCGACATTGGATGAATAGTTCCTTCTATGCAACTTGTGAACATATTCTTCACTGTGAAATGTGAGGAAATTTATGACGATGTTTCAGAAGAAAAAGAAATGGCGGTATTGCTGAAATATGAGATTCCACTCCCCCCAAAAAAGTCATAATGCGCCTTTAGCAACAAAAACTAATATAAGACCGGGTTTTATTTCCGGTAAAACAAGATATTGTTGGAAAAAGTAATATTCTATTGGCCCGCAATCATTCCGATCGTAAGTATCTTTTCGGAAGAGTAGCAGGATCCGAAACCTCGGTAACAGCTCAATGCCATCAACAATCGACTTAAAAACATAGAAGCTCAATAACAGCTTTGCATAAAACGACATAGGGTACGTCAAGTTTTTGAGAAAGTAAAATTAATGGGGATGTGTCTCTTCGACCAAAAAGCTGGAGCTTTCGAAAAAAAAAAAAAAAAAAAATTCATGATACCGCTTAAAGGAAACCAAGTCTCATTGGAGAGAAATGTTTTGTCTAAAATGTTGATGTTGTTACGAATAAATTTCCTGAACCATCGGCAATTAATAAAGTCACTTCTGTGGCTTTCCTGAATTATTTTACACGGTAAGTACGAAAATGTAAAGTTCTTAAAGTCTTATGTGTTGCCCCACATTATATGCCTGTTTGTTGCAACAAATGTCCGATAGATTTATGAGGGGATTGCAATATCCTTCATAGTTTCTTGCAAAAACTCTAGTGAATAACTATGGCTTCCATTACTTGCTGTGTTTATCTTCCACCGAATCTGTCGCACGAAGAGAAGCAGCTCACGATGAGAAATTTGAACATCTCATAAATGCATATTATTATACCTAGCTATTTTTTTTCTTTCTCACGTCACGATGTAGGAAATATTAGGTTTGTGTGTTTTAATATGTTCTTCTCTCAGAACATTTGAATTCGAATTGTTCAAACAGTTCTTGGTTATATCATTTTATTAAACATGAGGTGACCAACGTCAACTCATCACAACAGCACAAGCAATCATAATACAGTTAACAAAGTACACATGCAGTTACAGTTATCGTGACAGGAAATCACGAAAATCAGCGCAACCATTCTATTCGTTGGATCAATGTCCACAAGATGTCTTTTCATACTAAATCAATGATGCCTACAATTTTGTAAATCACTTTTTCCTCCTATCATATTCCGTTTTCGAAATAGGAATGCTAATTCCGCAGTTTACATCCAAGGAGCATCATACGTGCTTTTATTCAGTAGTGCATGGCTACTATACTACCTAGGCATTACTTTTATGATCATAGCAGCAACCGTTCCGATGTTAACACGGTGGCAAGTAACTTTAGTGGGTGAACCGTATACTGGCCGCCAAAAGTTAAGGTACAATGCATTTTTCGAAGCTCGCCGTTAAAAAAAATGGTAGCAGCCATAAATTTCTTCATTTATATGAATGATTATCATGTACTATAACATAATAAACATTAAAAAAAACGAGCCATAACTTTATATATTAAAGAAGCGAACATTTAAGTCGAAGTTGGAGAAAGTGTACAAAATACAACTTACGTAGCTTGGTGTGCAAGTTATGCGTATGGTTGTTGATCCTCAATAGTTGTCGGTAATTTCGTTGACAATACCAAGGAATGTCCAGAAATTTCTTGGAGAAATTTACTCGATTCATTGAGGTGGCAGGCATTGGGATGGATTGAAAAAGACATGTCACAAGCTGATGCTGCCAGAGCATCTCAAATTAGCTCCAGTGTGATCCAACGACTGTAGGATCAATTGGAATTTAAAGGCTATTAACTAGAAGATATATTCCAGGTTAATCTCGAATTACAACACGTCTACAAGATTGATTGATTGAATATTAACGTCGCACTGTTCAGCTACACGAGGGCTTTCGGCGACGGACCACGTAATTTTGAACCATGGTCAAATGACGTGGACGACACCTGAGCTGGCACCCCCTCTCCTAACTACCACACCACACCAACGGGAGGACGTTTCAGCTCTCGACAGACTTAACGTGCATCGCTGCCCTACACGGCGGGTCTTTAGTGGTACTGGGCTCGAACCCGTGACAAAGCAAGCCACAGTCCGATACCTATACCACTCGGCTACCGCGGCCACACACGTCTACAAGAGACTGTTTCCTAGCTCTTTCAGGCCGAATGAGAAGAAGCACTACGATACCTCAGCTCGCTGAGGTATCGTAGCATAGAAGCATCGCTGTAATGATGCTTCTATGCAAAATGACTAGTTAATTGTGTTCCCCCAAGTTATCCGCAGATGTGCCCCTTTATATTGCACAAGGGAACATGTTTCCTGGGCCTGACAGCAGCGAACTTCTGCTGTACTCTTCTCAGAGGAGTCCAGGTTTACAATGAAGAGCGATTCAGGGTGTCTGCTGATAGAGGAGGGGGTGGGGGACAACATACCAAATACAACCAATCCAAAAATGTTGACAGACCAAATTACAGAGGTGGTGGTATTATGGTTTGGCCAGATCTCTCTCAATGGTTACATTGACCTGTATGTAACCCAAGGAGGAATTCTACAGGAGTGAGATATCAGGTGAAATCATTGATCGATATATTCACAATTACAGCACTGCTATTGGTAATGGTTTTGATGGATGATAATGCACGAAATCACCGAGCTGTGTTTATTGAGAATTATCTTCAGGATCAAAATTTGGAACGAATGAAATAGCTAGCTACCTTGGTAGACACGTTGGTGTTTTAAGTTTGATTCCACGGTCTTTACATGAGCAAGAACAAGGGTTATTCCATATTTGATCCTCGTTTTCCTGTAACTTAATTGGTAGCATGAAAATGTCAATGTCACCAATGCGTTGCAGTTAGAAGTGGACAATTTTTTTTATTAAAACCCATTTTTGTAATGTTTCTATGGCATTTTTCTACATAAAACTGTGTTGTACTTTTTCCAATGAATTTTTCCTTCAAGAGAGTTTTTTTAAACTTATGCAAATCTATGTGTCGCATTCAATAAAAAACTCTTTAGTGCACAATTTCTCCAAATGTCTTGTTTCTATGTTTACTTATTTTCAAATTAGACACATCAAACAGGTTGTACTTTAACTTTGGAAGGCAGTGTATTTCTAAAGGAACCAAAAGTTCGTGGGCTATGGTCACCAGTGACAACTAAAGCATGTAGTAATTAATGTGATGCCGTTTGAAATGCATTCTACCATCTCTCTTTTCCGTGTACAGGATGGTTTCATCCATATGTCATGTGATTGAACTCTACACACGCAAACATTTTGTTCTGAAATAGTCATTTGTTCAGCAACGTAAGAAATTTTTTTCCAAGAACAATGCTGTAACATAAAGTTTTGTCAGCATTTAGGTGAAACCCCAAGCAGAAACTTTAGAAATGCTAAGGAAGGTGTAAGGGGATTCTACGATGTCCAGATCGAAGAAACTAAACACGGAGGGTTTTTGCCTCAGGCTGAGCACCTGACTAGAACATCAGCTCATTCACCTCAGTGCTCAAGGTCATGAAAACAGAGATAGGCACAGTATGCCTTGGCCTTCATGGGCTGTTGCACCACTGAGATTAGTTTATCAGATATTAATGTTCCAACCTGTATATAGAGAGGACTTCAGGGAAGAAATGAAGCTTCTTTCTAAAGACGTCAACAAGAATTTCTGGTTCCTTGCTAGAGCAGTTAGCGTGGCCTGTTTTAGACTTACTACTGGCCACGACTTTTTGCAGGCCTACCTGTATAGAGTAGGAATGGCAGAGATTCAAACTCTTACCCACTTTGTGACCATGAGTAGGTATCACCTTAATATATGCCTTACTGTTTTAAACTGTATTTCTTTGAATGTTGCTCACTGTGCCTTCGATGACTGTTTTTATCGTTCTACACTGTACTGGGCTGCTCGTTGACTTATGACCAAAAGGTAGGGGATGGGCATAGGATAAAAACACAACAGAATTTATTTCATACTTTTTTACTGAAATCCTATAATGAAAAGAAATATACAATTTTTTTTAGCTTTTTAACGACACAGAAATACAAAAATCACAATAATCAAATTTCGTATTTTATTTCGTTATTTTTTTTCAGACATGTGAGGCACTTAATTTCATTCAATGAGTAAAATACAAATCGATTTGAAAATTCACAGGTTTTACAATTAGAAGATTTCATTTTCAATGCGTGTTTGTACAGATAAGAAATTCTTACAAGTATTAAAATTTGTTATTCTTTTATTAATTTATAAGCAATCCTCAATTTACGAAATTTCAAAATAATTTAAAGACATAACAAAATATTTTAATGAGTTTGTATGTACAAGCAAATTATGTAACAAACCTGCCAACCAAAATGCAATCAGATGAATTTTTTTTAAATACAAGCAATAGTAAAATAAACTTAATTTATCTGCACATTTTATTAGAAAAAATATCTGTAACCACTTAACAGTAGCAAACTTCTTAAATTACAAATATTAAACTTAAAATTTGAAAAAAATTAATTTAATTTTCATACATACAATACTTTAAAAAGTACCACCTTGTATTCAATGGAAGACAAACTTCTTTATGTTGACTATTTGAAGTGTGTGACACAATATTAACATATCATTGATTTATACACAGTAAATTGATTAGTCGAGTCATTCCCAAATAAGTAAAAGATGTGTATTAAGTTTTTTAATAATATGTTACTTTTCAATTTGAAATATTTCGTTAAAGTTACCAAACAAATTTACTTTATCATTCCCTTATTTTTCACGTAAATGATTGTCAGAACTGTAATCATGTAAAAAAAAAATATATACATATAATAAAAAAAAATTTTAAAAAAAATTAAAAACTTACAATAATTGCGTTTTTTTTTTTAAAAATTCAAATAACTTGTAGATAAGAACGCTACATATGGTAATATAAATAAAATTTCTGCTGCAATTAACCACAGTCCAAAGTGATGAGTGTCAAAGTTCTTTCTAATTACAATTTTAGTAAAAACAGTGAAATCATAATAAAATAACCAGAAAGTACTGATTTTTAGTGATACTGTTTAGCATTTTACCACAGAAATACTGTGTACAGAACATAATATTTCAAATTCCACCACATTATATATATTTTCATATATTTTCTAAGGTTATAAAAGGAAACACAATACATGCAGTGGCGCACACAGGAATTTTTCAAGGAGGGGGTCCGGGGTCGAAAGTTCACCATTCTTGTATCATGCTCCTTTTGATTTTGTCGATTTTCGGGAACAAAACACAGTAAAAAACTAGTTTTTGGATAAATAATTAGCATTAATTTATAAAATTAATCATTAATAGCAAGTAATTAATTAAATTTTACGTACTATATACTTAGAATTATAATCAATCGGGAAAAAAATCAAAGGCTTTGGGGGGGTCCGGACCCCCCTCCCCCCTTGTGTGCGCCACTGAATACATGTATAAATCAACACAGAAGACCTAGCTCAATATGTACAGCAGTTTCTTTCCATACACTGGGTGTTCAATTTATAGAGATTCTATGGTGTTTTAAAACTCCTCGAAATAATTATTTACCCAATCATCATGAGAATTTAAATTTCATTTGCTTAATTTTGTCCATAATGCAATTATTTTACAGCTTAAAAAAGAAAAATATAAACTTTAGAATCAAAAAATAAATAATTAAATTATTTCCTAACAATAATATATTTGCTTTAGCTATCAAGTGACCGAGATTCGAGACCTTTCCTACAATCAAACAACATATGTGGATATGCACACAAATCAAACTGTTAAGTGGTTAAATGATTTTTTAATAAACATTTCAGACAAAGCAATAAGAGTTAGGATACAAAATGAAAACAACAACTTTTGAAAGTGCTATTCATATCACAGTTACAACAATTGCAGCAATTTTTCACAAGGAGAAAGATTACTCAATATGAAAAAAATTCAATGCCTAAAACACATTTTAACTTAAATTAGGTTTTATATTTTACATTTCTATTCAACTAACATTGAATGTCTAAATTATTTACATCCAAAAATGTAGTGAACATATATATGCATCTCCAACTCAAATATATTTTACAAACATTAATTATAAATATTACATATGTCTGGGTTACATTAGTAACTTTTTGCTCAAGTATCCAAAAACTTCTGGAATAAGAAGCATTCTGGAAAGAAGGAAGTATTAACAGGAAGAGTGAGGGAGATGAGATTATTCTTATTTAGTTCAAAATAAGCAGTAATTTTTAGCTTATTAAAATAAAAAGTAATATATACAAAAGTATGTTGTACATACATTCTTAAAAATTACAATTGCAATAACATAAAATACTTTTTATGCCATTTATTTCTAAATAATAACTTTTTTCCCTCAATATTTACAACAACATTGGAGTTGAATGTCTAACATACATAGATGTTTTTGCACAAAATTGTGGAAGAATATACCATGCATTATTCCAGACAGTGAAAAATTTGTTTTCACACATATATATAATCATATTCTATATTTAATATATCAAATTCAAAAACCTTTTACAATTCCATGGGGAATGAAAAAAATATACCAATTCCAAATACAACACATGTCATTTGTAAGTACATATAAAGTAATGAGAAATTTTCAATTCTTTTGACTAGACTTTTGCTTTTTTTAAAAAAAATAATAATAATACTCAGTAGTTTATACACATGTACCATTATCTTTTAACAAAAAAATGTTACACAAAACATAATGACACATTTTCAAATATGTCTAGAAAATAATGTTCTACTTAGTATTTTAATTTATCAATTTCAAAGCAACTCATTGCTTAGAAATTTTAAAAAAAAGCTTAAAAAGACAGTACTTTTTTGTCTTTTTAACAAAAACAATAAGCAAATTTTGATCAATATTTTTAATAACTCTCATAGGTCACAGAAACAACTCCGACTATACAAAAGGGACACTTTGCTAGAGGGTTTGGTGAGTTCTTTTTCACAGGGAAATTGTATTACAAATGAGAAAACATGCTCTCTTAACCCCTTAAGTACCGTTGGCTCAATTGATGCATTATGTATCGTCCGAAATACAATTCTTTTCTTTGCACTGTTATCAGTAAAACTATTCAAAAGGCTTTGGGATGTAATAAAATGACCTTGTTTATGAAGGGTTTACTTATTTCACAGAAAAATGTGCTTATTTCTGCCTTTTCTCACCCCCCCTTCAATATAACACGTACATGCACCTATATGAAAAACAGTGACACTGGGGAGAGTGAATCATGTAACCTTTAATTGGCAGTTAAGGGGGTAAAAAAAAAAAATCTTACGTGAATTCCTGACAGGAAGACAGAGAAAAGGCACATGAGCAGAGGACCAAAAAATTAAAAAAAGCAGCAGACTGAAAAGGTAAAACTCAGATGAGTGCATACTTTCAGTGGTCACACTAAGAAACAGAAAGCATTCCTTGAATGGCAATGCAAGACTCTAAAAAGCAAGGGACACTACAAAACACATTCGTTGTCTGGGATTGGAGAGATTGAATCACCTGGCCTAAAGCCCAGAGAGTAAATATTCACTAACATTGCATAACAAAGCAACATGAGGGCTAATGGGGATGGACCCTGTGGTGTAACGGGGATCATTAGGGCCCCCAAGCCCAAATACGTACTTAGTATCAGTCAAGCTATTTGGGCCCACCGCAATGCGTGGGGGGTGTACATTACACCACTAGATGGACCTCATAGTTTTGAACTAAGGTCACATGATGAAGATGCATCTGAGCTGGCATCCCCCTCTACAAGCTTCAATACCATACCAACAGGAGTTTGAGTCTTGTCCAATTTAACATGCATCAGTCTCTCTACATTGCGGGTCTTCAGTGGCATTGGGGCTCAAATTCATGACACATTGGCCACGTGTCTGTGATCATGACTATAAAGTGCTGCCCTAAAGCCCAGATCTTATCCCATTAGATTTTGAAGTTAGCATAACCAAGATATTACTTTGGAAGAAATGAAAGAGCTGAAAACTCCATGAACTTCCTAAAATCAATAAACACTAATTTTTAACAGATGGGTTTCTTGAAATAGATTTCACAGTATGACGAAGGTATAAATATTGGTGACGAATATATTGAAAAATACTCAAAGGACTATTTTGTTACGCAATGACTGTATTTAGTTTTTAATACAGTTTTCCCTGTGAAAAAAAAAGGAAAAAAAAGATGAAACTTACTTTTAGAAGTATGAATCTATCTGTTGTCAGAGAACAAGATTAATTCAATTTTCAACGAGAGAGAGAGAGGGATATTAGGAACAATACATACACACAGCAAATCAATGATAGATTTTCAAAGTTTTCTTTTCTTTAATACAGCACTCTTTAAGCAGAAATGCATATCAACAATGTACAAAAAGAGTACATACCGTTGATTATCTGGAACATACATCTGTCTGGTAGAAAAGAAAAAACAGTAGATTTAATGACAGCAAAGTGACACAAACTTAGTAACAGCAGCTATCCCCTTGGTTGACAGTTATTTGTTGATGCTTTTGTATTTTAAATGGAAAGCAATTATTATTATTTATTCATTATAATAAAGGAAAGGAAGCTAAACATTTTATACCTACAGGGTGTTAGGTAACAAAAAGATTTGGTAAAATGTTATTTTTGCAAGCAGGAAGAAATAGCTTTATCAGTTTATTAAGAATAAGAGATATATGATTTTTATTTAATACATTTAACAATCTTAATATTATATATATATTTGCTTTAATTTTTTTTGTTGGATTGCTAAGGTAGAATTCACAAGAAAGACATGATTATAAACATCAGTGCCGTGAATCTGCTGATAGAACTATATAAGTTGGCAGGTTTGAATAAGTACAGATAAAAATAGAATAATTTGAAATAAACATGTTATTACTAATTTTCTATTACAAAAAAAAAAGATTATGTTCTCTTTTTCATAGTTAAACGTTTAACAAGAGCAGTGGATGATACTTATTAAAATAATAAAATTAGGATTTTTAACTGCTTCTTATTTGTCATGTTTCAAAGGAGCATTAATTTAGACACCATATGTACAGTGGCATAACAGAGAATACTAGGGCCCCCTTGCAAAGTCAGGTTTTGTCATTAATATTTTACAAATTGGTCAAATATGTACTTGGCATCAGTCAGGCTTTAGGGCTCTCCAAGATATGGAGTTGTATGCTATGCCACTGCAAATGTATGAAAAAATAAAAATTATGATGCATTTTTTACAATTTTTGATTAAACAATTTTTTAAATTACCATATTTATTGAATATTTCCCATAACTGACAACAATAAAAACACAATGTTTGATATTGTTTTCCTTTTACATAATTCTTCAAAATTTTGATAATAATCACTTCTTTAAAACATCTTTGAATCATTCTGAGAGAATTGTTAAGTCCCTACCCAAAAAAAGTATTTGCGTCAGTTTTATCAAAAAATTTTGTATGAAAATGAATAAATATGTGTGGTAAAAAATAATTTTAAAAATGAGGATATATATATATATATAAAGAACTTTAAAGAGTAGGAAGAAAAGGATTTTCCTGAAAAACATTTTGTTTTATGTAACAGCATTACAGAAGAGATCCAAATCATAATTAAAAAAAACACCAGTGTCATATTACTAACCTTTTATAACAATTAGTGATGTACACGTAGACTCAAACCCTAACCATACACCAACATATTTTTAATTTTTAGTATAAATATTGCATCTCAGCGCTTTTGCCTACATTTAACATAAAACGCACCAACATTAAAACATTGTCACTCCTATAAAAGTAGTCTGTATATACCACTGTTAGAAATTATTTTTTAATTAAAAAAGGATTTAAAACAGAGTGAAAAAATAACATGAAATAATGAAATACAGCCTGAATAGTTTATATTCAAAGTATCTCATATTGTAAAAATGTGTTATAACAAATCTAAAAAACAATGAATTTGCAACAATTAAAAAAAATTTTTAAGCAATAAATTATTTTAATTTCTTAATTCCCCTTTGGGTTGATTATTTCTAATGCCTAACTCAGAAGCAACAAAAAAGCTATTTGTGATAATAATAATTCCTCATAATTCTGAACCACATTAACATGATGAAAACGATACCCGAGTTTGCACCCCTTTCTCTAAACTTCCACACCAACATATTTTTAAGCTCAGATAGATTTCAACCAACTTTATGATGGGTCTTGCCCTTCCTTATTTATTTGAACATTGTTTTTAAAAATATACATAGAACTGATGAATATTTAAAAGCAACATGATGTTATTAGCAATGGATCTCATAACTTTGAGCCACGGTGGAGTGACGAGTCATCAGAGAGCTTGTACCCCACTCTCCAAACTTGCTCACCAAGCCAAGATTAATATATAATGCTTATGCTGGCTATCAGATTCCTTTTCATCCTTTATTAACTTTTCCTGTTTTGGAGTTTTAGATATAATTAAAAATAACAAATACATTTTTTAAATAAAAACAAATATAAAAACTAATATTTATCAGAAAGTAAAAATTCAATAAGTAGTGGATTTGACTATTAATTCAGTAATTAAGATTAGGAGGTGTAATAACTAAAAAAATATCTCAAAACTATAAAAAAATATTGTAATTATTATCAATTTAAAAACATCTTGAAACAATTTTTATTATCATTTCAAACAATTAAAGTAAAGAATCGGGAGCTTCAACTACAGTCAAATGTTTGGAAGACACAGGACAAATTAAGTAAATAAAAATATTTAAAGGAACCAAAACATTTGTGACATCTCTATATATCTCTTCTCTTTGATAATTAGAAGCTATTAATAATTTATCCACTTGTATATTATTTTTTAAAATAAATATTTTTAAAATACTCATAAGATCCATATCTCAGATTTATATTGGTTCAAAATTTATTTAAATATACTGAGGGATATCAGCAAAAATCTGTACAAACAATATACTTTAACTCACAATAAATTTCCTTGCATTTCATGCAACATTCAATAACATCATTGAGCTTTATTTGTCAAATACAATACTTTTATAGCTTAATGTTTAATTTAATGCATACCAGGATTTGATTAACTTTTGTTATAATCTGTTCTGAAAGTTTCATCTCCTTTTGAAATCTAAAAATTATATTAACATTTGAGCTTTTACCTATACATTAACCAAAAAAATTATTTAAAAAATGTATGCCCTTTTGAAAATAATCATGCTTTAAAGTTATTGCACTTTTTTTTTCTTGATACTTCAGCCAATATTATTTACTTTTGAATATCTTTTGCGATGTTTCAACAATTTTAAATCTACTTAGCAGAGTAATGCTTCTAACCAAATAATTGTTCACTTCTCATTATAATAAGATACATCCACCATATTTGAAAAAGAAAATGTCATGAATAAAAATGCAACATTGATACACAAATATAAGAAGGTGTGCTTTGTCACAAAATTAAACAATCCAGTGAAATAGTATTCATTTCACTCCACAAGTTTTGGATTTCTTAATATTAAAAACTATTTGAATGAGATACTGCAGTTAAATATTTTTTTTTTCTGTTTTCTTCAGAGATACTTAACTTTGTCCATACATATAATTTTATTAAGAATATATCTTTATACTGTAAATATTTTATTTTGAATTGGTTGTTACTGGTTTTGGTAAGGTTATCCGATCTTTCAGTTAATATTTAGCATTTAATGCTCATTTCTTTCTATTTATATAATAATCGATACACAAAATGGAAAGATAATTGACATATTATGTTGTTGCTTATGCCACCTGTCTAACAGTCAGATCGAGGCCCACGAAATTCATCGTGGCAATGGGCTAGATGTACGCCTTTAGCCTTGAACATCATACAGGTGACAGTATGATTTAGCTCGGTGAAATTCCCAAAGAAACGATATAACATTACAATAGATGGCGCCACCATCTACCTCCCCCTCCATTACATATTTTACATAATTCTACAAGCAAATTAAGATTTTTGATATTTCCTTTTTAAAATTCATTTCTAAACTAATTTAATGCCTAATTATATGATACAAATTTTCTTTTAAACTTTTATGCCCCTTTCCACAATCTAAAAAAGAATTCTGTTGATGAAAAACAGAAAATTTTTTTCTTTTAGACAAACATTTTACCAACAATATTTCCCAATATTTATAATTTTGTTACAAACCGATCTTTAATATGACAATATCAATAGCATATATGAGTAATAAGTATCTCCAACTTTTTCTTTATTTTCTTTCTTCTTCATAAACAAATTTATCCTTTTACAAATTACTTAAAGGGAAAAAAACTTAATAAATTTTTGGACTCTAATCCAAATATATGCATGTCAAGCTTATTCCAAAGAGCTTCATAAAATATACAATTTTTTTTTTAAAGTTTTCTAATTGATAACACCACACTAGTTTTGGGAGGAAATGTCCATCTTACAGTATCTAATATGCTTGCAATTTCTCTACAGTAGTTATTTCCTAAAATTTCTTTGAATGCACTGAATATCAACTTTTTTTTAAACAATTTAAACAAACTAAATGAATAACAATGCATAACATCATTGATTTGAACAAAACCATTTACTTTTTGGATACAGGTACAATAATTCAAATAAATCACAACTTGTAAGATTTCCTTTTTTTTAATGCCTACTTTTTGGACAAAAGTCTAATGATCAAAGGGTAGTATACAGGTGAGTTACATAATAAGAATCCAATTTATATTGAATTTTATTGTATTTTTTCCCTGCTACTAACAACAAAATTAATCAAAGCACACCCTCTTCATACACAAACATCACTTTGAGGAGGAATCAACAAATAAATGATTGAAACTGAGAGTTCACATTAAATACAAAAGCTCTCTCTATTTTCATTTTCCTTAATAGAAAAAGCTGCAAAAGGAACACCGGGGTAATGAATAAAACCGGAGAATTCTTGTCTCCAGTTTTAAGTGTCATGCAGAGTGAAGCCTAACAATTGATTATATATAAGTCCTTCTAATCAAACACATCAAAGAATATACCACAACCTCACAATCTTTTCTGGAATCTATGGCTACATTAAGCTCGGAGACAGTACAGCACACCGTTTGATGAAGTGCCACTTATTTATTGGCTACTTATGTTTTAAAGTCACCACAGCCAAAATTTTCGCCACATGAATCACGTCATGATATCATAACACTAAAAGAAAGCAACAAGAACAGATTCTTGTGAGTTTTATTTGAGAAAAAAAGCAATCAGTAAGATTTAGGTGGAAAGTGGTGAAATTCACATAGTGCCAATTTAGCTATGGTGACACTAATACAAAGTAGACGTTTATTGAGATATTTAAAAATTTGTTCAGATTTTAAAACTTACGATAACAATTTAAGGTACTTATGTACTATCGTAACCATATTGGCAACATTGAAAAAAACCCACAAATTCTAAAAATAGAATATGCTGACAGGAATATGGAGCACATTGTGAAAAAGTACTATGAGAAATATAATAGGCAATTATAAATAAATAAAAATCAAAAAAAGAAAAAGGATAACTAATTTCTTAAGTTTAATTTAATTTATTTTATTACTCTAGATAATTTTATATTATACTATTATTATTATAAGCAATAATTTGTGGGTCGATAAATAAGTACCAAGCTTGCTAGGAAACTAAACACTGAGGGTTTTTGCGTAAGACTGACCACCTGACCGGAACATCTGCTCATGCACCTCAGCACTCAAGGTCATGAAAACTGAGATGGGCATAGTACGCTTTGGCCCTCATGGGCTGTTACACCGCTGAGTTTAGTTTAGTAATTATTTACTCAATTAATTTTATTCTTGAATTTTACTATTTAAGAATTTTGTAAATTAAGCATTCAAGCTAGTCATATCAACAAATAGTTAGACTTAGAATGGCAGCAAGTGGAGAAATATGAAATGAAGGCCATGGTTGTGAATTCAGCATCTATGACACATGAGAAATTGGATAGCCAATTAGGAGTTATCTTGAAAGTTAACATGGTTGCGATAGTACCCAATTTAAAGCAATGTAATTTAAACAGTAAGAGAAAAATGAGATTTTTTAAACTGTAGAGAGATACTTAATAATTAACACAGATCTAAAATATAATAAAAATATCTCTATACAGTTTTAAAATTGATATACTTTTATTTCCCCTGCTTTTTCATTTTTTAATAACTTTATTTATAAATATAAAAAATATATAAATGAATCATGCTTATAAATTATTTATTTTTCAACTATACATGCATTTTACTTCCTTACTTTTGATAGTTATTTTAATCATATAACTCTGACCTGTTTTATAAAGATATATATTCAAAAAATTTTAAATATTTTCTTAAAAATATACTTAATTTCTATTAAATATAGGATTTTATTGTAAATACATAATAATTCTGATACTTATAAAAGGAACAGAAATTTTTGTCGAGTTAAGTTTTCACTTATGAATTGAATCGTAATTTTTCTTTATAAACAAGAAATACTGAATCTAGATGCTCTAAAGTGAACACTATCTAAAAAAAACTATATGAAAATCTGGGGGGGAAAAATCATATTTTTAATGTAATTACTTTAATGAATATTATACATCTTTAATGTAAAATTTAACTAAAATACATCTTCTATATATACACAAAATCATACAAAATAAATATTTATCACATAACTTAAATAAAAAATATTAAAAATGACATGTTAGCTCTCAAAACCTGAAATTTTGATTTTTATTATATTCAATTCATTTTTAGTATACTTTCAAAAATGACAATCCTCAATTTTTAGTAAAAGGACCATTACATAAATATAAACTTCTTAATACAAAACAATATATTTAAACAAACTTGTGATACTTATATGACAAAGTGGACCCTCCTTCTGCCTTTTTTAAGTATTTTGTAATCAACATTGGTTGATTTAATTAATATATAAAAACTATTTTATAAAATAACTAAGAAAAATTAATCAGTTCAATTTATACTTTCTTGAATTTACAAGATAGTATAAATTAAGGATCCAGAACAACATATGCAATATTTTGTACTAGATAATAGATTGATTTTTATATTTTGAAATTCAATTACATTAGAAAATAATGACAATATCTTCTGAAAATTATTTCAGAAACACAGAAGGATGCCACAATCTATAAATACCAGTATCATAAGCTTATAACCATTTTTTAAAAATAAAAATAAAAGTTAACCTGGTCCTAAGAGTGACACAACATCAAAGGCAGCTGTACACAGTTTCGCACACACTTTCACTTAAGGCTTCCAATCGAGCAAGTATTCTTTGAGGGGTAGGGGTAAAGGCAATTTATTTACATTCGGCGCTACCTTGTTGTTCATGGCATTGCAAATAGCCACCCGTGTGATTTGTTTCAGAGTGCGGGGGTGAGAGCGCATGTACCGCAGGAGACCAGCAATCACACTGCCCATAGGGATGAGTGTTGTCTGCGTGCTCAGCATCTTGAAACACTTGAAGAGCTCTTTGTGGTTCATGCAATAATAGTAGAGCCAGATCAATTTTGTGAAAGTGTGTTCCTCATCACTCAATAATTCTTCTTTGCGGACTATTAATTGGATATAGTGGCACAACACCTACAAAAGAGAATGACTTCATGAAGTGCAGTACAATTTGCAAGAAATTTATATTTCGACATATTGTTATACAGTTTTATAGATATCCTTTGTTACATATAACAGTCAAACAAAAAACTTATCTTTTAAGGTCTCATTGAAATAAACGATTCCTTACATAAATTGATAAGCAAATGAGGGGTGAAAAAGTTCTTTTTTTCCTTGAATTCCTTCCAAAAGGGAGATTCTTCTCCTGGAAAGCAGTTGAAGTATATTAATATAAATTACTGTACTATATCAGGTGTGGGCAACTTTTTTGGCTTGAGGGCAACATTATGAGTGGAGGATACTAGAGAGACTCACCATTTTAAAATGATTGCATTTAATAATTAAACTGGGAGAGGTCTTGCAGACCACAGAGTCACCCCAGGCTCACAAAATCTTTCTGGAAAAAACTGTTTGTTTACTACCAATGCCCTTATTAGTATCCTCCAATATGACAGTCTTCATAAGAACTAAAATGTCTTGGTCACATATTTCCCCTTTTTTTTAAGAGTAGCAATCGCGTTTCTTATAATCTAAGGTACTTGGGAGACCGAGTTCCTTGTGCGATTACATTCGTTCCAAAATATTTTCTATGAACAGTCCACATCTTTCTTATGTAAACAACTTAGCATTTTTGTTTGTAGTGTTGTACTACTCATTATGGTTTATAAATGTAAATTCAGAATATAAAAAGAAATTGAGCACCTACAGCCTCTATTGAATGGAAGTTGAAACTTCGGAAAAAGAAATTGAACAAGCAAGGGAAGAAGAACCTGAAGAAATAGTGGATAGTAATCATGATAGCAAAAGTAAATTTGAGAAAAGCCATGAACATAAAACATTTGAATCCAAAGGAAAATTTTGCAAATGTATCTAAAGAACTCCATCAAAAATGATATGTAGCCACACGTGTACCACAAGACACACAGTGACCATCAAAATGACACAAGCTAGAAAAAGTTCAATATGCTATTTGTCCAAAATCCAAGGACATTAAAAATATGATAACTTGTAAAAAACATGACCTTTTTCCCTGCAAAGTTTCCGAAGTGTTTGTGCGCTTTATTAAAGTCACACACATTTGAAATATTTCAGTTCAGTTTGTGATTGGACTTTTTTTTCAAATTATCAAAGAAAAATTGAAAAGTCATTAAAAGTAGGTAAGTATACTTTCTCTAAATTAAATTATTCACCGCAATTATGATTTTTTATTGTGAGCAATAAGAATAATTATATATGTATAAAAAAAGGATTGGGGTGTCTACCTCACCCCGCATGACCACTAATGTTAGTACTGAGTGCGCGACTTCTCGCGGGTTAACGGTGCATCTCAGAAAAGGTACAATTGTACCTAAAAATCAATAAATATAAATTAAATATAATAAATTGCAGTTTAATTCAATTAATTTATTGCGCTAGTTTCATATAACTTATAACTGCAAGCACATTAAATTATAGAATCAGTTTAACTAGACTAATGAGCCCTATCACACTTCTCTACATTTTTCTAATATCAGGAGTGACATTGCTCGTTAAAATTTTCATCATAGCCTGCAAGTTAATGTCAGCAAACTTGCATCTATATTTACACTTTTGTTGGCCTTCATGGAAGAAAAACTTGGCCTACAAATATATGTTGACCAAATATAGAGAACATATTCTGTTTATTTGGTTTTCTGACTTGATGGGCTAAAAAAACAACACATTGCTGGTTACTAATTGCCCACTCCAGGAAATACAAATATTATGTGTATCAGGTAAATTTTCTTTCCAAGGATGATTTTATAAAAAAAACGACACTATTAAAATGACTTTCGTAAATTTTAACCAAGATTATATCCACATGAAATTTTTATAGCACTTTTAGTGAGGTTTTACATAGAAAGAAGCCCAGTGGCTGAGTGGAAGTGTGAAACACTTCCACACCATGGGTCCAAGGTTCAAACCAGGGCTTTGAATTGTAATTTTCTTCATTCTGGTTCAACTGATAACAAATACATCAGTTCAGTTCTGAATGAATAATTTTATTTTACGTGTATTCTTGCTTGTACTAAAAATAAAATTACATTTCTTGTGTATGATAGAATTATATCAAAATTTAGAAGTTTCTATTATTTTTCTAATTAACACACTATGTGATGTTTTTCTTAAGAAATCATCTACACTACTAGTTAATTCAAGTGAATTAAATCTACCTTATATAAATAGTTTCATGTAAAAATGAAACAGGAAGGTACTAGTGAACATCAAACAGGAAATCGAAAAGCAATGTACATGTAATGATAATTATATGGTTGATGTTAAATTGGAAAATATTGATAATTTGGTAACAATAACAGAGAATGACTGAAGATATATCGAACCAAAATAAACCTGTATTTTTTTAGTTCACTTCCGGTTTTTGTTCCGACCTAAATAACGGTTTTTTCTGGTATTTGGTTCAATTGTGGTTCGAAGACCTGGACTGGGAAAGGTCAACTCAGCCTTTCATCCCTTTAGTGAGTTGTTAAATGAGTACCATGCATGCTTGGGAATTAAACACTGGTGGTTTTGTGTCAGACTGACCTCCTGACTGGATCATCTGCTTATGCACCTCAGTGTCCAAAATTATGAAAACTGAAATATACACAGTAGGCCTCGGGCTGTCATACCACTGAGTTTAGTTTATAAAGAAAAATACTTTACATGTTAAAACAGGCCAAGCCACTTCAGTATTAATACACAAACCAAACAACAGATAGTAATTGCAACATTTACTTAGAAAAATATTTTTACTATGAAATACTATTTTTTTATAAATGGAAAATTACAAATTAATTTTTCAGCATAAAATTTATTTAAGCACCTTGCATTATTTATTTTTAAAACATGTTTTGTGATATATTTAAAAACCATTTTGTTTTGAAAACTGGAAAAAAAATTAATAAAGGCATACATTTTACACAAATTTTCAAATCTTAACTTACCCAATTGGACTGTACATATAAAAAAACTGAGCTCTGGGAATGGCAGATCGTGGCCTCTGAACTACCAATACTAGCATTGGGATCAGCTCCATACTGAATCAATACAAGTGTTAAATCATAAACATAATGTAAATCACTCGGGACACGGGCATTGGTTACCATGTCCATCAGAGCCTTAAGTATATGTTCATATCGCTGAGAAAACTGTACATTTGGGTCAAGTCCATGTTGAAGCAAGATGACTAGTAATTGTCGTATGAAGGCAAAGGCTTTGTTCTTCTCCACCTCACGATTCAAAATAATGTATTCACTGGCAGTGAAGACAAGAACATGCATAGGTGTCAGATTGCTTCTAGAGGAACAGTTTGGATTAGCACCATATTTGCACAACAACCGCACAGAGTTCAGGTAAAAGACCTTTTTGTTGTGGGTCAAATAGTGCAGAGGGTCTTTATTGATTAGTGGCACAAGACAAACCATGAGAGGCACAGATCCATCTCTGCCTACACTGTTTGGATTACCACCATTCTGCAAAAGCATCTCCAAGAGCTCATACCGGAACTCCCAGTCCTGGATATGTCTCAAGACACATGCTAGTGCACTATTTCCTTGGTGGTTAATACTCGGACTAGCACCATTCTGCAGAAGATATCTGACCATATGCAACATATCCCATTTATTCCAAGGTTTAGGTTCTTGATTGTACCCGTATCGGGATTCTTCAAGGGCATAACGAACAATCAATGCATGAAGGGGTGTATTGCCCAAGGTATCTGGTTCGTTGATTAATGACCGGCAGCCATGATCTAACAACATTTTGATGGTTTGCAAAGTTGCCTCAGCAGACTTCCTTCCTGACAACAAAACTACATGGAGAACACTCATTTGTTGAGTTGCTGTTTTAACTAAGACATCTGCTCCACACTGAAGAAGTATCTCCAGAAACCTAAGATCTTGCATGGCTGCCTGGTGAATAGGAAAGTATTCATCATAACATTGGTTAATTTCATCAGATCGCTCTGCAACCAAAAACCGAGTACAGTTCCATGCTCCACGCTCGCAGGCAAGATGTAGGAGTGGACGTTTCTGTTGCCAAGGCAACCAATTGTCCTCTCCCTGTGCCAAAAGCAGCTCCAGAATTTCTGACTGATCACCGTCGATGGCATAATACTCAGCAGACTGCAATCGATCAGAAATCCGATCCGCCGTGCCCATTCCTGGGACTAGGCAGGACCTCAATTCACAGTTGTGGTTGTGAGGACCAGGAAAACACATCCTGGCTTCAAGGTCCACACGAGCGCCATGCTTTAGTAAAAGTTCGACGATTTCTTCTGTGCCATGGAAGGCAGCAATGTGTAAAGGCAAACTGCATGCTCCCCGATTGACATCACATCCACGATTCAATATCCACTTCACAAGCTCGACACAGTTGAATCCAATGGCTCGTTGTAATAGATTATATCCATCCTCACTCTGTATTGATAAAATATTTTCCCCCTGTAAATATATATGTAAAAAACACTCATTCAGCATGAAATACCTTCTAATTTACAATCTAAGTAAATAATATTAAAATTTCTTAAATGTTTCCAGTCAGATTTTAAAAAAAAAAACATACTTTCAAACAAAATTTTAAAAAAGTTTGTAGAACTTAAAGTTTATCAATAGGAATTTAAACGTAAAATTTTATTATTTTTCAGATTCAGACTTATTTAGAGATCATAAAAATTAGTATTTATAAATAAAATAAAATTGTCTTAACAAATACAATAATTTCTTCCTTAAAATTATTTTAAAAAAATTATTTTACTTAAAAGGAATTTATCATCTACTTTATTTAGACAAAAGAAATAAAGAGTATTTTAATGTTATAAATACAAATACATAAAAATGAAAATAAACATAGTCGTACTTATTTTACATACATTACATATATTGTTAGTTATTTGAAAATATATAATTTGATTACACCATTTTTTAATATCGGGAAGGAGAAATTCTTTAATTCTTAACTACAACCATACCATTATCAAGATAACAGTCTCGTGAAATTGCTTTACTTGTTTAAGAATTATATACAGAATACAAGATGTTAAATTTTTTTTTAAATATATTCTATTTGGCGAATTAATTACATTAATAATGCATTAAGCTGGATATGCTTATTGAATTTCAGCACGTCATTGTTTTATCAAATTCCTACATGTCATATCTTACAGATAAAGACATTTATATAAATTGAATCACACCTGTTTTATATAAATGTATAATATTCCTCGGATACCATCATTAATAGTGCATTGTAAGGATCTCAAATGTAACTTTTAATATATTAAATTGTATTTCACAAAAAAAAAAGATCCTTTTACACCTATCCCTCGATTTAAATGGTACTTTTTTTTGCACAATTTACATGGTTTTTAAAATATGAGATTTAAAAAAAAATTCGGCAGTCCTTTTTAATTCTCTCTGCTTGATAACATTGGTACTTTTATTGGTATTTTTAGCCATTTTTTTAATTGTATTCTATTCCGAATTTCTTCTCTTTAACAGTTCTCATACAGTTGGACCCTGATTTATTGAATTTTTTTCTTTCCCCCATTAAAATGGAAACAAAAACCTATATTTAATGAATAATAAACCCCGAACTAGGGATCATTTCAGCAGTTGGAAATTTATTAGTTTGTATTAGAAAAAATTGGATTTTTTTTTCAAATAACATATCCTTTATGTCCGGAACACAAGAAGACTTTTCTAGTAAACAGAACATTTCAAAGGAAAAGGGTGAAGACCATTATTAGATTTTACAGGTTGAGATGAGTCATGAATGTAACTTATCCTGAGACTTGAGTACAATATGAAATTTCTTTCTTATCTCATCCCAATTCATAACGCAGGGATTTTAAGATTCTTACGACTATGATATGTTTGATGACAGACCGTGTATCACTGCAACTGAAGCTGAGAAAATTGATTTGCTGGAGCCAATAAGTAGCGATTCTATTGCAGAAATCAATAATGAAACCTATCAAAATTGTTGCAATTTCTATTGTTTTGCATTGTTTGGAAACTATGAATACATACCCCCACTCTTACACACCATGATGTAGTTAGTATTTTCTTTGCATAGCACAGAAAAAGGACTCTTTCGAGTCAGGAATCAAAAAGATTTTCACACATCTATTAGTCAGTATTTTAAATTTCCCAATTAACTGGTGCATAGTAATTCGTTAATAGTATTTTTAGTTGTTAATTTAAAAACCGTGTAATTTTTAACTATGGATATTTTTTGTGTAGTTTCTTATAGAATCTTCAAAAGGTAAAAATTTTTATTTTGTTTGGACCTCAATATAACGAATAACCCTGAATTAATGAATAAAACATTTGGTCCAGAAGAATTCGTTAAATTAGGATCCAAAAATGTATGTATGTTTAAACTTTCTGTTAACGTGATTTAGTGCAGTCAATTTTTAGCAGCAGAAATGTGTACATCACTGTGTTTTTTACTTGGACTTTTTCACAACTTCATATTTACGAGTTAGTGATAAGCAATTATAGTTTAAGTAGCATCTTAATGATTTTATAAAAATTTTAGGGGTTTTACCATATTTTCAAATTATTATTATTATTTTAAAATGAAAAGAAAAAAAAATTTAGATTATCTACATAATAGAAAAAGAATAACATATTTTGCTATATTTTATTTCAAGAATGAAACCACAATATGAAAAAAAATGAAGAGTACATTAGAAAAATTGTAGCAACTGGATCTTCTACAAGTATGAGCACACTTGCATTCGTAAGAGATGTTGCAATGGAAAGCATGGAAAAAGTATTAATGATATGGCTAGAGGGCACCACTTAAAAGCAGATTTCAATATTTTAACTAGACACTTTTCAAAGTACATACTTAGTGCTAGGCTGTGCTGTATGTGTGTGTGTGTGCCAACTAGCTAATTTTCTGAGTCCTTATTTCAGTATGGATTGTTGACCTGAGTTGAATTATCAATCTACCAGTCTGCTTGCCAAGCCGTACTCCATGTTAAGAGTTGAATTATCAATCTACCAGTCTGCTTGCCAAGCCGTACTCCATGTTAAGACAAGTGTGTGAGCTCAAAGGAAATTTTTTCTTGGGTCAGTCCTTAAGCACTTTTACATCAATCCCTTGCTGTTTAAGATTAATAGGATAAGGCATTGTCACAGAAAATTTAGTAAAATAAATTAATAAGCCTTTGATTAGCATGGTCTATAAGTCAGGCATCAGCAATCTATGACATATGGAGCAATTCTCAGTGGAATTCTACAAAGTTAAAAGATAAAATTAAATAGTTCTTTCTCTATCTACATCCCACACACTTTTATTTAAAGGATATTTCTTACTTTTGATTCTTAGTCATGTATAACAATTCTGCTGATTCTGCTTGTGTGTAGTTTGTACAATTTATGTACAAAAACAACATCCTCAGTTAAAAATGTGACTTATACTTTTAATGTTACATATTCAATTCAAATAAAAACGATTGTGTAATACTTTTAAAATGAAACATCACTCATTACTGCATCATGGGGAAAAAAATCTTCAGATTTATGGAAAGCGAAATTTAAGGAATTATGAAAAGACATGAAGGATAACTATCGATAAATCAACAACTATTTAAATTTCTGTATGTTATTGTCAAATAGATTTCATTGTTTGAAGAAAATTGCATGTCCTCTGCTTTGCTGCTTTTGGTTCTACATATTTATAAAAACCAATTATTTCTCAAATGAATGAGTCCACATAGAAGTTGTTTAACAACTGAACACTCAGAATTTAATTAACATTTTTTATTTGGAAGGAAGAATTATATTTAATGTTAATATCTTTAAATGATGTGCAATCAACATATAAAAAAGCTCTAAATCTGAATTCTTTTACCTCTGTTTCCAAACTCTGCATGCATTGCCATGGGAATCAAATTGTTTCAAATATTTCCCACAGCATGGCCCCCTGAATCATATTGGTAGATTGATTTGGCATGTCACAACTATAAGGTTGTCGACCCATGGTCTATAGAATACCTAATTAGCTATATAATAGTATGAATTTTCAATGGTTTTTGGCTGAATCCAGAGACAAACTCAAGATCCTTTTAGCAGTCTATTAGCTTCGAAACAATGTTAGTGAGACAACCAAAAGGTTTAAATTAATTACTGTAAAACCTGGTGTACAACGCGCACCTATACTTTCAAATTGTAATTTTTTATTTTTAGGTATATTCACTGTATAACGCACATCCCCTTTTTTATGAAGAAATCTATAATATATGTGTACAATGCTCTTGTATTTTGTAGTCATTTAATCGAGGTATTATTCCAAGCTTTAGAAATAAAAAGTACTTCTAGAACTACAACCCTTTAAGTTCATAAGGAATGTCATTTCTTTTAAATAAACAGTATTTATATCTATATAGAAGTTTAATTTTTTTCTATATACTCATCTTTTTTTATATATATTTTTAAACCTCTCATTTTTATACCCAGCATATAAAGTACACCCATAAATTGCGATCCTATTTTTTATGTTCAAAGTACGTGTTATATGCCAGATTTTAAAGTTAAATCATTGAATCCTTTGAAAGCATGTTAAAAATGGATCTACCATGCATAGCTAAAGCACAAATACCTATAAAGCATACCTTAGGTATGTTGCTAATATATCTTTCGATGTGACACCACTCTATGTGAGACATTTCCTTCTCCCTCATGTCCTGCAGCAGAGCCAACACAGCCCCCTGGGTTGCCTTTGAAGTCCCTGGGGACAACAGATGCCCCCCAGTCTGGAAGAAGCTGCTGATCATGGACCCCATCTTGCACAGCAGTCCAAGCAGGGAGCAGCCCTCCGTGTCTCCTGAATTCGGCTCCAATGCTCAAGCTTCTGCAATACTATGCTCCAAATGAATATCTCTGTCTACTGGCCAGAATGCCGGCATATCTCTTGCACTCAACATATTTTTTTGGAAGGATCAATAATCAGGTGGACGTAGACACCAGTATAAAAAGACTAGAAGTATAAATACAAAGTTCACTTATTAAGCTTGTAATTGTAAATAAAATATCTAAGGAGCAATTTTGAAAGATATAGGGGTAAATATTATTCAAAATAATTATTTCAGACCATGAGTATACTCAACAAACAATTATTACACAATAGCCAGAATTTTAATGACTTAAAATACTTTAGAAGTAACATCAAAACCCAATTCTTAGACACAGTATGTTTTGAAATCCCATTTCTTTCACAATTTTCCTTTATCAAATTCATACAATTAAACATGAATATATAATTTCAATACTGATATCATAACATCAAATCATATTCTATAAATATTATCAGTTTATAACAAGAAAACAAGCAAATAATTATTCTATTCTTTGCTATAAAAGCATTTATAGCAAAGGATATAATATAATTTTGAGAGCTACTTAAGAACAGCAATAATATTTTTGAAAAAGCTGATTGAATTTTCTATTTCATTAACATATATATTCTACAGAGAAGATACCATTTTTTATTGCACTTAGATTATTTTACCAATTCAAGCTTGTATTTACTGCCTTAATATATTTAAAAAAACACAATAAACTTAATAAACATGCCATCCAAGGGCAGACAATTCAAGAGGACAACAAATCAGAATTTTAAGGGTTGTTAATGCATGAAAAATGTGTATGTATTTCACTTTCTTGTAAAAGCTTTCATTGAATTGAGAATTAATATGGAATTGTATACATCTAAAAGAATAAAATTTCATGCAGTATCAAAAGAACATTAAAACATTCACTACTAATCCACTTTTGGGGGAAAATGTAATCCTTATTCTATTTTTAATTTCTGATTACAAAGATGATGACCAGTGGCAGTGTATTGCGCTTCTATGCCACAGGCTGAGGTTCATACCCCAGACTGAGCAAGGTTGATTCATCCTTTCAGTGGGTCGATAAAAGAGTACCAAGCTTGCTTGGGAACTAAACACTGGGGGTTTTACATCAGACTGACAATCTGAGCAAAAAATCTGCTTATGCACCTCAGCACCCAAGGTTAAGTAAACTGAGATGGCACAGTAGGCCTTGGCCCCTCATGGGTTGTTGCGCTACTGAGTTTAGTTTACATTACACTAAGAGAGTTTTCTTTCTCTAATTCCTGCTATTTCTTTTACTTAATGCTCTGCTTTAGTAATCATGTTTAATGAACATTTAGACAAGTTTAACCTATTTTAACCCTTTTGGATTAAATGTAGGCATAATATTCAATATTATTAAGCATACTTTTATCAAATTTTTCCAAAATATAATGGACAAAAGTCAACCCATAGGATGTTAATATGCTTAGTACTTAACCTCTTTTTAGTCAACATACACTATGCAACAAAAAGAAAAATTTCATCCTTGAAAATGAATTTGTCGCTCTATTTGCATGTTTGTTTAAATCCGTGATTTGTTTGTATTTTGGAATATTTCTACGAGAGGAAGCAATTAATCCTACTGTCGTTATGATTTTCATAGTAACAATGTTTGCCTTGAACTATAAAATCAAAATCATTTTGTATTTTCACTTTTATTAGTGTTATTTTTGCATGCCAAAACAGTGTTTATAATGAATTCAGAGAATGATTTCGAGAACAGTAAATTTAATATATCTCAGTTGGAAGATGCTAGTCCTGATTATCAAGTGATAATATTTATTCGGTGTCTAAGCAGTGAAGTAAATCAGATGAGGATTTGAGATAAGTACGGATATGGATAAAAGAAAAACAGTGTCCTGGAGTGTTAAACAGTGTTAATTATTTTGATGAGGATATTTATCTTAAAACACCTCGCAGCAGTAGCATTAATATATATATATATAGTATCAAAATGTATTATTTAAAATTTAAAGCTTGGGTGCATTGTAGGAAAAATTGGAGATCAGTGGATGAAACATCACATATTTGCTTACTATTAGGTGAAATAAAAAATTGCTTACCAACAAAATAGTTTGCACTTTTGAATTTCGAATAGAACTTATATCAATTTTCAGTAATGGAAAAAAATAACAGAGAAGGAGATAACTAGCATTTCACTAATCAGAGATTTCTTCTCCGAATAATGTATTATAGTTTTGATTTTAAATCACAATGGAACTGTAGAGTAAATTTTGTTATAGAGGGGGGGAAAAAACAGTTGGATTCTTTTAAAAAAATATTCTCTATCCAAGATACAATGTAAAAATTTGCTCTCATTTTTTCTAAATATTTTATTAGATTTTGTTATTCCCCCCCCCCTCCCTTTATCAAACTTCTTGTTCCTCATAAAATGATTTTTTTTTACATAAAGAACATCTATTAGCCATTAAGATAGAAAAATATTTGTTTTTCATAAATTCAAAAATGAACAGTTATTTGGCCTTTACAACAACTTCTCTATATAAACTCAGCCAAATACAGTTTATAAGTTGCTTCTTTGGAGTTTCACAAATGTTTCTGTATTGGGTGTGTGAATTGATTTATGAAAATATAAATGCCATAGACCCTTCAATTTTCAAAATAATTTTTTTTCAAGTTTCTCTTTATTATTGGCAAATCAGCAGTCCTCTTTTGCTTTAGCAGTCATTCTAATTCCAATTTTACATCCTTCTTTTTAGAAATACTATCTGGGTGACGTAGTTGATTTGTCACTGGCCTTGTATGCCAAAGTATGCGTGTTCGACCCTGGCTCAAGTCTGTAGATTTTCATGAAGCAAAAATTGACAGCATCCATGTAGTATGATTATGAGGCATGTTAAAGATCCTTAGAGTGCCTGTTTGGCTTGGAGGCAGTTGGCACAATTAAATTGCTTGTGCCATTTTGCATTGTCAGAGTTTAGGTGCCTTCCTCTGGGGTGAAAGCTGGGCATCAAAATTACATAGCAGCAAGGGGCTCAATTCATGTGATGTCATAGTCACATGATAGTGAAAGCCACGTTATTCTAGCCAATCAATTTAAAAACTCATGCAACATCATAGTGACATGATAAAAACTATCTAGTGTTTCCAGCTAATCAGTTCACACGCTCCGGTGTTGCCAAGTTTTGCTCTTTGCATATGTATACAAAATGCATTTTATTTAAAAGTATAAACATAAATATGATTTTTTTTTAATTTAAAAAAATCTTTTTGAAGAAGTTTTTTCCCTAACATTTAAACATCTTTACCCAAATATGAAATTTTATCTGAGTTTTACAAATAGAACAGCAAGTACAATTAGTTTAATGTTTGTTTTGAATTCAATGGAAAACACATGCTTATTTTTATCACGTGACTTCATGAACTGAGCCCATTGGTATTCCTCCAACACATCGTGCCACTCTAAAAAGTAATACCAGCTTATGGGGAATGTGCTAGGTCTGCAATAGTAATTACCAATTTGCAGCCCCATTAGAGATAGAAAAAAAATACTTTTAGAAATTCAGATTATGGAAGAAAATAGAAAAGAAATAAAGTTCTGTTTAGAAAAAAAGCATGCACTTGACCAAAATGATGAAACCCCTTACTTAAAATCAAGAGCTATAAAGCACTCATGACTGGCTATCAAAATTCAGCAAATTCTGTAACTTCCATGACTTCCACCAATATGATTGATATACAATACAAATATTAAATTTGATGCTATTCTAATAATGAAACTGAAATTCATTGTAATCATATATTAAATCTTGATACATCACAAAATCTTTTACAAATGCAAACAGGTAGGGATATAATTGTCAATAATAGATATCCCAAGTGACTATTATCAATTTTTTTTTTGAAGCTACTTACTTAATATATATTTGTATTTTTCATAACAGTTTCTCAACATTTTTGCACACCAAAAATAATAAAAACAATACAAAAAGTTTGGTTTTCCAGAAAAAGTAAAAGCTTTTTTTAAAAAAAATTCTTTATGTATAATGTATTAATTCCATCATTTTAAAGTTAATTTTTTTAATAAGAATTTTGAATTATGTTAAACATTAGAAAAACTATCATTTAAAATTTTGAGGAGTTATATATTTGTGTGAATAAAAAATCTCCCCTCCCATTCTAATAATAAAAAGTATGCTTTCAGGCAAAAATGGTCATTAAAAATACTTTTATGTTAGGAGTAGTATGATTATTTTTAGACAGATGACTCTAAAATATTATAGCAGTTTTCAAGATGTTTCATTAACTTATCTTTATCTCGCCGAAGTATTTTTGGTAATTTTTTTTAAATGCATCACAGTGATTCTTATACTGTAGAAACCATTTTTGCAATAATCATGCAATACAAATGCAAAATAAAAGTCCAAATAAATTTCAATGAAAGATTAAATATTTAATGTACACAGTAAACAACAGAAATCTGTACTGATAGAGCTTTGTGAAATAAATATTAAATAGATTAAAAAAAATATTCTTATATAAAATTTATCTTAGAGTTATGTCTATAAAATATTATAAAATAAGCAGAGTGCAAAATTATATTTATGTAAATAAATTGAATAATACGAGTACTATGGGGAAAAAAACATTGTCAAAGATAGACAAAGATATGAACTCATAAGTTTAAAATTTATAAATTTGAGAAAATTACATTTCTTATATGCTTATATATTTTTAGCATTAAATTTATAATATGTCCCTATATATCCCTTTCAAAACATCCATATAATATATTATCCATAAATTTATGTATTGTAAAAGTACATGAAACATATTTCCGAGTTTTATTTCCTTTAAAAAAATGTATTTTTGCTGCTTTTACTGTGTTCTCCAAATTTTACTTTATCACAAAGGAAGAAAAATAATTTTTTCACTATATTCTTTTTTACAAAATAGTTCTTACAAAAAATACATTAAATTTAACATTCTTACATTAATTTTCTAAAATAATAAATTACATTACTATATTTAAATATTCTTTATATAAAAATAATTCTTCTGTATCCTCTATGTTTTTCAATTATAAGAACTTTATAGAGTTTAATATATACCAAAAGAAAAAAAGTGTGTGTGCTTATGACCACACGATAGAAGTGACAACTTCAAATTTTGTAATGATATTTCAGGGATTAGTTAAGAGAATAGTAAACAAGGCGATATTAGTATTGTCCTATAAAATGATTTTTTCATATGTCTGTACTCATAAAGTAATATTTTAGTGCAAAATATACAATCATATTTGTGAGTTAATTGTATTCTAAGAAGGAAACAACTGGTTTATGATAGCTGAAATAGGTTATACTTTAGAGATTCAAAATTTTACTTAAATATCTATAAAAAAAACTATGACAAGCGCTGTTCTGTACTTTATTATGCTTTCATTTGGATAATTTGACATAATTGAATTTTGATTTTAAAAAATAAACTAAAGGTTTTGATGTCTTTTGAAAAATCTTCTTTAAAATTCCCACTTAAAATCATAGGTACCGTATTTTCCTGTATATAATCCGCGGATTATGTGTTAAAAAAGTTTCAAATTTCGTTGTGCGTATTATACCCTGCCGCGGATTATCTGAGATAAAACATTGTCCATCAGAAAAGCTAACAAAGTTTTGAAAGAAATGCTGTTTATGTTTTATAAAATAAATAATAGATAGCACTTTTTCATGACTCAGATGACGTATATCTGCCATAACTAGTTTTTGTCCAATTACATTCAAAAACGAATTCAATTCCTCGAAAGGAAAAAACAGTTACGAGTCGCTGGCACCAATTCCAATTTTCTCTTGACTAGGGCTATTACGTCCTTTGAAAGTTTTCATCATGTTGAAGCGAAAGCGTTAAGTTACACTCCAAACTTCGAGTTAAAAGTTATAGAGAAGGCTACCAAAGTCGAGAAGCTGCAAGGTTTTTCAACATTGACGAACTGAATATTCGTTTGTGGAGAAAAAACAAGACCAACTTTGAAAATTGTGATCGATGTTAAAGAGCCGATAGTCGTGGAAAACCTCACTGGCCAGAATTAGAGGAAGAAATAAATAAATGGATTTTAAAAGAAAGAGACAATAGAAAGGCAGTCTCGATCTTAATTTTTTTTTCTGTTAACTTGCTAATCTAAAAAAAAAGTTTTTTTCCGCGTGTAATGTTTTGTTTAACAACTCAAAACATAGCTGGCAGTAGCAAAGAATTTTTTTTGTTTCATTGAGATTATCGTAAAAAATATCATATAATATCATAAAAAATTTCATACTTTTTTTTCTGTACAATTTCTTACTTCTATTTTTAATTATATTGTGTATTTTTTATCTTATATGACACTCATTATCAGCAGTTTATATTTTTGGATTATTCGCCGTAAAAACTGCCGCAGATTATATGCCGCTGCGGATTATACAATGTTAATTTTTTTTACTCAAAAAAAAGGCTTTGTGAATAATACGCCACTGCGGATTATATACAGAAAAATACAGTTATTTGTCCAGAAGACCCAATCCGGCTTTGTGAACTTTGGTTGTAATTTAACAATATTCAATTCTATCCATGAATTAATTTAAGCAAAGGGATATAGTAAAACAGGTAGTCGATTGGGAAGAGAGAAATCTAGGTCAAAACCTATAAAAAGGGATTTATAACACATAATCTCTAGCTTATACTAGCTCTTTTGTGACTGTATGGCAGTTTTGTACAAATATATCCGGTGCTGTTGCAAATTAAGCCTTCTTAATTATATTTTTTCTTGTATTTAAATTATTTAATGTAACTTTTTCTTCATATCTGTATACTTAATTTTGTTATTTTAAATTTTTAATTGTTTTAATTTTCTTTTTAGACTCAAAGTATATTTAAGTAATGCGATTAATAGAACTATTTGTTCATTGCTATTCTGATTCATTTGCAAAAATAGATTTTAATTCTTAAATTCACTGCAATATTGCTAATTATAAATATACTACTTACTTAGTTCTATAAAAATTTGTCCTTTTTTTACATTTTGTTTAATTTTAGTGTAGAATTTCTCTCACTGTAAGCCTATTTTTTAAAAAGATTACATGTTTCATTTTCATGCTTCAACTAGGATTAGAAAAAAACCCACATTCATTTTTTAGAAAGAGGTGGTAGGGAAGGGAACCCCACTTAGATTGAAGCTAGAACCTTACTTTTACAGCATATTGGTGAGGGGACAAACTACCATGTTTTATGTCATTTTGCAGAGGCAAGGGGAGGGGGAATGTCCCTCCTTTACTTTTCAGGGGTGTGTATGTCGTGGACGACCTTATATGAGCACGTTTTCCGACTAAAGACGAATGAGCATTACAAACCCGAGGGTGACGCTCATTCAAGTTCACTCTCGAGCAAAGCATGCCTATAAAAGTTATCACTTCAAAAATTTTTGAATAAAAATATTTTTTAAAGAGCAACGTGATTTACTTCCATACTTTTTCTGATTTTAAACTTAAATGAAACCTGTAATCTATATACTGTAAAACTATAGGAATTCTCAATATAGAATGCTTAATAACATTATAAAGACAAAAGCCAAATTTCAGAACTAACAGTTGTATACCATTAATTGATAAAATCAACCCTTTATTATATTATCATATAGAATTATAACCCAAATGACTTTGAATGTAATTAGCTTTCAGCACAGAAAAAAAAAGGATAAAATTGGTTTGCTTTGGAAGTTGCAATTCATTTCTGTAAAAGGAAAATTAATTTTACTCTTACAATGAAAGTTATTTTAAAATTCTGGATATTTAGGAATTTGACCAAAGTAATACACAATAGATCACAATCCAAAATTCATTCACCTGTGCATATTGAGACTGGAGAATCCTCACCATCTTTTAACAATTGATAAAAATCACATACTTGTTAAATTCTTTTAAAAAATGTTAATTATTTGTAAACTTCATAAGACATAAATGAAAATTTTTTGCAATTCAAAGTTAAGACATTTTTTTGTTGTAAGTGGCAGCAGAAGCTATTTAATTCTACTCAAAGTAAATTTCTACAAAACTATGTATTTATGTAACTATCAGGCAATTTTTTTCATAAAAAGTAATTAAAAATAACAAAAATATGTTTCAAAAAATTCAATTTCAAAACAATGTTTCCAATAACATTGCAACTGCTTCATTTAACACAGTAAAATATTATTCAATTTTATGCACAATTTATTCAGTTACCCCTTATCTTAAAAATCTGAAAATATTTGTGTGACTTGACAATATCTATATTCATAATAAATTTAATCTATAATCATAATATTTATTAAAATAATCTATAATCATAATATTCATAACAACAATCAATATTAATAATAAAGTTTACATTTGAGTAACTAAATACTCGGAACTTTTGAATAATCTTTTGCAAAATAATTTATTTAAGAGATTTAGTACAAAAATTTAATCCCTCTTAATTTCATGACGTTTTTATTAATTATTTAACAAATAAAAATCCGTGTACTTTATTATTAGAGATAATTTTATAACAATTTTAAATACAGATATTCAAGATGATACATGTAGTATTACAATTCTAATCATGTCAAAGAGGTTTAACAAGTAATCTGATTCACAAGATATGCAAAAGTATTAATTATAGCTTTGAAAATTAAAATAAAATCAATATATACAACCTCTTTTTTTCTCTTCTTATATAATATACTTTAAAAAAATGCATTACAATGTTACTCATAAAATGAAAAATATATACTACAGGGAAAAGAAAAACTAAGAATATAAATCCCTAATTCAGAAAGAAATTCATGTTTAAGAAATGCATCAGAAAACTATTCTCAAATATTTACAACGAATGTGATTAGTTTACCTATATACATTTCTTAAATCACTTGACTCTTAAACACAAAAATTTCACCATCCGCTTTTTTTTTCCTAATCCATTTCAAATTAACCATGCCTTATTTTCATTCGATTAAGAAAAGTTTGTATAGATACGTACTTTTAAAAATCAATTATAAGCTATTACAGATAAATTACACTAAGAATATCTTTACATATAAAGCGAGAAAGGTAATCTAAACACAATGGATCTCACGGGAAAAAACCGATCAGACCAGTGACATTTAATCACTAAACACAGGAACCGAGAGCTAAGGATGAGAAGAGTGATTTCTCTAATATATTGAAACGGATACATTTAAACAAAATAATTGTTCAGTAAATTTTAGCTCAAATTTCGTAAAACTCACCATTAGAATTTTACAAATTAACATCCGAAGAATTCTAACATTAAGTTTTGATCCTCTTTCAATAATTAAATAACGAAATTAAACAAAAACTTTTTTTTCTGATTATGACATCCGAAAGTTGCCAGAGCCGCAACGGTGATAGGTTAAGCAGATCATCCGATCAGATGATGATAGTGGCCGAACGACGTGCTCAGCATGCAAAATTCATTTATCCAGTGAGTGAATTTAAGTCATCAGTGTATTTTTAAATAATCTTCAAAATGTAATGAACTTACAATTTTATGAAAGAGAATGAAAACTATAGTAAAAAAAATCAAGAATTTTGTATTTTAGAAAATTATCTTTTGATAAAAGCTTTACAAAAGTTTGAATGAACTGAATTCATTAAAAAAAGTTCTGATAAAAAATCAAAGAGATGCTCACTATTTTCTCAGTTTTTATGAAGTTATATTGCATCATATTTATAAATATGTATGAAATAAACGTAATATATCGGTAAGGGCTGATTTTTACTCTATATAAGGAGAAGCACTAAAATAAAATATTTGTAGAGTCCATATTTTAAGTCATTTGTATTTGTGAGGTACAAATTTTTTTTAAGAGTAAGAAATCTGCTTTTAAATAACATACTGAAAGTATTTCAAACAAAATATATATTCTCATTTATGGTTACTTTCGAATGAAGAATTCTTCTTCATTTGAATTCCCATTATGTAAAAATAATTTCACTCTTATAAACTTTTTTTAAAACTATAATATTGCAATGAAGCACTTTTTTATCCATCACTTAATTTAAACTGATTTGAAAATCGTATTTAGTATACTAACTACTTTACTTTGAAGGCGTCAATAATTTTGATTCGTTCAGAAAGATTCGGTTATATTCCCACAACATTACGGCTATCGCGATCACTTTGCTCGTCTGCTATTTGACGGGCCGAGTTGGGTTAAGGGGATGTTTTGAAAGTAATTTTTCGGCGTAATGTGTTTACCTTTTTTAAAATATTTTATAATATGTCAACGAGGTCTTAAAGCTTTAATAATTGCTTCATTATATTCATTGAAATGTTAGGAATTTTTTTCAAAGTTTGTATTTCAGTTTTTTATACATAAAACTTAATTTATTTCTGTACATCATTATTATAAAAATGTCTAACAAATCAGCTGTAGCATATCCTATTGTCAGTTTAGTTCAGAAGATAATTCTGTACAAAACTAAAACGGTAAGTTTATTCGAACATGTATTAAAATATGAGTTCAATACATGTTGATTAATTATCTATCTACAACTATTTAACTACCATATCTTTTGGTGAAAATTCCGGATTGGCGATACTGAAACCAGTGATAAAATTGATTTTGATTTGAAATGTTTGTTACATTTTTACGTGTGAATTGACAGTGCATATTGTGTCTTTGTAATATGTGAGTCATAATTTATTAATACGCTACTCGTTTTTGGTAACATTTTGAAACTGTGCCTCTTGCATTTGTGGCGATAATTTAAATGTTATCGTATTGTAATGTTATAATTCCAAATTCGCGAAGAATAACTGTTATTTAGTGGGAAATTCCGTAGCGTACTGATGTCAAACTAGTTCCAAACTTTTATATAAACTATTAACTTGTTCAAACTCTTATTCTAAATGTATTTTTATTGCAGGTAGAAAATGTAACTAGCTTCCATTATAAATTTAATTTTCGTTGTTTTGTGTTTGATCCATTTGAATTTGTGTACACTGTAGCAAGATTCAGGCTATATAGTCGAATATTTACATGTAAAGTCTTTATCATAAATTATTATTTTTCTGTGTAGAACATTATTCATTGTCAACTGAGTATTAACAATGCCAAAACTTTTTAAAGTGTAGTATTAGTTATCCACTTTATAAAGGTTTATTAAAATCAAAAGTGCATGAAAATGTAGTGTGTGTGGAGGGGCACTTGGCACAGTCTTTTTTTTGGCGACTAAAACTGGTCGCAAAGGCACTTTTTTCAGAATTATTTATTACTTATTTTAGAATGAATTAGATATCTCACCGTGACACTTAGAAAAAAATCGCCAAATCCGAAGAAAAATCACTAAATTCAAAGTTGCTCCCCCCCATACTACTCTTGAACCCAAAAGTGTGCCTTTAAGTGTTTTTGTTTTTCTTTCCCTTAAACACTTTTTTTTGGTACTTATGTATTATCACAATTATTGCCAACTCTATTAATAATTTCCCAAGTTGGCAAACCTGATTTCTTGTGTGTCATATGCACTGAATTGGCAATAATGTGCTTCGTTTCATGTAATGTTGCCAATAGGTTGTGATTATATGTAAGTATCCTTTTTTATGTCAATTTTTTTCTTCACAAAATTATAAATGTATAATTTGAAATTGGCATTAAAGTCTTTTTTCATTTCTAGCTCAATATTTTTTAAACAAGTATTTTATATAGTGCAATTTAAATTTCAAAGACTAAAAATTGTGTATTCTGCTTACAATTTGATTTTTTTAAAAATTTCTTTTCTTAACATGTTTTGTAATTAGTTGTGCACAATTATTAATCTTTTGGAAGAATAAATTTAAAGTTTGTTCATACAAATAAATTAAAGTTATTTATTGGGGGACCATGGGCTGGAAACTGCATTTCCAAATTGTTGCCAACACAAACATTGGCAATAATACCAATTAACAGTTATTTCTGGACTAAAATATGTCTGTGATTTCATGACATTTAAGCATGGTTGTCAGCCCAACAGTAAATAAAGTATTAAGACTTCTGTAGACAGAATCTAAATCCCACACAAGAATCAAATTGTTAGATGAAAATCAAGTGTACCCCAACAATGTTACACCTCCATTGGTACTTCTCGTCTACTTCCATCCTCATGTTTGGTAAAAAAAATTGTTTCAAAAAATTTTCATTCTGCTGGAAAAAAGCTTATTTCACTTTCTTTGTTCTTGGGTGGTGGTAAAATAGTAAAAAAATCTATCTAACACTTATAACATAATCTTTTTTTTTACATATTGCTATGTTTGGCTTCATAGTACCTGGAAGCAATGAATACCAAAAAAGTTAGCAATATTTTGATTATCTATTAACCATAATAAAAATTGATACAAGTAAATGAAACAATATGCTTCATCTGTTAATGTGAAATGTATTATCATTTGTTGTACTGGAAGAAACTTTTTATTTTCAAATGCTTATTAAATAAATTTTAAAAGGGTGTTTTGTGTTGTATGTGGAAAAAAGTGTAATGTTGTTTTAAGAAAAAGCAATTTTTATAAGTTGAAGAAAGGAAAAATGTATTAAAAATATTTCTTTTTGGACAGTTGATACATGAATACGGTAATACCCCCGAACTTACATGATAGGTTATGATTTTGAATGTAAATGCATATTACATTATTCAGGACTGGAGACAAAAGCAAATAATAATATAGGGGAAGAACAATTAATTAAATCTGAAGTAACACAAACACAAAATCGGAAACCAAAGTTATTTTGATGTAGAAGGTTTCACAAAATCTGATAAAGTAATCTGCCGATCCAAAGATATTTTTTCCCCTGCAAACTTCCTCTTAGCATGCTAACATTTTTTATTGTGTTTTGTTAAAAAAAAAGTTGATCATTGGAGTCTATATTTTCTAAAATTTGTAGCCTTTTTTTCAATTAAAGTAATGCCTTCTGTCAAATTCACAACCGGTAAAATCCTAGGAGAGCCCACACCCTTGGCGACAAACTGAAAAAAGTGCCAAGCGAACCCGACAATGGCGGCAAGGGAATATAGTGGGATAAGGTGGATTCGTAATGAAAATATATGTAAACAATACAGAAATTAAACATTTAAGATAAAAAGTTTAAAAACAGCACTTACTTTCTTACTGCTGATCTTTTCCGAGTGGAGGGTACAGCTTAACAACAAATTTAAAAAAAGCCTTAAAGGTCTCATCGCTAAGCGAATGATCAAGTGAGCGACGCCATATTTATTCTGCGAGGTAATGGTCGAACATACATTCGGCGTGGCTGGTACGATTTTGAAGAAAGCATTTTATTGCCGATCATGTTACATCATGCCGATCATTACATTTAGGACATTCATAACTCGAAGCAATCAATCCTTCCTTCATACACCATTCAATCAATTCTTTCTTACCTTTTGCATTCAACAGAGTAAAAAATTCTTAAGTATATTCCCTCACACATGCAGCCAGCCCGGAGCCCAACAACAAAATTAAATTTGAAATGCGCGCCCACAAAATACGAAAATGCTAGAAATAGTTAGGGTTGCCTATGTAGTGTTTAAAAGTAGGGTTACCAAGATGGCACAATTATCGCCAACCAAAGTAATGTAGGTATAGATTCGAACCGGGCACCTTCCGTTCCGAATGCCAGTACTTTATCGATCACGCCAAGATGATCGTCTTCGCGTGATGTCTAAGTATTGGTTTATTTAGATACCGCTACACTACTCTCCCACCAGTGAGGTGGATAGGCGAACGATTTTTTTCCCGTTCGTTTGTTTTTTTGGAGAGAGCATTGTTTTTATTTATTTGTTTTATTCTCTCTCTCTCATTATTATTTATTTATTTATTTTTATTCTTATTTATTTTCTTGCTGAGATGAGAGAAAGATGATCTATCGTTTGTTTCAGAGAGAGTATATGTTTTATTTATTTATATTTTTTTTCTCTTATTTATTTTTTTTCTTTTACTCTCTCTTCTTTTTGTTATTTTTCTTGCGGTAGATGGCGCCACGACAGTTCAGGAAGTTGCGTTTTCTTACTTCAGTCCAGGGTCACCAATGTAGGTATAGATTCAAACCGGGCACCTTCTGTTCCGAACGCCAGTACTTTATCGATCACGCCAAGACGATCGTCTTCGTGTGATGTCTAAGTATTGGTTTATTTAGATACCGCTACAGTAATTCATGCCAAGGGTGTGGGCTCTCTTAGGAGTGAACCTTCACAACCATCATTTGATGTGATTGAACTGGGTATAAAGTCCTTCAATGTCTTGCTCTTGTTCATGCATTTCTAAGAGCTTATCAATTGTCAACTGCTGATAGTGGGAATCCAGCAGTTCGTGAACAAAAGTACTATTCACTTCTAAATTTATTTACGTGGCAAGCTCCACAATTTCTTCAATCACATTACCAATTCTAACAATTTTTTTTCTCTCAAACAAGAGATGAATTGATGAGATTTGAAAATTACATTACTCCAGGTTCGAGCTAGTCAAGGTATTACTGTATATGCATATATTAAATATTTTGTGGGATGGTATTATTTTGTTAAATGTAATGATGTAGTGTCATGATAGTAAAAGTATGGTTTATTTAATCCAATCATGGTTTTTAATTGTAACATCAAGAGTTATTT
The DNA here is from genome assembly GCA_019973935.1 of Trichonephila clavipes. Lineage (NCBI taxonomy): Eukaryota > Metazoa > Arthropoda > Arachnida > Araneae > Nephilidae > Trichonephila > Trichonephila clavipes. The sequence continues at coordinate 691,409 of BMAU01015646.1, read as the reverse complement.
TGAGTGTGTGCTTTACTCAAGAACAAAAATACCACCAAGGGAATTATTCAAATATTCCTCATTTAAACATTCAAGGAGAAAAAGGAGAAAACATAATATATAAAAATACAATCATGTATTTCAGTGAAGATAAATGTTATTTTTAGAAATTACACCAGTCTTTTGGGAAAAGTTTATACAAGTTAGTAAGGTATGTGTAAGAGCCATTATGGTTCTATTCTGTGGAATCGCCAATAAATCTGTCAAAAATTTTAGGTTAATCTTTTTAATGAGGAATGACTAATAAATCTATCAAAATATATTCTTTAATCCTTTAATTCCAGATGAAGTGAGAGGCATTTAATAATAGGTTATTTGAATTTATGAATTAGATATTATAAATGATTAAGATTCAAATTTTGAGTAAATATAAATTTAAGTTATTACATATATGTACTCTAGTTTGCAAAAGTTCAGCAACTTTTTTGATTTTGCTTTAATGCTTCAATAAATCAACTGGGAGATATGGAATTCATACTATGGAAGCATAGTGTAGCACTTAAAGGTTAAAGAAAACATATGGGCAAGGGGGGGAGGAACAGGATGTACACTGTATAAAATGAAGCAGAATAAGACTTTTACAAATAGGGGTTACTAAAAAGTCCCATCTGCCCAAGAAAGAAACCAGCAAAGTCCTTTAGGAAAGGATATGATCTTCCTTTCGTCTATTCATTCTCAATAGCAGATTGTCCTACAGTTTTTAAGGAAAAAGCTCTCATTCCTCAATGAGAATCTGTGTCAGCTGTTTGACTTTCTCTGAAGGATATAATTGTGCCATCAAGTACCTCCCCAAAGCATACCGCACATGTTCAATGGGATTTAAATCAAAGAAGCATGCTGAGATCAATCCATTTTATAGATATCTTCACTCTCTAGAAGTCCTTGAAAAGCATCGGATCTATCTAGTTATGTGCTGTCATCTATAAAAAACAGTCTGAATCAATGACACCTTAAAACCAAAGTGCATGGAGTAGTATCTGGGATAATCACAGTAACAATCTCCAAAAGTCATCCTCTGACAAAAATATGGTGCTTATTTTATCTGTTGATCATATTGCCTTCCCTTACAAGCTTGCCAAGGCTCAAGTGATCAACCCAGTGATCTATTTTTGATGTTAGTGGGATGAAAGTATATTCCTACCTTTCTCTTTTTCAAATTGTGCTGAGAACCTTTGGTCAAGCTGAAATGACTGATCAATAAAGAGATTGTGGCTCTATTGATAAGATGTCCAGTATTTGTGTCGATGAGAACTGTTAATATTGGCATGTGACTTAGGTCAGCCAACTTAAGAAGGAGGGAAGCGTTATATTCTGTTTGCAAAATATTTTGTTTTGGATTCTTCCACTAAAAACCCATCACATTGAAGAGTAGATTCATGTTAAATATGTCAAAAACTCTTAAGTATATATACTCACATTGTTTTGGGATGATGATTTGGAATGCCCACTTAGGTGTTATCTTCATAACTTCACCATGGCTTAAAATTACAAAACTTATCTCCAATGGAAGTCATTTAACTTCATAGTGCAACATCAATAAACAATCGATTCATAGGCACCTTTCTTATCAATTTATTCAGATAATCCAAACTGTATATTAACTAATAATTTTTCTCCTAGATATTTTTTATGCCAGTATATTTAATTAAAATTATTTATAATCAGTATTAATTATAAAATTTAAAAAAACTTTCAACTACTGTGCCTTGCAGGACTTGTATATTTATATAACTGTGTTTTATTCATTTTTTCTAGAGATTTTATCTAGTAGGATGCAATAACACTGAAAGCAAATTTCGTGTGCTCAAAATTGATAGAACTGAATCAAAAGAATTAAATGTTGTGGATGACAAGGTCTGTTAAATTAATGTTATCTTATAATTTTTTTATAAAGTAATATTATACATCCATGAAGCATTTACATGAAAAATAATTTTTAGGTACTAATTGCTTGTGTAAATCTAAGAGCAATGTGTATTTGATTTGAAAAGCTTATTTTATTTTATGTGAAATGTGTACAATTCAACATTATTAAAAAATTTAGTATTTTATAAAATTCAAAATATAAATTTTTGCATGTTATTTTTTAATCAGATTGATGTAGAATACCATAGACTTGTAATATATTCTCTAATAGTTGAAATAAACTAAACTCATTTGTGCAACAACCCATGTGGACCAAGGCTTACTGTTCCCATCTCAGTTTGTGATCTTGGGCAATGAGGTGCTTGAGCAAATGTTCCAGTCAGGTGGTCAGCCTAGCAAGAAACTGCCAGTATTTAGTTCCAAAGCAAGCTTGGTACCCATTTATCGACCCACTGAATTACTGAGTCGCAACCTTGCCCAGCTCAGGTTTTGAACCCTGGACTTGTGACATTAAAGCGCAATGCACTACCACTCAGCCACTGGGCTTTATAGTTGAAATAATTTGAAATAAATGTTTAGAGCATGAAATTCAAAGATTTTGAACCCATGTGTTATAAATACATGCAAATTCTTGCAAATGAATATAATTTTTTATAAAATTTTATAAGTGATCCTTTAATATGTTCTGTTAGATATTCCTTTAATTTTATGTTGCTGCACTAGCCAAGTAGCCATATTAGTGAACTTACGTTCAGCAATATTTCTATCAAATTGTGAGTTTGGTTCTGGATACCACTAAAACATTAAACGGAGAGCTGATGTATGTTAAATCTTTCTAGGCTCAATGACCTCATATTAGCATAAACTAAACATAGAGGCACAACAACTCATGAAGGCCAAGGCCTACTGAGCCCATCTCAATTTTCATGACCTTAGGCACTAAGGTGCATGAGCAGGTGTTCATGTCAGGTCCTCAGTCTGATGCCAAAACCCCAGGGTTCAGTTCCCAGGCAAGCTTGGTACTCATTTATCGACCCACAGAAGGGATAAAAGGTTGAGTTAACCTTGCTCAGCCCGGGGTTTGAACCTTGGACCTGTGGGGGGGAGCTTCGAAGTCGCTGGGCATATGGCTCGCAGAGCGAGCCTCCATCCCATATTATAGAAGTTAATGGGGCCTGGGAGAGTTAAAGTCCTTGATGAGGTGAAACAGCCTGGCTGGGAAGCTTGATAGGCTACTACTTAGCCACTGGGCTTCTTTCATTCTCTGTACCCTTTTCATTATTCACTGAATTTCTTTTGTTACTTGGACAAATGTTTTTAGAGTTTTAGCTTGGAGAAAACCAAGTAAATGAAACAAATGTACTTGGTAATGTGATAGATTTCCTGTGTTTTTTATTTGTAAACTTGAATTTAAGAATTTAATGCCTAGTTTGCATTCCTTCATAATGCTGATGGCATAGTGAAAAGTCTTAATTTGTAATAGTAATTTTTACTTACAGATCACTTAACTAGAAGCTGTTAATATCCAGCTATTTGTTTTTAATCAAGTTTGAACTAAAATAGAATATTATGGAATTAATAAGCTCTTCCCATTCTCTCCTCAGGCTTCATTTTAAACAGGCTTATAGATAATAGATATTAGTCAAATTGCTTCTGTTTAAATTCTTTAAAATTCGTTAATTCTTATCTTAATTTTAAATTAATTTTAATAAAAATAACGGATATTCTATGTAGTTTCTGAATATAAAGATATATTGTTGGAAATAAAGTATTATCAGGAAAATTTTATCAAATTTCTTGTATTCATAATATTAAAGGTTTTTTTTTTTTTTGTTTTTGTTTTTGTTAGGTTGAGTACAGCAAGCGAGAAATTAGAGATCTATTAAACATGATTAAATGTGGCAATAGATCTAAACAAGGACAAAAGTTTGTTACTGATTTAAAGGGATCAATTTCTTCTTTTGGAATTGTGGGTATGAATGTATTTCTTGTATTTTTTTCTTTTTTAAGGTTTCTTTTGCTTTGCAGTTTGGAATAATTTAATCAGTATTTTAATTATATATTTATTTTATAACAATTCCTTTATAGTAATTTATAGCTATTTCAAACAAGACATATATTTATGTTATACAGTTATGCATATATACTTTCTTATTTTTTTAAAAATACTTTTAAGTAATATAATTTGATTTTACCTTCTATTCAAAACAGTTATTTTCTGCAATTTTTATTAATTTAATGTCTGTTGTAACACTGGATGTTGTTCTTTGGGGCAATAATCCCATAAGGATTATTGCCCCAAGGACAAAATATGGTCTTTATATTTTCCTAGACCCGGAATAGAATTTAGCCTTAATATTAAAAATTTCAGAGGTTATTTATTTTTTTTTTTATTTTCTGGCTTAAGAATACCATGTTCAGCTATATTTTAACTAATGTTTGAAATACTTTTTAAAATGGACTTATACTTATTTAATAAGTTCTGTGATTATTTTTCAGGTAAAACATTTTACTGTTATAAACTTAAGAATGGTTATGGTACAGTGTTTGTGTGGATATTTCTAAAGCAGTTACAATTTCTAATTCCAAGTATCTTCATTAGTTTTTAATACAGCATTTCTAAAAAATATTTGTTCCTCAAAATATTACTTCATGGCATACAAATTGGAACATTTATGCTCCTGAGGAAAAATATTGTATTGTTGAAGCAATTTTGTAGTATTTTTTTTTCTGTTAGAAAAATCCTGTTATCTCGTATTGAAAAATTTAAGTTTGAATTTAAAATAGGCAAATATGAAATATATATGCATTAAAACATAGAAATCAAACATGAATGAAAATGGCCATTTTTTTCAAAACATAACTGGAAATCACAGTGTGGTTACCATTAAGAAATAAAGTAGAGTTGCCCCATTGTGTTTGGTAACTTTTTCATCAAGATGGTTGCAATACTAATCAAGTATCTATTTCACTGCATTTTTCTCTGAATTAAAATTTTTTAAATTTCCCAAAATTTCTCTGAATTTGTAACTTATAAAATAAATTTTTGATTCAGTTATTAAGTTCTGTCTAAAAATAGTTAAGTAACATAATTAGGCTTTGAATTTATATTTTATACAAATACATTTGTGTTTGAATATACAGACCCGATTATACATGCTAAGATGTAATTATTGTTTTAAAAATATTCAGTTTTGTGTCTGAAAGGGATATGTGAAAAAAATTAATACATATGAAATTATATGTGTTAATCAGCCATTCTGTGTTTTTTTTTTCAGAAAAAAAATTATGTTTATTGTAATTTTTTGTAGCAATAGCTCCTAATATTTTGTTAAAACTCTCTTGATAGTTTAATTATTTGATATCTTACTGAATTTTTTTAGTAAGTGGCATTTTACAGAATTTGTGACATATAAATTTAATATCAATTTAGTCATTTCAACTTTTTCTTAGTCTAATATATATACATATTCTAATTTATAGTTTTAGAAAGCAACAATGATGGAGTGTTACTTTTCTGATGATTAGGGAAGAGAGGTGAAAACTAGAGAAAAATATTTAAAATTGAAATTTTTTTTATTCAATAGATGTTAAATGTTTCTCTTAAAATAAATACATCATTGTTTAAGCTTGTAAAATTTGAAAATATTTAAGTCAAAAGGACTTTGTTTTTGAAGGCAGTGGACAAAAATATATTTACTTTTGGAATTTAGAAGAATTTAGTAATCACACATTTTCTGTATTATTGTGTTTAACTTTAGAAAATCAAAGGTAGAATTCTTTTACTATATAATTGCTTAGCTTTAGAAAAGTAAAGGTTGGATTGTTAATATGTTACTTAAAAGTCAATTTTCTGTTCAGGTTTTATTAGATTTCTTGAAGGTTATTATCTAATCCTAATAACCAAGAGGAAAAGAGTTGCTTACATTGGCCATCACACTATTTATAAAATTCAAGATACTTCCATGGTTTATATACCTAATGATAATGAGAAGAATCTACATCCACATGAAGCAAAGTATGTTTATTAATCTAATACTTATTTTTATGTTCTGAAAGTAATGAAATATATATTGCTATCAAATATTTAACCACATGTATTTTATCAATGATTCTTTGTAGGTATGTCAAGCTGTTTCAAAGCATGGATCTGTCTAGTGATTTCTATTTCAGGTAATATTTTTATACTTTATCAAAAATTAACATATCTGTTATTTAATCTTTTTTAATTTGGTGATCTGTCTTTTTTGTGTGTCACTGGTTGGTTTTGAATTTCATATGGCATTAAAGGACATATCTTTATGTCTGTTTGATAAATATTTTATACCATAATTATCAAGTACACTCATTCAAAGAACAAGTAAATTGAAGAATATAACCGAGATGGAAGAATAATTAGTTTGGAGATAAATGTGACATATCACCAGAGCTCTCACCAAAAGACAAAAAGATCGTTAAAAATGCAAATTATCATAACCTGGAGTTTTCGTGTACCAAATTTCACGTGTTTGGATCTTTCCCATTTTTTGTAATATCATGCATACATGCACAAACTCTATCTTAAGTAAATAAATGCTGCAGCCATTAAAAAAAATTCTCCAAAAATGAAAGAATTTTTGAGGGCAAAGGGGATAGAGAGAGAGAGAGAAATGTGCTGACAGCTTCTTCAAAACATCAGTGAAGCTCCCTGAAAAATTTTTGGAAATGATACAATCAACTGTGTGAGTTAGTAAATGATAAAAAAAAACCTTCAAATTTATGTATAGGATATCTTACGTAAATTAGGTTCATACTGCATATACAATTGAGACTATAATATTAAGATTTTCAATCATGCAAGTACATTTGCCTTGTTTCTCTATTTCCTGTACTATAAAATATTCTCCATTCAGTGCCTCTAAAATACTAATTACAGTGAAAAACATTAGAATAAAAATATTTTTCCAATTGCTGTGGCAAAAAGTAAAATTTCATTTAATGTGGACTATTTTTACGATATGATCACGGGTACTCAACAATTTTTCGGTCAGGCCACGTACATATGACAACTATTTCATGCAGGCCCCAACATAAGGATTAATTGGGGGGGGAGACACTATAAGATCAAGGACATTTAAAATGTGGAAAAGTGATCAAAATATTAAAACTCATAATTTTGAATTAAATTTTATAAAACTGTACTAATTTCTATCAAACTCAACTTACAAAAAATAAGTTATATGCATTTTTTATCCAGATATGAGGTAATTTCAATTTCCTTTCATCAATGATGCCAATCCCCTTGTTTTTATTTTATTGTCATGAAATCAAAGCTGCCATGTACTTTGATATTTTGATTTTTCTTTTGACAAAGCCTCACTTATTTTTATTTCGGATATTAATATATCAAGTGCAGGATGGTCGCAAAGAGTTTTTACTGAATTCTAGACTGAAATCAGTATTATTTATATAAAATTGGCTCAAACTTTCTTTTGCATTTTTATTTCAAACTTATGCAAATACTTTTTGATTTTACTAAAAAGTACATAAGAAACAAATTGCTGAATTTATCATATGGTACATTGGCAGCTTTTAAGAAACACTCTGAAAATTTCTGTGTCAATTCATATGTTATCTTTAACAATTTCATATGTTTATCAATATTTATAATGTAACAAATTTTGTTGTGTGACATTACCATCGACAAAATATTTTGTTGTTGTTACAAAGTTTTTTTAGAAAGTCAATTTGTCTTATCTTGAAGGAGATCCTCAAAAAAAAAAGAGCCTTGAAAGATTTGTGCTTAAAGGGTATATTAAGGAGCAAAATAATATTTTTTATATTTAACTTTTTTATGACAAATCAAAGAAGTTGTTGCCCATGCTTGTTTATCTCATCGAAATAGTCAAGATCCCAATTGTCTTGAAACAACATATATTCTTTTGATATTTTTCATTTGGAAGGCATGAGGGTAGTTAAAAATTTTTTGTACCCATAAAATGGTTGCTGCTTCATTATTTGTTATCACTAATCATTACAATTACAAAAAGAAAAAAAAGTTAAATCTCGATTTGAACCAGCACGATATCGATAGCAAAATTTACGTATTTGATTGCCTGATTTATAGAATTTCTGGCTAAACTTTTAATGCATTGTTCTTAATTAATTGAATTTGTTAGTGCAGTGAACCATCACCGGGCTACAGAAAGATCCGGTGTTCCACATGCAGCTCATGGGTCCCAGGTTGAATATTGCTGGTCTAGTTGATTGTAGCTATGTACATTTTGTGTTCTTGTAGAAATATGCTTGTGTTGTGTAAAATCAAACAAAATTTGTATTTATAGTGATAATTTATGTGGTCAATATAAAGGTTTATAATTAACCTTAAAATAATTCAATGACCTACCAGTTGCATGAAATATGGTCCATGATTCAGTTTTTGATAGAAGGGAACATTTCAGCCATCAACATTCATTATAGGTGAGAGGTATACAGTCCCAATGTAATAAAGGCTATAAAAGTGTGTAATGAGGTGCAATTGTTCAAGGATGAGTAGAATAATGTCCATGATGAACCACAAACAATATTTAAACATACAAAATCATGTCATTACAAGCTGCTAATTTGAATAGCATCTACCTTTGACACTATAATATTTAAATGAGGTAATTGCAAAAAATTACTTAAATTGTAAAAAATAATTTATCCTGTTTTTCATGCATTTGTTTTTATTCACAAATGAACTTTACTTAAAAAAGAACCTTTGTACACATAAAAGTTTGCTTGCAATACACAACTGCAATTTCAAAAGGTAATATTCTTTAAAGGAAATTAAAAGTGAAAATAAACATATGATCTGAGGATTTGTAAATTAGAAAATAGTGTGATACATTTATATCTTTTTAATTTCTGTTTTTAGAGTCATTTTTGGATTTTCACAAAAAAATTTTCCTTCAGTTACAGTTATGATTTGACTCATTCTCTTCAGTACAATATGTCTGTATTGAGAGAGTTGTCCTCTTTCAATGTCTCTCAAGATGATGACCAGTCAAAAAGTGCACCATTTTGGGATCCACAATTAAAGATTATTGAAGGGGCTTCTGAGGAAGTGGCTGACAACTTTCTGGAAAGTTTACGGGTATTTAATTTGTTATAGAAGTATGTAATATGATAGCCACCGATAAATAATGTTTCAAATGAGATGGGAAAATATAATGTACTTTAATGCAAATAAATAACTTTTTAAGAAATTGCATATACAAAACAATATGAAATAAAATCACTAAGACTATGTGTAGTGTCAAAATAAAATAAAATTCAAAGTAAAAAAGTTTAAATATTAATTAACACTCTCTCTTTCTACCTAGGGTGTTAAAAGATATTTTTAAAAATTTTAACTGGCTTTGTGAAGTCAAACAATCTTCCTTCAATTGATTATTTTATTTTTTTATGTTATGAGTGTTAAATTGTGTTAGCAGTGTTATTTTTTTCTGAAGAATTTTTTTGGAGAAAAAATAAGTATACATAAAATTTTTTACTGGTTGAATTAGTTAAATATGATAATTTGAATAGGAATGTTATATCATGTAGTTGTAATAGTAAACAGTCTGAATTGAAGACATAATCAAATTCATGTAATTTATTAATAAACCTTTAGAAGCTGCACTTACTGAGACTTAATGTATAGCCATATATGGTATAATGGAATATTTTAGAACATTGTTCTGGACATGTGAAGAATATTCTAAAATCTATCAGCAGTCCATATTATGCCGATCATGATTTGTACGTAAGAACTCGTTTTTTTAAACTGTTGCTGCAGTAGCCAGTAGTCAAGGTAATGGACTTGTGACTAGTGTGTCATGAGTTAGAGCCTTGTGCTGCTGAAGACCTGCCTTGTAGAGAGGGCCATTGCATGTTAAATCTGTCAAGACTCTAACATCCTCCCTTGTTGTGATATAGAAGTAGGGGGTACCAGCTCAGGTGTTATCACTGAACCATGGTTCAAAATTACGAGGCCCATCGGGAATAACCCACATGCAGCTTTATAGTGCAATGTAGCTATAACTCTTGTTCATTCACTCTCATTTTTAAACTGAGTACTGTATTATAGATGCTTGCAAATTTCTTTACAAAGTGTACATTTATAGAATTTTTCTTTAGATAAGGAAGATTTCAGGTTATTATATACTAGTATTCACACTTTAAACAAGGCATTTAAGAAAAATGTAACTTACATATTCCACTGAAATGAAGAACATATACATATATTGCATTTAAAGTTTTTTTGTCAACATAAAAATTAATATTTGAAAATTAAAAAAAAATTGTATTTGATGACAAAGTATGTTAATAAAATGTTTGGAAAATATCCCCTTATTTTTATTTTTATTTATCCAAAAAAATATATTTATAACTATAGGGAAAAGTAATTTTCTGAAACTGTTGAAATATCATAATTAAATTTCTGGCAATAATACTTTACAGTTCAGCAAAATTTGTATAACTATAATTTTTAATTTGCAGAACTCTGTAGATAAAGATAGTCCAATGAAAGCTAGAGGTAGTACAACTTCATCTCAGTTTGATAATTCTTCAGAAGGTGATGCTGTATGGTCAGAATTAAGATCTAATGAAGATTTGACCAATCTACCTAAAGAATCAGGTCTGTATATTCTTCTCCTTAATTATACACTGCTGGACAATTGCTAAGGACGGATAACACTATCATCCATAGCAACCACAAAATGAAAGGAAGCAAAATGTGGAAAATTAGAATAAGTGCGGGATATTAGTAAGAAGAAGTATGAGTATGCAAATTTTTTTTCCACGTCTGTTCATCATGTGATAGCGTTCATAAGAGCTGTAAAGGTTTTGACGCGTGTGGACAGTTGTGTGTTGTTTCAAGTCAAAGTTTTACGGGAAAGATTTAATAGACGAACTTAAAATTTTTGGCATGTCTTCCCGACATCACATAGATGATTTTATGCGTGGCCGAATTATTGGAAAGATCGAAGAAGGGCGAAAAATAACAGATGCTGCCAGGGAGTTCGACATCGCTCACAGTGTTGTTTCACGGCTGTGGAAGTCATTTAAAACTACTGGAATGTGTAGTAGACAGCACGGGGGAGGTCGTGTTAGAAGTACGATGCCTACAGAAGACAGATATATCGTCCTATCAGCAAAAAGGAACAGGCGCACCACAGCTCAGCAGGTGGCAAATCAGTTTCTTGCTGCCTCAGGAAAGCAGATCTCCCGAAAAACTGTTTGAGGGGATGAGGACTATACGCACGCAGATCTGTTGTGTGTGTCCCATTGACCAGACAGCACCATACTGCCTGTTTGCAATGGTGTCGTGAGCATCACAATTGGACTGAACAGGACTGGGCATGCGTACTATTCTCAGATGAGAGTTGGTTCAGTCTGTCATCGGAGTGGTACTGCTTATCGTCCAGAAAATATCCAGGAAAAGGACCGATATCCGACATGCAGTATCATGGTGTGGGCTGGCATCATGATCAATGGCCGCACGCGCCTACATGTGGTTGCGAATGGGACTATGATGGGCCAACGATACATTGATGAAGTTCTACTTCCTCATGTTCGTCTTTTCTGTGGTGCTGTTGGTGATAAATTTGTTTTTTATGGACGACAACGCAACATGTCATCGAACACTCTCTGTTCAGGATTGTCTAGACAGCGAGGGTATTCAACGTCTCGTATGGCCAGCATGTTCTCCAGATCTAAACCCCATTGAAAATGTGTGGAATGCTTTGGGGAGGCAAGTTGTGCTGGTCGAAACTATCCTCCGACAAACAAGAACACCCTCATCCGTGCACTCACAGAGGATTGGGATAAATTGCCTCAACAGCTGCTGGATAATGTTGTGCAAAGTATGGTACGACGTGTGGAATGTTGCATCACACTCCACGGTGGACATATCCCGTACTGATACCTTTCTTTAAGGTGCCTGTTGACTTTTAGATGCATTGTTCCATTTCTCCATACGCAGATCAAATGAACATTTTTTTCTTTCAGATGTTTCACAGCTTTTGTGCTTTCCAGAACAATAAATATTCTTTATTCTAATGTCTGAACAGTGTGGCAACTATATTTTATCCTACTAGGCCTCATGTCTCGCTTAATGTTATGCTACATAGCAATTTGTGATCCGTCCTTAGCAATTGTCCAGCAGTGTATATCTATTTAAATCTATAATTTTAATGTTAAAAGTATCTAAGCATTTTAACTGGAATGTTTTCAAGTGTTAAGATTTCATTGCATGAACCTAATTATTTTCTCAAATTGACTTTTAATTAATGCATTTATTTATGCAACATTTTTAATGTTATTTCTTCTAATATTTCTTTTAAAAAATCTTTAAATTTTCTTCAAACTTCATAGTTTTTAGAAAATTTAATGTTTTGAAATTTGAGTGAATTTTAACTAGCCTCACACTTTAAGCTTAAATTGCTATGTAAATTTTATCAATTTAATTTAATATGATGCTTTTATTTGTGAAGTTTTAAACAATTTTATTACAAAAAAATATTAAATGATTAATTGTTGGATAAAAATCTTATTTTAACTATACTTGATTTAATTAAATGTCATTTTTTTATTTTTGTAAAAAAATATATATATTTATATCCCATCACCTTTCCCATGTACTAGCTTTTAAAGTGATTTTGTGTTTGTTCCTGATTGGAATCTTTTTTGTTTATATATGCTGAAAGATGGTCATGTAATATTTTTTTAAAGAATGACATAACATGCATTATTCTTGTGGAAAGGAGAAATTTCTACTTTTTAAAAAATACCCACTTCTAAATTTCTTCCCAAGTGACAATTCTTATTAAGGTAAAACATTTGCAAGTTAATTAAGTTCTAAAATTTTAATATTTTTGCTTATTTTATTAAGTTATCCTTGTTAGTTTCTTCTGTTCTGTATAGTAATTGCATGTGATATGTGCGATATTCAAGATTAATGTGAATTACTTTGTAATTTATTCTGTATTTGTATATTACACCATCAAACAATTTCACCAATTCAAAAGACATTTCTAAGTGCTGTCATCAGTGTTATTGTGTTTGAATATATGTGGGAATGGTTTTTTCACTATTGACAACATGTCACAACATTTGGTAGCACCTTTTGATTGACGGAATTGGTTCACACACACACACACACACAGGATATATAATACATAAGTACCCTATATTCTTTCTTTCTTATTGTAAAGTTATTTCTGCTCTATTTTTTTCTACAAAGCAAGACATTTTACAATTGTGAAACATGTGATGTCATTACTTTTTTAAAATATTTATTTTAATAATACTATTTTCGAAACTTAGGTCAGGCCACTTATGGTGTGAAAGTAAAGCCACATTTGAGATTTGTATGGAATTCATACTTACTAGAATTAGTAGATTTGCATCCAGATTGGCTTCTGTATCTAACTCATGGATTTGTTGGTCAAGCTAGTATCCTTTTGAACATATGTTATATTTTTCAATAATTCCAATCAATAAAACTGCATAATATGATATATTTTTTCTATTCCTATTTTCATTCTTATTTAAATGTATAGTTTTTTCCTGGGACTATATTATTTTTAGATTCAGCTTATGAACTTTTGTTCTATAAAATATTCTCTAAAAATTGTTATTAATATAGGCATTTCAATTAAATACGAATTTTTTGTTCTAAAAAAAATTGATGTTTTTTTTAGACACTTTATTGTAGTTATGAATAAAAAGTTTCTTAAGTAATATTTTATGGAATTTTTCAAGGGACATTTAACTGTATTCCTTAATTGAATACATAAAATTTGTTGATTTTGTCTTTTAAACATTTGGAAGAAAAATATAAATTTACACTTAGGAACATTGAAAATAGCGATCCAAGAAGGAAGCTAAGTATGATTGCGAAACTTTGCAAATAAGTACAGCGTAATGTGATATGCAAATTATCCAAGTTTTGTGCCAATACGCATGCTCCTACACGCCGAGATGGCACTACAATCAGGAAGAGGGTGCTATATAAGCCAGCACAAATTCGAAGATTCATAAACGTGACGATTACCCGCTGATTGTAGGAAGACTTTGGTAAGCGAAACATGCCAGGTAAACGTGCTAGAAGACATTTCTCACAGTTAAGCGAGTTTGAGAGAGGCCTGATCATCGGGATGAAAACTGCAGGCTGGTCGATGCGCCGTGTTGCTGGCCAGGTGGATCGTTTGGAGTGTGCCGTTAGAAATTGTTGGGAGCAGTGGACACGAGAAGGTACCCACGCACAGAACACCGGTTCTGGAGCGACCAGGAAGACCACGAGGAGAGAGGATCAAAGGATCGTGCGGCAAGCACTTGTAGACCCCACAGTGACTCGTTCAACAATACGAGCAGACGTAGACATAGCAATTGTTCCACAAACAATTTCCAGACACCTTGCAGAAACAAATCTTAAATCCAAGCGCCCTTTCCGTGCACTCCCTTTAACACCGGAACATCGTCAACTGCGTCTACAGTGGTACCAAGCCAGATCAATGTGGAATGTCACAGATTGGCAAAAGGTTGTGTTTAGTGATGAATCCCGGTTTGTTTTGGGGACAGATGATAACCGTGTACGGGTGTGGAGGCGCCCTGGTGAGAGGTACAATTCCCCCCACACTTTTCTACATCACACTGCCTGCACAGCTGGTGTAATGGTCTGGGGGGCCATAGCCTATGATAGCCGGTCCACTTTAATTGTGATGCGTGGAACCTTAACAGGCCAACGTTACGCTGATGCTATTCTTCGACCCCATGTAGGACCTTTCCTAAATGGTCTTCCAGGGGCAATTTTCCATCAAGATAATGCTCGTCCGCATACAGCAAGAGTTGCTCAAGACTTCCTACATCATTTTCAGACTCTTCCATGGCCGGCCCGCTCCTCCGATTTGTCCCCTGTAGAGCACATGTGGGATCAGCTAAAACGGCAGATTCCATCGTGTCACTCTGTACATGATTTAGAGTTGGCTGTTCAAGATTTGTGGGCCCATTTGCCTCAGGACAATATAAGGTGTCTAATTAACTCAATGCCGGACAGTGTGGCGGCATGTATTGCAGCTGGAGGTGGTCCAATGTGCTATTGAAGTTGCCCAGTATTTGTGTTGTTGCACACCCTGTATTCGTTTAATTGTCTTGTTTTTGAGATCAAGTGAATCTCTCATCTGTGTCATTATGTGTATTAAATTTAATTTCAATCCTATGCTTTCTACTTGGGTCGCTATTTTCAATGTTTCTGAGTGTATTTCCTTAACAAATGTTCAAGTTGAATTATTAATGTTTTTATCGATAGTTGAAATGGAAAAGACAATATAAAATAAATGTTCAAAATATTAAACATGACCATCTGTAAAGGTATTAATAATTAGAATAAATTAAATATTTTGAATAAATGTTAGATATTTTGTAACAAAAAATATTTTAATATCTATTTTTTTCTATATATTGACCGCAAAAATCTTTTTCTCTAATTTATGTATTTGATCATTATCCTGTAAAACATTTCAAAATATAGAATTTTTTATAATTTTTTTTATTTTAAAAAATTTTTGAAAGGAATATTTTTGCTGTTGTCTTTTTCAATACACCTTTTTTATTGAAGGGTAATTAAGCCAGAGCATCCAAATTTTATTCATTTAAAATTATTATTAAATGTAAGTCAATTAAAATTCAAGAAGGAAAAAAAAGAAAGCCTTAGCTTTCTCTTTTTTGAATGATAATTTTCGAAGAATGATAAATTTATAAAGAAAATATTTTGTATTATGTGTGAAATATAGATATATCTTAATGAAGCTCAGATTTAAGTGTTTATGGACATTCCATTTATTTAACACTTATTGCACGTCGTTCACAACTGTTTGCTGGAACCAGATTTTTAAAAAGAGGAACTAATGATAAAGTATGCTTTAAATTATTTTTAAAATTTTTTTAATCATTTTTAAGTTTGAAATATGTTGTAAAATAATCTTAATAATTTATTTAACCAGATTTATTTTGGATAGAACACATTAAATATATATTACATATGTTTTCTTTTAAGTGTAGTGTTAGTAAAAACAAGCATTCATTCTTGAATTTAAATGTTTAAGTTTCCTTAATACTTAAAAATATTTTTTTTTATTTTAGAACTATATTTCAAGAAAGTTAAAAACTGCATTTTTTATTTTAGTAAATTGAATATGAACTGTTAGTTATTTTGTATCACAAAATTGAATTTTTCAGTATCCTACAATATTTAAATAATCTTTAAAGGGATTGTATTCATAAAATGTTTAAATATAAATGTAAAAGAAAATATTATAACAAATTATTTCTTTTGGCTTTATTGAGTTTGTTTTTTAGAATACTTTTTTAAATGTATGTATGTTGGTGGTGGTAGTGGTTTGAGGTTTTTAAATATAGTTAATTTTAAAAAATACTAGTTTTTTATAATTTCATCTAGTAAAGTTATAAAATTACTCTGTGATACAGATATTTAAATACACTGTATTGGTTCATTAAAAGTATTGTTAATGAGAAACTTTTGAATTCTCTTAAAAATGATATTTTCACTTTTCTTTTGAAATTCTTTTTTTATCATACAATATCCTCGTTTACTTAAAAGTAGAAGTCAAAATTTAACGCATACAGATGTCCTGTATAATATGATTTCTTTTACAAATTTGGGGAAATTGTTTTAGAAAATCTTTATGAATAAATAGTCTATTTTTTAATATTGTAAAAAAATTTTATCACAGGGAGATGTAGCAAATGAAGTGGAAACTGAGCAAATTGTATTTGATTCCTCAGTTTCACCATTGACTGTTGGTAATTTTACATCTTTTGTTCAGATGAGAGGCTCTATTCCATCTCAGTGGTCCCAAGACATATCAAAGATGGTTCCCAAACCTCCTATTGCATGTAAGATTTTTATTTATATATTTTTTGAAGTTATTGTAGAAGTCTTCAAGTGATACGTATACCTACTAATGGAATGACTTTGAAAAAAAAAAAAAAGAAACTTTTTTTCCCAATGGGGCTGCAGATTGATATTTACCATTGCAGAGTTAGTACATTGGGAGTTGGTATCATTTTCTAGTGCAGCACCATACAGGTAGAATACCAGTCACTGCAATGTAATTTTAATGCCCAATTTTTCCTCCCCAGAGGGAGGCACTTGAGCTTTGATGATGCAAAACTGCACTAGGAATTTAATTTTGCCATGAGCACCCAAACCAAACAAACACTCTAGGGATCTTTAACATACTGCATAATCATACCACATGGACACTCGATTTTCTGCACGAAAACCCACCATCTAGGGCCAGGGTTGAACCTGCAACCCAAGGCATATAAGGCCAGGGATAAACCAACTATGCCACCCAGTCGGCTAGTACAGTAGTAACTGAAATAGAAATTGGTTTTTGATATGCAGCTCCATGATTATATTTTATAAAAGATAACCGTCTAAGTATTTATACAGTTTTTCAAACAAGGGGTGTGACGACTTACGCGTCTTTTCTTTAACATGTCCTTTAGGTTCTTTGGGCCAGAATTAATGGCAACTCTTTTCCAACCAAATCCAAGAAACGAGAAGTGAAGAGATGTAAATAATATAGGATAAATATAGGATCTTAGAGTATGTGTGATGGCAATGTAATGGTAGTGTAAAGGAATGTTTGACAATTAAAGTGCGTTGTGGTATTGGATGATTATTGAAGTTTGTTGTTCAAAGATTCAAGTTCTACGTGTTGTGGATAAACATATTGGTGATCGATTAGAAGTTAAAAGTAAAGCTACTTACCACTATAGATAAAGACAAGTTTATTACAGAATAATATAAGGTAGGATTGATTACTTATTATTATAATTATATTTGAAGATTAGGTGGTTCAATTATTGATATAGGTCTGTATTATATTGTGTGTTGCGCATTGTGTCATCATAGATTCTCTCATTCATTAATTTATAACATTATATTTGTTCAAAGTTTAAGTTGAATATCTTAATAAAGTCATATTAAGATAATGTTTGATTCTAGTTCTTACGTTAACCCTACACCTCTAGCTCACGCTGATACTTCGAGGAATGTACTTCCAAGGGGAGGTACATCACAGGGGAATAGATCCTGATTTAATTTATCTAGATTCATTAAAAGTAATTTAATTTTATTATAAAACAACATGCTATTGTTTAAGCTATTGTAAACTTCCTAACCTGGAATATTAAGCAGAATAATGCTATACAATACTTACATTATTATCAGGAAATTATCGTCATGTGAATTTTATATTGTGTTTATTTTCCAGTGAAACTAAATTGATACTATTGAGTTAGCCTTTGTGTACAAAAATCACTTATTAATTGTTATTAGTTACTAATTTTATTGAAATTGTACAAGAATGATAAATGGTTGCAGTTGAAGTTATTTTACTTGCAGTAGGTAGCAATATTTGGCAGCTTATTGCTTGTGCACAACTAATTTAATGGTACCAATAAATTATATAATGTCATCAAAATAATGTAGTTATAATTTTATTATGTATAGTTCTAAATATTTTTAACAAATTTTCTTCCAAAATAAAAAGAGCAATTTATAAATCTATAAAAACCTGAAATTTCCTTACTTGGAAACTTATTTTAAATATTAATTATTAGAGCTATTGGAATTAACAACAATTTGCCAATCCATAATTTTGAAGCATTTAAAGCACTTTATAAGCCCAGTGGCCGAGTGGTAGGGTATTGCACTTCCACGTCACAGGTTCAGGGTTCAAACCCTGTGATGAGCAAGGTCAACTCAGCCTTTCGCCCTTCAATAGGTCGATAAATGAGTACCAAGCTTTCTTGGGAACTAAACACAGGGGATTTCGCATTAGACTGATTACCTGACTAGAACATCTGTTCATGCATTTCAGTGCCCAAGGTTATGAAGATTGAGATGGGCACAGTAGGCCTTGGCCTTCTATGGGCTGCTGTGCCACTGAGTTAAGATTAAAGTCCTGTAACAGATAAATGACTCAATTACCTCAAAAATAACTAAAAAGATTGCTGAAATTACACTTAAAAATTTTTTTTTGCAGGACAGAAGTCTCTTAATCCTGAAATATTAGTTTCAAAATGTACAATTAGGAGAACATTTGTGAATCACTAGCAAAGTTCCTCTTAATATCAGGATGTTTATAGGGTGTTTTTTGTTTTATGTATTTACAGATGTATTTTCAATACAGTTAAGTTATAAAACAAGAGTATGAGTAGAGTAAAAAATTGTAAGAGAAAATTTAAATGTGGTAACATGTTTATCAAAAGTTCATTGCTTGCTAAATCATTGCATTCTTTAGATTTAGTAATATATATATATATATATATTAAATTTTTATTTTGAGTCAAATCAGAATAAAGCATTAAATCAATTCAACATTTTGAATTTTTTTTAAAAATGTTTTTTAATTTTTTTTTTTTTTTTTTTTTTTTTTTTTTTGTAGAAATTTAGAAATTTATAATAAAAAAATTTTCACAGTTATTTTCAAGATAACAGCACAATTTCTTTCTTTTTTTTCTTCCTGTGAATCTGATAAATACTGCTTTTACTATTACAAGTTATATATTTCGCTCAAAGATGAACGAAACAAAATTTGTAAATGAATAATTAGAATTTCCTTCTTTTAAATGATTTTAGAAGTATTAACAGGTACAAAAATATATGAAGGGAAATATATTCTATGAATTATTCTAAGTCTTATCTGATCTCATAATATACTTACACATTCAGGTTTTTTTCCCGTGTTGTGCTTAGTTTAAAGAAAAAAGGATGTTTCTCTTTTTATTTGATCTAGAATATAAAATTGATAGTTGTGTATTGTGTATGTTCCTGTGAATGGACATTTTTTTGTACTTGTGTTAAGTTTTCATTAATATATAATTTTATTAGTTTTCTTTACCTTTAATTTAATATAAATCATGTAATGCATATTGAATGTTTTTTTTACAGTGGACATTGCTGACCCTTTCTGCTATGTGGCTGGTCAACATTTCAATGGGCTGCTTCGCCGATATGGTTCCCCTATTGTTGTTCTTAATCTTGTGAAGAAACGTGAGCAAAAACGCCATGAAAGTATTTTAAGTGAAGAATTTTCTGGAGCCATTAGTTATCTCAACCAGTTTCTCCCACCACAGCATCAGATTGTCAATATTGGTTTTGATATGGCACATACTAATAAACTGTAAGGAATTTTAATTGTCAAATACTTTTTAATTTTGTACTCTATCAGTAATGTACATTTTTCAAATTTTTTAGATTATTTTCATTTAATGTTCACAGTAGCCAAATGAGCATGGTTGTGAATTTGTGACTGGTATTGTTTCTGTTGAATCATGAGTTTGGGTTCTGATGTTGCTAAGGATTGATCATATAGATAGAGGTTAGTACAAAAAAAATCTGCCGAAGTCCTTGTATTGGTATGATTTAGAAAGTAGGGGCCCTGCTCAAGTGTTATTCTTGTCATTTGATCATGATTCAAGATTGCAATGTCTGTCCCCAGTAACTCTTATGTGGCTTCTAAATGGAATATTATTAAATTAACTAATTCATCAATTTAATTTTATGGAGTGACAATACTTTTTCCTGAGGAAAAGTTTCCAAATATAGTTATATGGATGCTTGAGTACAACCTACTATTATATTTAATAAATCTTCATATTTAGAATATTAGTGATTGTGTAATTGTTTGCTATATCGTTGTGTTAAAAGTATGTCAAAGTGTGCAGCATTGCACATTTGAAAAGATTCATCATGAAGAATTTTGAAAGATTAGAATAAGCTGTGCTCTCTATATGTTAGAGAATTTAAAGTTATTAATATTGAAGCATTGTTTTAATTCTGAAAAAATTATCTCAGTTTGGTTTTTCATTTCTTTGATATTAATTAGAGATATCATATATAATATACCAGTGCTGATTTAAGCTAATTTTGGCCCCTTTTAGCACTGATGGATCAAAATTTATTATTAGAAAACTTGATTAAGTCCAGCTTATCCAGGCCCCTGGGTGTCCGCAGCAAGTGCCCAATGGATAAACCGGCACTGTAATATACACAACTGCCATTAAGAATATGGTGCAGTATTTGTATAATAATAATATAATACAAATATTATTAATATATTGTACATTATAATTACAAGATATTGTATAATATTAATAATTATACAATATCTTTTTTACATAATTGAAATGCTTTGTGCAATATTACTTCTATTTAAGAATAAGCTTAGAAGTTTTTCTAAACTATCTAAACCAAAGACTTATCTTTTTCTTGTTTGAAAGTTCTATCAAATTGGGCATAATCTCTGACTTACTCTCTCCTTTAGATTATTCTGCATTAATGAAATCATCTTTGTGTTTAAAATGAGAGATATGTTTATTTTTAAATTTTGAGTGTTATTTTAAATATTTTCGTTGAGGTTACAGCTATTGAAGTGCTACATTTCTTAAAATCTTATTTTATCCTAATTTTTTATTTTTAATAAGTAAAAAATGAATTTTTCTTCATAATTCGAATTGTTTTTTGATGGTCCAAGTGGCATGCATGTTGCAAGTAGAGATTGCAATACCGGGATACCGAATACCGGTATTTTGAGCCTTTTGTACAATTTTGTAATGCCGGTGTTCACAAATTTAAGTACCGATTTTTCCCTATTTACTAGTAAATTTTTGAGTTGTCTACACTATATGTTTCGGGGTCTCCAACATAGCAAAATAGTATACCTTTTTATTTTTATACCTCCCTATCGGCCAAAATTATTTAGACTGTGAATAGAAAGTTGCATCGTACAATCAAGAGAAGTGATAAAATATGTGAATCATCCAAGGATGTGTGCAGGCCAAAACTATACTATTACAGCTCAGAGTGATACTGCACACACACAGGATTGGTAGTCTGATATGATATTTGTGTCTGTGAAAACAAGGTTGTAGTTGTGAAGAAAGTGCGGGATATTTCGATATTTTTTAAATTAGTGAGTTTGTTATTCGCATTTTATTTGCATATCATACAGTACATTTGATGCATTATGTTTTTTTAAGATTACATTTCAAAAAGTTGTAATAGTACCACAAACTGAATAGTGATACTTACACCCTTTTGTTATTTAAATAAATAAGGTGATCCTTTACTTTTCTGTTCTTTATTTACTGCTATAATTTATGCATTACAAATTATTTTTTGTGATATTTACACTCTAATAAAACTGGCAAATAAAACAAAGATACACCTGTGTTTTCTTTATTTTTCTAAAAATTCTACTACCGATATTAAGATCTAAAAAATACCGAATACTGGTATTGGACTTTTGGTCTCGTATTGCAATCCCTAGTTGTAAGTAATTATTTAACAGGGGGTTTTTTGCCTAAAAGATTTTATGTTGCTGTAAGATTATATTTCCCACCATGATCTATAAATTTTTCAAAACTTTAGAAGTATTTCAAAATTAAAATAAAAATATTGTAATCATTTTCTGCAATCTTTTTTCATTTTAGCAACAGGAATAACATTTCATTAGAAAACTTCCTGGCACTATTGCTCATATGGTTAGAAGGTTAATAATTTTAGATTTTAAGTAACAAAATAAGAAAATCATGCTGTGAATTAGGATTTCCTTAGCTTTTATTATGCTTATAATTTTTGAAAAACCCTTTTATTTTTCTTTATATCTTCCTATCAGGAAAGAAGCCAGTGTAATGCCTCGTCTAGCGCAAATTGCTTATTGTGTTTTGAATAAAACTGGAGTTTTTCATAGTAGAAAAGAATTTTATTCTCAAAAAACCAATCCTCACAGCAATAAGAAGTTATCTCTTGGAGGCTATGTAAGATCTGACAATTCTAGACTTCAGACTGGCATAGTGAGAGTCAATTGCGTAGATTGTTTAGATCGTACAAATACTGCACAGTTTGCTTTGGGAAAAGCTGCTCTGGCCTTTCAGGTAATTTAGGTACAAATTTTGTACTATTGGATAAATTTTCAATAATTTTAGATTAATATTATGGAGAGCAAAATTTGTATTGCACTTGCTTTTTGCTATGAAAAATACCAAAATTTGAATAATTAAATTGTTAGTTCAGAAAAACTCGCCTAAATTACATGTTTTGTTGTTCTTTTCTGTAGAAGCAATATGCAGCATTTAGCTTAAGAAAAATGCATTTTTCATAATTTTTACTTTTCTACAAAATCTGTAATTGCATATGGTGAGATTAAATTATTTAAGAGGATTATGCAAATCATAGATAATTAATAGTTAG
The DNA here is from genome assembly GCA_019973935.1 of Trichonephila clavipes. Lineage (NCBI taxonomy): Eukaryota > Metazoa > Arthropoda > Arachnida > Araneae > Nephilidae > Trichonephila > Trichonephila clavipes. The sequence goes on along the minus strand of BMAU01015646.1, from coordinate 668,206 downwards.
GATATTTTTCCTAGTGCACCAATGAGCTTTATATATTAAAAGGTGATTTAAAGTTTTAACTATTGTCAAATTCACATTTTTATAATAGTGTTTTATTTGATGTAATAATTTGCTATTATTATCTCACTGCCATTGATCAATGTGCTCCATATTTTACCTAAAATCTTTATATAAGCCTTTATTTTTATCCTTTGCTTAAGAAATTCTTTTTATCATGTATATTATTTCATTTTTCAATATTTACACTTACATATGCTCTTAATATTTGGACATGACTTTTATTTCAGCAATGGTTTTTGACTAGCTCTAATTTTTATCTTAAGTAGATTAAAGCTTTTCTGCTGTTGTTTTAGTTTCATTGGTTATGGTTGTAACCTGTTATAAATCATTAGTACATCGTATTTAACAATTTCACAAAATATGGATACTTGTTAATTTTTACAGTTATATGTACTTGGGGTTTTAGAAGAGCCTAAACTGGAATTTGATACAGACTGTGTACGGTAAGTAGTTTTAAATTGTTTTTTAAAAGCTTATATGTGTAGGGTATGTCAGGTTGACTGTCAAAACAAGACAGTTAATCTTCAGTTAACTTTTAAGTTTAGTTATGCATTACTATTAACAAAATATTTACGTAGATAATATAAAGATAGTAAAACCCCCTTTTTCATCACGTGAGCCATATTGCTTGCACTCTGCATTTTTTTTTTAGACACCACATGTCATCATCTTGCTTTTTGTAATGGTATTTTCTGACCTAAAGTGTCTCCCGACAGCTGGCTCTCAAAACACTGCATTATCAGATGTGCACAGAAATGTTCAGAGCAGAACAGATGTCTATCTTGTAGCTTGGCAATAGTGGCCTGCACTACATATGTGTATAAGTTACATCTTCCATTTCTCTTTTATCATAAGTGAAATAAAGGCTTTTCATGAAAATCCATTTTTTTATCCTTTAAAAATTGATTATTTAGAAAAATAAATAATGATAAAAATAAGAGTAAATGTAAAATTTTCATCTTCCCTCATTCCATTTGGTTTGACTAACATTTTTTACGGTTTGGTTACATGAGACTTATTTCCAGAGTAAAATCTTAAAAAAAAATTTTGGTGCAGTTTAGAGAAAATGGAATCTGGAAAATACAATACAACCTTGAACTTCAATTGAAATACCAATAACCTAACACAGTTGAGGCTTCCCAAATAAGGTGGCTGGTGACGTGTATTTCGATATAGCATTGAAAATCCTATTAAGAAAATAACTGTCCAAACTCCAGAGGGAAAAGGGAAAGACCAAGAACAAGGAGGACGGCTAAAGTAGTAAAGTAGGTAAAGGACTTAGGAGTTAACTGATGAAGGAACATAACATTAAATGGATCAAAATGATGTAAGTTGACTGAGATAGCTTTGACCTGTAACTGGCTGTAGTGCTTGGAAAGAAAAAGAAACGAGATTTAATTGAACAAAAAATTAAATCAACTTATATTTTCATATTTCAGAATTCTGTGTTAAAAAAATTATTTGAATGCAATCTTGATTTTTTTTAGATTTTTTTTCTATAATCCAAAGACTAAGTTAAATAAAATACTTGTTTTAAGTACATTACAGTAATCATAGAGAAAGCAAAAAGTCATGTACATGTATTGTATTATTTTTATTTTACAAATGCCAGGCCATTGACCATCAGGTCATTAGGCAACGGGCTCTCCAATACCTTTTTACAATGCAGTTAAGATCATTCAGTGCAGAGCACTCGTCCAAATGAGCGGCAGTCATGTCTTGTCCAGTGTCACACAAAACGCAGATAGGTGAAGTCACTAAATTAAAACTAAACAGATGAGCACAAAGGCAGTCATGTCTGGTTAAAAGTCTAAATTTAGCCACAGCAGCAGCACAAGGAGAACTTGGAATACCGTGGGATTTCTTACATAGTGTACTCCAAGGCTTATCACGAGCAACACGAGAAGCTGTAAGGCGAAATAATTCCCTAAAAATCCTTTCATGTATTGTATTAAATTCTATTAAAACTGATTTATTCAAGTAATATTTTTTAGAGATAAGTAACATATTATTGATGATGAATCTTGTAATTCGTTAAGGAAATCTGGTAATAAGGATAATATCTAAATTACTTAAATCTGTATTTTGCATCATGTTAGGTTTTTAACTCATATGATTTGCTGTACTTTAATCTTCATATTTTTATGAAGTTTTATTGCATTTTTTTTATTGAACAAAACCCTAAGAATGTAACTTTGAAGATCACTATGTGTTAATTTAATATTCTTATAAGTAAAAAAATTGATCAAGAATTTCATGTTCATAAAGAATTTTGTCTTTATGTAAAAATTCATAAAAAGATAAGAATGTTAAAAATTTTCAAAAACTTCATTTGTAAATACATTTATGAAACAATTTAAAGACATAACAAAATAGTAAGAACAATAACAACGTATTTCAATATGTATTTCTTCATTATGTTCAGAATGTTAGAAGAATTGTACGAAGATCACGGAGATACATTAGCTCTTCAATATGGTGGTTCTCAACTTGTACACAGGGTGAAGACGTACAGAAAAATAGCTCCTTTGTCTTCTCACTCTAGAGATATTTTACAAACCTTATCAAGATACTATAGTAACACTTTTTCAGGTAATTTGACGTGGTTGTATTTAAATGTATCATAAATTCTCCGTCGGAAATGAAGTTATTTTGTTAATCGTTGTGATTGAAATTTTGGTTGTTTGTTATTGTATTTTTCCTTTTACATGTCTTATTAATGGATATTTTTCATATGCATACATTGTAGTTAAAAAAAAACCTACTTTATTTTGAAATTTGAATGTGTTGAATCTTATTTTATTAAAGATATTTGATTTTGTCTCTATAACAAGTTATATAAAATTTATTTTGCGGATAAGTATTTTATTTGATTAAAGGTAAATTTTTATCCCATGATTCATTTAAGTTTACTCTTTTTAATGTGAGTTTTCATGTATCGTGTTCTCTTTTTACAATGTTTATTTTAAGAAATTAATGACTGTCACTTTATGAGAATGGAAAACCTTTATCTAAAATTACTTCAGTATTTTTTTTCAATAACTTGGTGCAGGTGTAAAAATTGCCAAATGTTGTTATCAAGCTCAGATAAAATAGTGCCAATTGCAACCATTTTCCATAATTTTCCATACTGGTTGATTGTTGCAGCAAACATTTAATATACTACCTTTTCAACACATGTTAAATAAAAGTCTAAAAAGAAATTATTGGGTTTACTAATGAGCTGTATATGTGATATAAAAACTAAACACTGTGAATACAGAGCAAAAAGCAATGTCTAGTGTTTGTTGATTATTAACAGATTAACAAAAATTGGCATTTTTTAAATCATCCATTACAATGAGTATGCTATACTTTACAAGGGGGAATTCTGAATGAGCAATTAGATGCTATAAGTTTTAGTTGAGAGTTCTGTACTATAAAACAATATTAGTTTTTAGGTAACATCAATTTTTCTTAACAATTAGACATCAAATGCTTTTACAAAATATTTTTTTAATTCATTCATGCTGTTATTAGTGATAAAATTTATTCAAAGTTTTTTTCCCTCTGCAGATGCCGATAAGCAAAATGCAATCAACTTGTTTTTAGGAGTGTACAGGCCAAACAAGACTGCAATACCACTTTGGGAACTTATGACAGATTTCTACTTGCATAACTCTACAGCTGCTGGAGAAAGAATTTGTCATAGAAATTTGTAAGAATATATTTGTTAATTGTGTTGCTCTTTTGATTATTATACGGTTTCTGACCCATTTACAATTTTTAGCTTGTTTGCTTTATATGTCAAGGTATGCAATTTTTATAACTTTTGATAAAATTCTGTTATACAAAAAAGTTATTCTTAATTAACCCTTTCGGAACGAAATACGCAAATCTGTGCATACCGCCAGGGCTGGAGGTTTCTGTCGTGAGTGTCATCACAGGCCGGAGGGTTTTGTGTAGCTAAGCCTAACTCCATGAAAATACCGAAACTTGAATGTGTTATTTAATATAGTTCTGTAGAATACACAATAAACATATGCTTTCTATATTTTGTATTTTCATACTCCATTCACTTAAGTAACTTTCTGCTCAAATACAATTTTTCAAACATTTTTTTCATTATTTATTATTAATGACTCTTAATACTATATATTTGAAATCTAAAAATGTTACTTAAAATTCTTTTTTAGTATGAAAAATTTAGAAACAAGGATATACACAAGATGTTTCATATAATTACGCTATTTATTTACATAAGTTATTTCTTGTTTAAATACATTTTTTTACATCTTTTATATTCATTATTTATGTACCATATTAAAGTACTTTTTTACATAATACTTTAAAAAAAAAAAGAAATTTCATCAACAAGATCTAAGTATATAATAAAAACTAGACTACAAAACAAAACCCAATCCTCTGGAGAAAATAAAAAGTAAGGGAAAAAAAGACAAATTTTGTCTAACAGATCTAATTATCCATTAAAAACTAGACGGCAAACCCAAATCAAATGCTTCAGCGAAAATAAATCTCCCATCTTCACTATAAACAAATATCACATGTACATTTCAAGAGCAGTCATAAAGCACTCAATTCAAAAACATTCCCTTCCCCTTATGTTTATAAAACAAAAACCACGTGTATGGGAGTAATATTACTCTCATTTCGAGTAGAAGGTCAAATCTCCCTGTATCTCAAATTTTATGGAAATAGAATGCCATCTGTTGCCAAAAAACTGAGCTTACAAAGCGTTCTACGTCCCTGGCTCACTGGTGAGTCATTCGCCCTACGGAGAAGAAATGGGCTGTGTTCCATTTTGCAGTCATTTGGCCTCTGGCAATGTTTTGGGCTGGCTCACATTTGGGACGTTTGTCCCGAAAGGATTAAAATCTTTACTAAAGTTATTTTTAAAAATCTCAATGTTGATTATGCATAATATGATGAACATTTTTGCAATTTGGGTTGTAAAATATACATAAGTATATGTGGGTGTGTGCTATTGATATGTGTATTTTTGTGCATTGTAGTTGTGAAAAATTTTTTAAAGATTTTTTGCTGCTATAAAAATATATTCATAATCATCAGCCTTCGTGTAAAAAGAAAAATCTTTCCTAAAATTAATCTTAGATTTCTTTTTTTATAAGTATTAATAGTTGATTTTTAATATGTTACTTATTTACAGAAATTTGTCTTTAATTTGCCTCCATTTTTTAAATCCACTTTGTAATTGTAGATATACCTGTTGGTGGGACTATAATGTCATGGATTCTCTTCCTCTTCCTGTTATAGAAAGTAAGCTTTAATATTAATGTTTTTCATTTCCTCTAAAATACTTTGGAGAATTTATGACATTGTTGAGCGATTTAGTTTTCTTATCAATTTTTTCAATACACCATCTAGGTATTATATATATATGTGTAATGAAAAATAATATCCATATATTTTATAATTTCTGAAATATGCTAATGTAAAATACAAATATATTGCAAGCAACAGATTATAATGATATAGTAGATATTAATTTTTACTGTGTATATGATTTTATAGTTAAATGGAAAACTAAATAAAAAAATTCTCTTCTGTAAATTTACATTTTTAAAACTTTCATTTTTAGTGACTATATATTTCATAAAATAATTTTTGTAAAAAAAAAATTACTTAGTTTATATATACATATATTTTTATGACAAGTTTTAAAATGTGGATGGCCTATTAAATTATTTTGGAAAATTTACCGTGGGCTATTTAAAAATTAATCGTACTATTTAAAGTGATTTATGTTGACTTATCATTTATTTTGCATCAGATTTAATGCATATCTTTAAATTTATTTTGTGAAATATATTTTCTTTCTTTTTTGAATATAAGGACAAACTATCACTGTATTAAATTTTATTTGTTTAATAATGGCTTTTATTTATTTTAGCTAGGAAAGAATTAGAATTGTCTTTGGCTGAAATAGTCAAAACTCATCCCCTGGACCCTCGAACAGATGGATTCTTTGACCACTACCGACCATTTGAAATGACTTCTCTGGTGGATCTTTTATCTTTTTATATGAATCATTCTATGAGGTACATTATTTTTCTCATGCAATCATTATTTTTTCTTAATTTCACTTATTGGCCAAATTTTATTTATGAACTTGGAAAATTATGAATGTTAAAAGTATTTTTATTAAAGTTTAATAATTTTAAAGATTACTTATTATTTTTTGATAGAAAACTCTTATTCTAACTATTTTGAAGTTTGAAATTATTTATAGGTCAAGGTTATACTTGTTAAAATTCGAAGCTGACTTATATTTTTTCTAAACAAAAGCATAATTTTTTAAAAATAATAATAAATCAAAAGTGTTTTACGAGCTACTGGACATATTATCATCTGTTATTTGAAAATTTTAATGATTTGTGATTTATAAAATTTCTATGATGTGATAAACATAAAAAAGCAATATATTACAATGATGTTGTCAGGGATAGAACCCGCGATCTATTGATCCGAAGCAGTGAAACTTAACCACTTGACGAAAGGGATCACCTCTGTCCGGAAGCTATTACTGGCTTATAAGGAGCCACTACACTACTCCCCCACCAGTGAGTTGGTGGATAGGCAAACGGACAAGATACTTGTTATGGTGAGCATGTGTAGCACGCAAGTTGTTGCTGTTGTGTCAAGTGCATCGGACAACTTTAGGTTAATAAAATATGTTACTCTCTATAGGACAGCGAAGCCAGAATAGATCATTGTTTGAGTTCTTTTATGACTGAAAAAAATATTCAAACTTTTTGTCCTGTTCTTTAACAATAAGTGAACTCAGCCTTTAAATTGATAGTGGTAAAATTCAAAATGTATTGAATTGTTTTAGAATTCATTATATTTAAACCTATATTCATCCAGTTATTAGATAATTTTTGTTTAATATTCATACATTTTGTCATATTTCCAAAATATTTATTTATAATGAACATGCCTCTTTTCACCCCTCTTCAGAGATGTGATGCCCAGCTTCACATCCGACTACAGTCCTTTTTCTGTGCGGGTGAGACCTGGACGGAAAAGGGAAAGTATTGGGGAGAAGCCACCGAACCCTTCGGTAACAGGTATATCATCTACAGCATCTGCATCCAGTGGCGCTAGTGAGACAGACAGTGGCGAGTCTAGCAGCGATGATAATTTTGTATTTCTGGACAGTGAAGAATCCAGTTACTCGCTATCCTCTTCAAGAGGATTGACTTTTGAAGTAAGAAGATCCTTAAATTTAGGTGTAAATTGGTGTCATTAAACAATTTTATATAATACTTTCAATCAGTCTTACTTTAATAAAATTGCATATTAGAAGACTAAAACTTACTAGCAGTGCAGTAGATGAAATGAAACTGATAAAATATATTTTAATTAAGAGAATTTGTGACAAAATATTTTCTTTTGATTGATTTTTGTTTTAGATTATGTAAATTTAAAACTGGGAAAATTAATACAAAATGAAGTTCAACTTAACATGATGAGGAATATGTAAAAGGAAAATTAATTTTTAAATAGAATTCGATAAAAGAATTGAAATGCTTAAAATTTTCTAATTTTGATGCTTTAATTTTAGTAAAATATTGCTCTTTTGCTTCTGTAGAATATGTTTTCAACTATGAGGCAGGTTTATGGAACAGAACTTAAAAATCCTTCCGAGAGAGATACGAAACGTTATAAAAAGTAAGGCATCTTTTCTTTGATATATTTTTTTCCTTATGTACTTATTAGTAAAATAATGATTTTTTTTCATTTCTTATTATGATTGACATATCTAAAAAGATCAATTTTTGAAATTTTCTGGTTATGCTATAGCATATATTTCTTAGAATTTATTATTTTACATAATTATAGAGACATTGGTGTTTTATTTTTGACTCATTATGCAGTTATTCATTGAGAGTTTTAATTTTCAATCTGATACACAACTTTATAGCTATGTTTACAATATTTTTTTTAATTTTAATACTGTGAAACTTTAAAATGCATGAAAAAATCTGGTGGTTTTGTATCATTCACTTATACTTCTATTTTCAACTTAAAACATCAATTAATTTAAAAGAATTAAACATTTTTAACATTAAATTAAACAATCATACTTTATAATTCTTTTTCCCCTTCTGCTTTTTTTTCTAATTATAAAAATGCGTTGTAGTTTTGGTTCCTCTCTTGGGGTGTACCTGCAGTAACTGAGTAATCATGGTCACAGACTTATGTCTCGTGTTAAAGTTCAAATCTTGGGGCCACTAAAATCCTACTGTGTAGAGGGAGTGATGAATGTTAAGTATGTCAAGGCTCAAAGCTCTCATACTAGGATGTTAAGGGAATTTGGAAAGTGGAGTGCCAGCTTGGGTATCATCCTCATCACTTAGCCATGGTTCAAAATTATAAGATCCGTTGCCAAGAGTCTTTATGTTGCTTCAGAGTGCACCATTATTAAATAATCAATCCTTTCTTGTGATTCATTATGGATTATTGTGGAGTTCTATTTTAACACAATGTTTCAAATCCCCTTGGAGCAGGAAAGCCTACACCAAGTCCATTTGACCTTTCCGCATAATGTCACACATCAGGTCTTGATCTCCAAACAACTGTCCCAGGGAAATACCCCAGCAGTCCAGAAAATGAGCAGGGACAGGTAAAGAAAGACTTTACCCCCTGCACAAAGATCATACCACACAGGGGACCACTTCTAAAGTGTGCCAAGGCTGTCTGAAGAGCCCTGGAACTCCTGCACTGTAGAGATATGCCAGGACTCTTAGCTGCATACCAGTGGTGAGCAGGAGGGTTTCATCAAGTCAAATTCATGTCAGCTCTGTGGAGGGAATGAATTTCCGAATAGCTGAAGGCAGAGGAACTGGGGTTTGGGAGATCACAACCCCTCTACCAGCCAGCTCATCAGCTGCCTCGTTCTCAGGCACACCCACATGCGACGGTATCCACTGGAGACATACTTGTTTCCTCTGACCAAGCCTAGCCAATCTGGATATAATATCTAGACCAGTACTGTCCATAATTTTGGCTAAATCTTCAATATTGGATGGAGCTTCTGCTGTCTGTCAGGGTCCTGATACTGTCCCTATTAGAGTTGAGAGCTTGATCTAGAGCACCACTAATAACAATGAGTTCCGATCTAAATGGAACAGTGGTCAGAATTCCTGATGCTGATTTTAACATTATTCCCTGGAGTGTTACTAAATATACCACTCCCTGCTCTACCTGTATCCGAATGACTACCATTTGTGTAAACAATCAAGGCTTGATTGAGTATGTCATTTATTACTTCAAGTGCCAGCTGTTTGAGATGACTGCTATGCTTGGGAGTACTGGTCAATAATTCCTCCCGCAATTCAACATTATTTAAAGAATCAATGGGCAAAGGGTATTATGTAGCTTCCCTTTAGGGGAGGAACCACTTGGGTGTAAGGCTGACCAAACCTCATGCCTGTTGGTCTGTGGAAGGTATTTTATTTCCCATCTACCACCTATTAGAAAACCAATAGAGGCATTGCCTGATCTGCCACCTGGGAAACGTGCCCTGTAGGGGTTACAGTTTTCCCCTAGGGATTTTAACACAGTAACTCAGTTAAATTAGATCTATTTATCATTAATACATTCGCTTGGTGGCAAGAGTTATATCCTAACTTCTCTGAAGTTCATCATTTGGAATAATAGATGTTATTGATATGAAAGAGTAATAAGAGCTTGTGATACATAATTTAGTTACAATTCAAAATTTTCATGTAATATGCTTCAGAAGTTTGCACAATGCAATGTTAATTCGGGCCTTGATCTCAACCTTTTGGTGGCTAATGTAAATCATTAGATTAATCATCAATAGCTCTGGTATGATTATGTTGCTTAACAAAAATTGAAGTAAAAGATTGAAATTCAATTGTTATGCTACAAAAATGGTTCAATAATTGTATTATAGGTATGTCAACATTGGAAAATATGCTGGAATGTTTATTTCTACAGACTCAAGATCATTCTCTTCTGATTCAAAGTCATTGAGCATATCTTTTAAGTTGTAAGTACATGTGTGATACACATATATTTTACTTTTATATTTTTCAGTATTAGTTATCCTGTTGGGAAAGTATTGTGATAATTTTGATGGTAAGATAGCTGCAATATCATTTGCGATCGATAGGTCGGAAAACTGTTCTGAATGCAATATTGTGTTTTTTATTGATTCTCAAGCTGCCATTTTGTCTCTTAATAAGCTCAAGATATAATAAAAATGTACTAGTTCATTTCTGTAGAATGAAGTTAATTGAGCTTGAAAAGTCTAAAAGAAGCATTGCCCTCTAGTGAATTCCTAGCCATTGTAACATTTCTGGAAATGAGAAAGCAGATAGGCTTGCTAAAGCGGGATCTCTCGTGTCCCAACCTGACTCTTCTTTGCCTCTGCGTAACATCAAAAGAATCATTTCGAGTAAACTGCATATTATATGAGCCTCCCTGTATGGTAATGCAGCTTCAGGTAAAAGGGGAATATCTTGCTTAACAAAAATTGTAGTCCCTAGTTCCCTGCCTCAATCTGTTGGAGTTGCATGCTTTTGTTTACTTACTGGACGTGATTATTTGTAAAGGCCTCTGTGCCACCAGGGTTAAATGAATGGTGACCACCTCAGACACTGCCCTATTGTCTTAAAGTTTTTAGTAGACAACTCTATAGAGGAAAATTTGAATTCTTTTTATGCTTCATCATCATTTTATTAGGCTGCTCATCAACTAATGGCAGATATACTGAAGATGGGCATAGGTTAAAAAAAAATAATTTTACTTTGTACATTCATATCCTATATTAGGATGTTTTAAAAAAATTACATGTAGCTTTGGAGTTATTAGTTAGCATTTTAATTCTTTGAATGGTTTTTTTTAAAGAACACTGTAGAGTAATTTGTATAACAATACTGATTTTATAGTTATCCGGTATGTAAATTGTTTGTGCTGCTCTGTCTTTTTATTTTGTATTGTATCCATTGAAATTTTTAAGCATTTATCATTTTCAAAATCTTGTATACAAATTAAGTCACCTGGCAAAGAACTTACTCTCTTAGTTTGAAAATCAATTTCTATTATATTTTAATGCCATGGTATTATAATTTTATGGAAGCAATTTTCTTTTACACGAATTTAATACCCTTAATTAACTATAGCAAATAATTATTTCAGATATTAATACATAATATCTGAACTCTGTATTTAGGCATAGTTGTTATTTCATTTTTTACTTATGTATTATGATGTATTCAATATTTTTAAAATCCATTACTCACACTTTTAGTTTTAATATTATTTTACCTTATTAACAGGAACCAAAAAAGCAATTTTTCTAATGATTCCACAAAATGTACAACTCTTCCAATTGTGAGCAAGAATTCCATTGATATTTATACTGCTTATGTTACTAAAAGCACAGAAGGTCCTTCTGCACCCCCACAAAAATCTATTGATTTGTATCGAGAATTTGTCAAGAAGCAACGCCAGTAAGAAACTTTTCTTCGCGTGAATTCTTCTCCCATCATGATAACTTAATTGTAATTATTTTTATTTTGTATGTGAAATTTTAGAAAATGTATCTGAACATGGTAAAGTGGGTGATTTATACAATGATGAAATTTGAATTTTTTAAATTTTGTAGGGTATTTTAAATGTTTTTAACTTTTATTCACAATCCATTAGGTATAAAATTACCAGCTTAAACTTAATATATTTTATTGAACAAGTCACTGAAGTTTAATTATAAATTTCTTGGATTTTTTTTTATTTTGAATTTTGTGTGTGACATACTCTTTTAATATTTCAATTTTTTTTAAAGATTCAATACTTCAGAATATCATTAAAAAATCACCTAGATTGTTTTATTGGTATTATTAATGTTTTACTTTTTTTTAATTATGGACTTTAAGTACTGGGATTTAAATTATTAATCCTAGTATTTTAAGGCTGTCTTCGGCATAATGTTAAAAAATAGGGTACAGATTTGAAATATTTTTTGGATAAAAATTTATTCCATCACTGATACTATATTCTGGCTTTACTATCCTATGAAGAGCAACATATTTCATCATACTATTTTTTTCTCAGTTGATCCATTTTTTTTTCCAATACAAAACATGTTTTGCATTTTCCCCTATACTTTAATGTTAAATCTCTTATCCCTTTAAATGTTAAAAGGTAAAATTAATTATTTATGGAATATTTTTTTTTTGGAAATTTTAAAACTTCTATATTGTAAACAGATATATGAACTATAATGTTGTAAGTTTTCATAAAAATTTATATGATTTTCTGTCTGAAAATGTGCTTTATGTTTAGTTCAGACTCCTATACTTGGATGAAGACAGCCTTAAGTAAAAAAATCTTTGTTTTAAACTTAAAAATAAAAATGCGAAATTTAAAAAAAATTCAGTGATATTTTTATAGTTTTTTTAAAAATATTTTACAATTTATTATTGAGCAAAGAAAAATATTGTCAAAATTTTTCATTTTGCCTAATTCTTAATGACTGATTGCCCTTTTTCATATCAAAGCTATCTAATATACATATTTTTTAAAAATATCCAAAATGTACTTTTTCCCTTTTTTTAAAAAAAACTCATTTAAATTGATGATTTTCTTTGTATATTATGTGTATTCTTACCTGTGGTATAACAGAGAATGTAAGGGCCCCCTAGAATCTTTTTCCCTCCCTCAATGTGGGGGTGTACATTATGCCACTGGTGTTTGCCAACTTAATTTATATGTTCTATAAAAAATTTTAAAAAAATTCATTTTATTAATATGAAAAAATTACCATGATTGGTTTATTTCTTGTATATGTTAAAATATATATTATTAGATAGTTTGTTTCTTTAAATATATGTATACTTTACTACATTGAAGCTGAAACAAATTTGTTCCATGTAGAGATTGCCCAATGGTATTAATTTTCAATTCATGCTTTCAATTTTAATTTATAAAACATATTTTTCCATATTCCATTTATATTTCATGTCATAAATTTTGTTATACTGGTTGGATATTTCTTAATATGATGCATATAGATAATTATAAAACAGCTATTTAAAATTGATGTGAATCAAAAAAATGAAAGGATAAAGCTCCAATGTATTAAATGTATATTCCAATGCTCGGTGTTTTCCCATTTTTATATATTCTTCTGATTTTCATTTATTATTCATAAGCTAAGTGAAAGAAATTTATACAAAGTTATCCATGCAATAATTTCTTTCAATATTCATTGTAGTTTTCCTTTGTTTTCATATTTTATCTTAATTTGTATCTCACTATAAAATATTTAGTGATTAGAATTAAAGCAAAATTCTCAAGTTAAAGCCCTAGTCAGAAATTTCAGAATATTTTGTGATTTATATATATTGTATATTAACATTTGTTCTTAATACTTTTAATACCTTTTCAACTGACAGTTTATAAAACTTTTTTTATGTTGGTCATTAAAAAAATGTATCTTTACGACAAATAGATTATCTAATATATCTGGTTACTTTTTATTTATGTATAATTTACCAAATATGTCTCACTCGATGAATCCTTGGTTGTATAATGTAGTTTCTTAATAATAATGTATGAGGTTATTTATTTTTTAGAAAAATTGTTCATTAAACTTTTTGAAATCTTTTTTTACTAAATATAAACTTGGTAATTTAAAGTTAGCATGCATTATTTTTGCAATAACTGTCATTTTGTTATTAATATTTTTAAATATAACTGTGATTATAGTTTTATTCATAATTTGAAATAGGGGTTTTTAGTTTCCAATGCAAGTTTTTAATATCAATGAGATTTTCAAGTTTTTAAGACATCACAAATGAATATTTAATGATTTATATCCAACTCTCTGAATGCATTTATGATTTATTCCCTCTCCCCTCCTGGTCATTTGTTGTACTTTCAGCATAATCTTTTTCCAAAATAATTGCTCGTTTCAAAATAATTATTTCTGAAAATGTTTCTTTTGCTATTTTTGTAGCGGTAATACTTTACATCAACGGTTCTTAAACTTTCAATCATCATGACCCCCCTTTATGTATCAACCTGACATTGCTGACCACCATGAGATTTTGAACACCTCTCCTTGATGCCAAACCCATGACTGAGTTATTTAAAGTTCCCTCAATAAACCTGAGATTGCCTCTGCTAAATGTTACAAAGTATTGATTTCAAATAAATAACTGCATCAATTGGATGCAAGTTTTGGATGAAAAGAATGCTACATTTCTTTTACCAAGTGCTGTTATATCAGAGGTATTATTTAAAGTCTGAATTCTGGTTCTGTGCTATCCAGAGGGTTTCTGTATTTATTTTAAAGGTAAAAAAAAAGCTGAAAATGTGCTTTTTCATATAAAAAACTTGGTGAACTGAACTGAATTAATATTTTTGATTGAAATTCGTGTTCTAGTAGAGTTTTTTCATTGGAGACAATTTGGTGATCTAGTCTAAATGACTCATTTTTTAATTTATCCACGAGGCCTTTCAGTTTGTAAAAGAAGAAAATATTAACATTATATGAGAAAACTTCGCAGGCCCCCTAAAGAGTTGCAAGGAACTCTGGGGGTCCATGGACCACAGTTTAAGAACCACTGCTTTACATAGCTTTGTATATGCTTAAAAATAAAAAGGTTTAAATCTTAAAATTTGTTTTTTATTTGGTAAATATTTCATTATTTACAGATACTACACAAATATATAACCAATTATTTTAAATTAAAAATTTATTTTAAAAAATTATGTTGTTGGTTGTAGTCAACAAACTAATCTGTTAAATTGTATGAAAGATTGTGCAGTTTTTACCCCGTTACTCAAAAAGCTCTATGTAACTCTTTAGGCGCCGATCGTCTGAACCTGAAGACTTGAGGGGGGACCTCATGCTTGAAGTGGAAACGTAACATCATTACATTATAATCCATCTCCATCTTATCTCAGATTCAATTGTGGACTTTCATTTCTTCACACTCACTTACCACATTTGCAGGAATGGATCTATTGTGTTAACAATTAAATCTGCAGGTTAGAACATTCTTCTTGTAATGCTTTTTTGTATATTTCGATTAGGTTAATCTTTCAATTCAGTGTATCAAAAAAAATGGTACATTACTACTTTATTAGTGAGATAATATAGCTAAGCGTTTTATATAGTTATTTAATAAACTCATTTTTAATCAAATCTTTAAGATACTTATTAAACTAAATAAGTGTAAAATTTCTGTATTTTTTTTTTTTTTTACTAATTTTAACCATTTTTTTTTAAACTTTGGATGTACTAGCAATTATTAAAATGGTTGACAGCACTTCAGCTGAAACTTTCCTATTCTGTTAAACAGATTCAATAAATATTTTTATTTTAAATATTCAAAAACTGAAGAAATTTATTGTAGCTTTAATGATCAAACTTTATTTAAATAGATAATTGTGAATATTTGTATATTAATACACAAGTATTCATTTCATGCATTTACATTTGTATAATTGCATAGAATTAAAAAAGTAATACAATTAAAATTTAACAAATGAAATTTTATAGAATGAATAAACTTTAATTGTTATTAATATGTTTTCTGAGTTCATTGAAAACGTCTAAAGAATTTGATTTATACGTAATTTTTAATTACAAAATAACTCTGATGAATAATTTCTATTTATTCATGTTGTAATGCTTTGTAGTAGCATGTATATTTCTTTAAACATATATTGAAACTAATAATTTAAGACATGCATAATAATCATTTTGATATTGGTTTCTTCCAAATAAATTTTTGTAGATATATTTTAAAACATATACAATAAATAAAAAAATTTGATTCAAGTCCATATTTGAATTTTGGGAATAAGATGGATTTCAGAATAATTTATGAGAATGATTTTTGTTTAAAATTTTTTTGCCCATTAAGATTTTAATGCAAAAAGTTTTCCAAAATAGTGTTTTATTATATTGATTGATTTTGTTGTATAGCAAATTTCTTTGTTGTTTTGTTCAATGCAAATGAACTTTTATTATGCATCTTTATTGAAATTACTTAAAAAGTGCCAGATTTATCAATTATATCATAAAACTGAATTAATGTATGAATGTCTATTTTGAAATATAGTTTAAAAAATATGCTTTTTTAAATTTAGATTTCTGAAAGTGCTCTTTCTCGAAGCATTAATTTATGTAAATATTTTTTATGTTTTAAAAATTATATATTTAAAATGTTACTTATTGTTTGTTGAGTTTAATTATCTTGTAAATATGTAATGTTAAGTTTTTCAGTTATTTTATATGAAATTGTATGTTTCTGTGAATAAATATTTTGTTATGTTTGACTGTAATGTCTTTGCATATCTATTCATTTACTCCCCCCCCCTTTTTAGGGAATATGTAATATTTTACTTTGTATTCCAAATTGTTAAATGTTTATTGAATGTTAAGTATACGAAATTTCATAAATATTAAATGTATATTATAAAAATTCTAATAAGTAGATAAAAAAATATCAGAATAAAACTTGATTATAAAAAACCAATTTAAAATTACATAACTAAGAGCAAAAAATTATTATACAGTGAACTAAACATTTTTATTAACAGTATAAGCTCATAAGATTTATTTTATTGGACCATATAAAATTTTAAGTCATTAAAGAATTAAATGTTCTTATTCAAATGAAAAATCCAAGCAAAATTTCATTTTAACCTATAATGAAATTCTATTTTAAAATCCCTTACTTAAATTGAACCAGTTTTTAATTCAACAAAATATGAGGAAAATTAATATTAAAACAAATGTTTTTCATCTTTCAAATTTATAAGTATATTGAAGTTATTAATGTGTAGTAAAAACATATTCCAATGTGATTTTTATTAATTTGTAATCATGCATTTCAAACTAAACTAAACTCAGTGGTGCAACTGCCCATGAGGGCAAATACCTACTGTGCCCATCTCAATTATCATGACCTTGGGCACTGAGGTGCATGAGCAGATGTTTCAGTCAGTCTAAAGTGAAACCACCCACGTTTAGTTCGCTAGCACTCATTTATTAACCCACTGAAGGGATGAAAGGCTGAATCAACCTTGCCCAGCCTGGGGTTTGAACCCTAGACCCAAGGTGTAAGAACGCCATATGCTACCATTCAGTTACTGGGCTTTATGCATACATTCGGCTATGCAATAAATAATTTTTTAATTACAAAATATTTACTTATGACTGTCATTATATTCATATTAGTAAATTGCTTAATACTTAGATTACTATAAAAGTCATATCTAGCAAAAAAAGTTGAAAATATTGGGGAAACAGTAAATTATTAATATTGAATTTGCAGTTATTATTCAACATATAATTTCGAATATTCTAAAAAATTCGTTCTAGGAGGAATTTTTTTATAATAACTGGTGTGCTGGGAATTATTTAGATGAGAAGGAAAACTTTTTAAAGTTATTTATTTTATTTATAAATATTGATAATATTAGTTGAATTATAATCAATAATCTTATGTTTTATTTTTAAAATTGTTACTTATCTTAATTGATGTAACTATTAGTATGGAATATTTGTGAATTAATCTTTCCTTTTTAAGATAAGAAATATGGTAAAGATATAGTTCATGAATTATGATAAAAAGTACAGTAATTTACTTGAGAAAAAAAATAATTTCTTGAAATACAATGTCCTTGCATAATGAGTCACAAAGCCGTTGAAAATTATGTAACAAGTTATCAGATGTACAAAATGATAAATAGTGAAATGTAATAAATGAATTAAACAGTATTTCAAATTGCTGAAAAAATAAATGTAATAAAAAAATTGCATAGTAAAATTTTAGATGAACATATAGTTGAACAATCAGTAAAATTGAGCCGTACAAATAAAATATGTTTCTAAGAGAATCACATCTTAAATTTCTCACAACTAATGAAAAGATATGGAGATCAAAGATCAATCAGAAGTCACTCTAGAGAAATCTTAAGTGGAAAGCTTATAACTGGGCAGTTTAGCCATTTATGATGATGATTACTTTTTGAACTATAAATGAAAAACTTATACATAATGGTGGATTGTACACAGTATTGAAATATCTCTAATTAATAGTAAATTACATGTGGCATGTATTGTCAAAATGAATTATCAAAAAAGTACTTAAAATTTCTTTAATTAACATAAACATGACTATTTCAAGAATAACTTAAATAGCTACATTTATTTGATAAGATAAGTTTTTTATTGCTTTTAATAGTGAAATAACTTGCTATAACAAATAAAAAGTTAACTGATAATAAGAACAAATGAATTCGAAAAAATCATACAATCACAATTCTCAAAATGAGCAACTTTGATATTCTCATGTGGAGTGTGGAAATTTTATGAATAAAGTAAAATATGTAAATGATCATGATTTGAAATTGTAGAATATGCAGCATTACAATCCATAGTATTGCTCAAGAGTATTGTTAATATGAAAATTCTATTATGTGCCATATTAAAAATAAATCCATTTAAGTTAATAATTTTTTTAATACAATATTTCTCTAGTATTAAAGTACTAAACTGTCACACAGTTGCTATGAAAACAAATTTTGAATTAACAACTATCCTTAATTTCTAAGGTATTGCAAAATTATGTGTGAATGAAAAATTATATTATGGATTCATTAGAAATTAATGCAGATTTTAAAAAAAAACATATACTTATTGTAATTATACTTTATAAATCAAACCCATCTTGTCCACTTCGTTTGAAATAACGTCAGCTTTTTAGAATATATTAATTAAAAAATGCTTAAATGTGTTCTTCCTGTCCATATATATATGCATGCTGTTTTTAATATATTGTTGTAGCCTCCCTCAAACCCGTCACTCATATGCAGTGATTTCACGTTTATGTTTTAAAGGTCAGGATGGAATAATTCAGTCACTATTCAAAATCATTTACTTCCACATTCTTCTTTGTGAATATAAAACAGGACTTTGTTACACACTTTTAAAATATACTATTATTATACGCTAGCTAAAATACTTAATAATGTAAACTCTCAACAAACTGCATACCTTCATTCTCTGTGTTTCACTCTCAAGTGTGTGGGTGTAAACGTCACTACACCCTTACATACCCGCGCTTTCACATCACCTACAGTTGGGCTCTAACAATATATAGTTGAGGTAAATTTCGTTATATAATTAAATTACAAATAATTTATATCCCTAATTCATTATTAGTCAAAAGTAACCCTCTTTCTAATAAGCATATAATTATAAATATTGCTCATAATATTAGCAGAATGTGGCAAATGTATGTTTTACAAAATGAATTCTTAGAAAATTTCTACCTTTTATCTGATTAAATGGAGATTAAGTAACAAATACATCAATATATTTAAATTACCAAGTGCTCTCAAGTGCTGCTACAGTTCTTAAATGTTTAAAAATGCACAGGTTCATGGGCTTGATCTACATGTTTCTGTTGTTCAAGTGGAATAAGAAATAACACCATATTTAAATTTTTTTATTAAATTAAAAAAATACAAATGTAAAAAATTATGGACTTTTTTAAATTTAATTCTACAGTATGAGTAAGGATACAATAGTATGATATTTATTGTACAGCATTATTAGAAAAATAAAGTAAAAGGGTAACTTGACTTGTCTTTCTAAAGAAAAAATAAAAGATAGCTGTAAATAAATTGACCAGATGAAAATAGGTATGACAGAGTTTTGTACCCCCATATCTTAAAAATTTTGGGTTATAAAAGTTTACTTGAAATATAGTTACACAAAATTTCATTCTATAAATAATTCAATGTTCTCTTGACAGTTTTAAATATATATTTTTCCCTTCTGAAACATAAGATTTACTGAAATAACTTTCAGCATCAAACATTTTTCTTGGTGCTTATATATTACAATGACTTAGATAAAAAAAAAAAGTGTTGGTAAAATAAAATATTTAAGCAGTAAAAATATTAATTATATATGTTTTGTATTTTTTTTAACAAGTGTATTTAATATGGTAAAAATTAGAGATCTATAGATTTCAGAAATATAAATATCTGAAATGAAGTTCAATATTATATAGTGTATATATATTGGGAAATTCAATTTTGAATGGTAAAATGATTTCACTCATTAGGGGAAGTTTAATATGACTTAATATATAAGAAATTAACATAATCTTTTGGAATTAAAAGGTTTATTTATACAATGTATTCACTTCCCTTAAATTTTATGCTGTAGAATACATTAATTGCAAAAGCATCTATTTTATATTCAAGCATAATAAATAATGAAAACATATCAAATTTGAATATAAATAAAAGCTTAAATATGTTAATGTTAAGAGGTAATTTAATTGAAAAAATTTAATAGAAAAGAAATAAATTATATATATGTATATAATATATATATGTATATATATATAAATATGTATATATAATATATATATATGTATATAAATATGTATATATAATATATATATATATGTATATATAATATATATGTATATAATATATATATGTATATAATATATATGTATATAAATATGCATATATAATATATATATATATATGTATATAAATATGCATATATAATATATATATGTATATAAATATGCATATATAATATATATATAT